>CAHIKZ030000107.1:202500-340000 GCA_903632075.3 Acanthosepion pharaonis | reverse complement strand
CAAAACACTGTACTTTCATTTAGTCTGGCGTTTAACTCGCGATAAATTTGGGCAATTCCCTCATTACTCGCCCACTTTTCTCAGTCATCATCTGAAAACACCCTCCTAACGCCGCCCCCATCTGAAGACACTGACTGCAACCCCCTCCTCCAACACATAGACAACGAAACGAGCACCATTATATTGCATAATGTCGTTTCCACAATTTCGGGTAATAATTTGTTTTATGCTATTGTTTCAGCCAATTCAAGGCCCAAGATCTAGACAAGGAAGAGTCATGGAAGCATCCTCTCGGGAGTCTGTTCCTAAAAGCATCGGCTCTTGGGAAGAGGCTGTCCAAATGGAAATTGATGCTTTCCAATGGAATACGAAGAGAATGGGGTTTGGTTCGACCCTGTATACGTTCCATGGCGGATCGGAGCTGTAAATGTCTGAACTGGTCAAACTTCCGGACCGCCCATTACAACTCTCCTGGACAGGTGATGGGGGATCGCTTTTGATAGATAGATAGATACACAGATAGATAGATAGATTGATATGAATAGACTAAGAAAGATAGATAGATATGAACAAACTGATATATATATATATATATATATATATATATATAGATAGATAGATAGATAGATAGATATTAGGTTGGTGCAAAAATAATGACGTAATAATGTCGTTTTTGACGTTAAAAATACGTCCTAAAACGACATTATTATGTCATTATTTTTGCACCAACCTAATAGATATGAACAGACTTAGATAGATATGAATATGATATATATATATATATATATATATATATATATATATATATATATATATATATATATATATACAGACAGACAGATAGGTTATGATCCGACTGAGATAGATATGAACAGACTGAGATAGATAGATAGATAGATAGATAGATAGATAGATACTAATTTCCACCAGTAGTTCATCAGATTATTTTCTGTGGAAAGAGCGATAGACTAGCAAGAGGGTTCCGACGTTTCGTTTGTCGGGGAGGGGTTGTAAGTTGGACAATAATTCAACACCTACAAGGCCGCGTAGACGCTTTTGAACTTTGTCAGTGCTGGAATGAGGGGGTTGTGCTACTGCAGTCCTGATGTGCCAGCAATACTCCATTTTTAGTTGTCATTCAACTCTTGTAAAGATAAAGCATGATAGAAGAAGCCAGTTACTTTCTGGAATGGTCCAACGAACTGACCATTTTTCCAGTGTCTTTTGCGATGATCGGTTCTGCATGTTAGAATCTTAAAACAAAACGCGAGGTGCAGAAAAGTTCTTGGTATGAAACTTTTTCAGCGCCACGTAAATGAATTAAAAATAATAAAAAAATCAATTCATTTAAATTTAATTCTTAAATTTATTTTTCATTACCCTATTAGAAATTGTTAATGTTCTATTTTAAACTTTTCATATATTTGAAAAAAAAATGAAGAAATCAACTATTGAAATAAACTGATATTATAGCGTCCTTAACTTGTACATCTGGGATCTTCATACGCTGCTTAGTATAGAGCAGAAGTTCCTTAAGTGTGGGACATGCTACCTTGGGTTTCCGCTGCCAGTGTGCAGGGATGTCGCAAGGTACACGATGTTTTAATTACTTTAATAAGAGAAGCGAGTGAATCGAGTTTAAAATTGATGATCGACCAACAGGGTGATCCTAAAGCCTTACATAAATATAATTTTCTTCTGTTTCAACCCTCTGTAGCGTATTATTGAGAGAGTTTCACATGAACGATACCAGAATACCCATCAATTGAAGGACGCCGTTCGGAGAGCCTTTGCAACAATCAACAAAGCACAGCTTCGTAAAATATCACTCAGGACATGGCGTTGCATCATTTTGTGTCATGAAAATGATGGTTATTGTTGTGGTAGGATCCACCTAATTTGCATAGGAGTACCGACCATATAAATATGGTTGGTACCGGGAAGAGAGGAAGGAATCAAGAGATTCAACCAGAGACTCTGCCCGACTGCGACTCAGTCAACACATTCTCCAGGAACGGTCTTACCAGGAATATACAAAAGACTATATGTAAATATTGTGTACACTTTCTTGTTTCAATACATTTTGTTCTAAGTACCTTTTGTGTTGCATTATTATTCCATGCATTAATCAAGTTTCAACAGTTATTCATACAGACCTTCTTGATGTGTGACAGTTTCAATGAAAGGGGATAAACTGAATCCAATTCATGTGATTTGTATTACTTCTCATTGAGTTTTGGTAGGGGTGACAAGACATTCGGACCTCCCTGTATATATATATATATATATACATCTATATATCTATATCTAACCCTACAGCATAACAACTACCCTGGGTAGATGGCAGCAGCTTTAACAAACTTGAGTACAGGAGGATAACTGAACTTAGAAAACAGTTTTAGTCTAATCTTATCCTATGTGAAAAGATTATCGGAGAAAATACAAAGGAACAGAGTGTATGTGTGATAATAAATGGTGGTCCGAAAGTCTTGTCACCGCGACATAATATAATTGTAGGGTATTATCAAGGAGAGAGTTTCACATAAACGATACCAGAAAACCAATTAGGTGAAGGACGGAATACAGAGGGCCTTTGCAACAACCAACAAAGTACAGCTTCGTAAATATCACACAAGACATGGCGCCGCATCGTTTTGTGCCATGAAAATAATGGTGTTCCTCATGACCTTGTCTATGTGTGACAGGGTTAATAAAAGTGAATAAACTGCATCCAGTCCATGTATTACTTGTTCTATTGTTCTCATTATTTTTTGGTAGGAGGTGACAAGACTTTCGGACCATCCTGTACCTGTCTCCTGGACAGGAAATGGGGGATCGGTTTGCTATTGTTATTAAGTAGTAAATTGTTCCCCTAAGAAAAATGATTAATATACAGGATGATGATGGTGTTCATACAGACTTTCTCGACATGTGACAGCATCAATGAAAATGAATTAACTGAATCCATTACATGTGCTTTGTATTACTGTATTACATGTTCTCATTACTTTTTGGTAGGGAGTAACAAGACTTTCGGACCACCCTATACAACCTCTCCTGGACACGTGATGGGGGATCGGTTTTCTATTATTATTATTATTAAGTAGTAAATTGTCCCCCAATGTAAAATGATTAACAGCGTGGTCTGAAAGTCTTGTCACCCCTACATAATATAATTTTCTATATCAGATGGCTGAAACGAAAATGATGATGTTTATAAAGACCTTCTCGATGTGTGACAGCATCGATGAAAGTGAATCCAGTATATAGGCTTTGTGTTAGTGTATTACTTGTTCTATTGCTCTCATTACTTTTTGGTAGGGAGTAACATGACTTTCGGACCACCCTGTACAGTGTACTTATAATGAAAAACTGGAAACCTACTTTGTGTCCTTTGTTGTGATACTGGGTGTTTAATTTACAATGGAGGCATCTGGTAAATTGGGCACTTGCATTGTAAATTGATCAGATAATTCATAGACACGCGATTCTTTTGATGAAAACGAATCAATTTCTCAAGAAGCGAACGTTTAATTGAGTCAGTGCAGTTCAGGGTTTACGACCACATCACGTTGAAACGGGTTCCTTTCCGATCACCGATGTTAAGCAACATCAAGCCTTGTCAGTACTTAAATGGGTTACTGCTTGAAAATACCAGGTACTGTAAGCTTGAATGTGCGGGCGGTGTAATGAATAATGGCTCGGAATTGTTAATCAGAGAGCCGAGTTCCAATTCCAGTTGGGTTCATTAGAGAGACTTACTAGCAGATCCTCTTGGGAAAGGTATGAATCTAGCGGCTTCCCCCAAAGCTATGTGTTAATTAGTAAGACTTACATCACGAAATCGTTATTATCTAAAAAATTCTTTAAATGCAAAAAATAAAAATAAATTGTTTTTAAATAATCTGCAAAGGGTTGATAAGCCGTAAAAAAGAAGCAATTTGCTCTCTCTATATCTCTCTTTCTCTTAGTCCCTGTTCTGCTATCCATTTACACAAGCTCTTTAGGTAGGTTACTCACTTTTTTCCTCTGTCTTCCATGCCTTCAAATTCTCCAAGCCTTCTTTACTCGTTATGTGTCCTAGACATTTCAGCAGACTGTTTATTATTGTAAATATAAGCTCCTTCTTGTTTTTATTTTCTCCATTTTCCATAGTATTCTCAACATTCTTCTCTAGAAACACATTATTGTCTCAAGTGTCCTAGGAAATATATATTTTCATTTACGCTATTTTTATTTTTAATAACATAAATTAAAATTAATGTAAATGTTGTTGTTCCATATTTTCTGACTAAGGGTGTCGATACAAAATCATTATCTAGGCCTGACTATCTGAAATAAAGATTTATTATTATTATTATTATTATTATTATTATTATACATTGATTTGGAGGCTCGGTGGTGGAATCGATAGCGGCTCAGATTGAGGAATTGGAGGACCGAGTTCGAATTCTGGTCGAGTTCATTACATTCAATTAGGTGCTAATACCCTTGGGATAGGTAAGAATCCGTCTCCAGCTATGGATAAATAGCAGGAGAGATTGGGATTGCAACCAATTTAGGAGAAGAGAAAGCTCTGAAGTCAAAACCAAACTGGTCCAGCCACCTTGTAGCTCCCGTCTGTTTAGGCAAAGATTAAAAGATGATAGCTTCAAAAACAAATGTGAACCCTCGTATGTCGTCTCGAAAGAAAGAAATTTTTCCTACCTGGACAGGAAAATAATGAAATCCTTGGGCTTAATACAATGGTTTGGGCGCTGGGATACGGCACGGTCCCGTGGACGTCTCTGATTTCGGACCACGCCCATGAGTGTATCACTCACGGCACTTTAGATGACAACGATACATTGATTTATAGGAAAGAAGGGTTAGAGAATTTGATACACACAAGTGATATTAGATGGAAAGAGAGAGACGACGAACAACATACCTAACGAGTTTGTGCAACTTGATAGCAGCAAAGCGAATGGGAAGTATAGTAAAAAGACTAAAGTTAGTAAGAGCAATAAACGATAGGAAGTTGCGGAGAGCCATGATCATCTACGTCCTGAAGGGAAATAACACCGAGAAAAAGAAGAATTGTCCACAGCTAAATTCAACCCGCTAACTATGGAGCAGCAGAATGTTGAATAAAAATGTTTTAAAGTCTCTAGTTACGAAGCGGTCTTGAGTCCGATCCCTGTTTCAAGTAGTGAAAAATATCGTGTACTTAGAAGAAAATTATAAACAGCATCACAAAAAAACGAATTAAACAGAAAGAAGTAAGTGATGCGGGTTATCTCCCCTGTTATGAGGACACTCTACACCGTGAATTGAATAAAGTGTTTCTGTGAATTCAAAATTCACAGAAGGTTATCTGGGAGAACAGACAAGAAGGTTGGAGGATACAACAGCTAAACCATTATGTTTGTCGCGTAATTCAGGGTCTAATACATACGGGTAAGTGGTAAGTCCCCATCTGTCAAGGCAGGTAAAGGGTATAACAGCGTATTTTGATTAACCTTCCTTAATCAAGTTAGATTATGAGTGGGTTGGTGGCGAGCATGTTATTTTCTTTTAACTCCTAAAATCAATCAAGTATGACAATTTAAATATCTGTGAATTTGTTTTAACAGAGGACTTGCAACACTGAAATCCGAAGGTGGATGTGGAAAGGGAAATATGCCTCCCAAAAGCTAAGCAAGGTATTAAGAATCAGAAAAAACTCGTTAGAAACGAAGAAACGAGTACTGAACTGTTATGTAATATCAGTCATCCTATATGGCATTGAATGCTGAATCATCTCCGCACAGATGAAGAAGAAACATGAGGCGATAGAAATGTGATTCTACAGAAGGATGTTGAGAATATCATGGTCTAAAATATGAGTTTTAGAGAAAATGGAAAGAGACTAAAGAGAAATTTATAGGGAGCATAGTGAAGAAAGAGGGCTTGGAAAATTTGATACTCAAAGGGTATTGAAGGAACTAAAGGCAAGAAGGACGGAGGAAAACAGCGCATAACCTGCCTAATGAGTTTGTATAGATTGTTGGCAGAATAGTGATTAGGAGAAAAAGAAAAAAAAAATTATTAAGAGCAGGAAATTGTGGAGGGACATGATCACCAACAGTCTGAAGGGATACATCACAAAGAAGAAGAAGCTACAACAATGACAATATCCCGCTTAAGATGACAGGTGATGGTGAGACCACTAAGATTGACGCATTTTCGAAAGAAAATGTTAGTAGTCATGACAACAGGATTTCAAAATGTACTCCTTTTTATCGGTAATACTGTCATCTCATACATATACACGTATGAATAATATAAATCTTTCAGGCTGACGTTTCAGTTCAAGAAGAGTACTCAACTATTACGAAATATCGATCTTCCTAATTGCCAGTGAATACTAGATACAGATCGAAAAGCAACTTGGAGCAAGAAAAATGCGGTTCTACAGTAGTATGCTGGGGATTCCATAGACCGAACATTTGTCTGTAGCAGAAATTAAAAAAAGACGCTTTTATTTAGAATCAGAAAGAGACAGTTTAAATTTCTCGGGCACATAGTCACAATTGAAAGCAAGGGACACATTCATTCGACTGATTTGTTTTTTACGGATTGCCGACCCTTTCCAGGTTATTCAAAGTCAGAAAATAGTTTTAGACTGTAAGAATTTGTTTTTAGATGATACTGATTTAGGGATACATGTCTTACTAATTAACCCATAGTTGGGGGTGGATTCCTAACATTTCCCAAGCGCATTTGTTCATAAGTAATATAACGAACCCGACTAGAATTTGAACTCGAATCTTTACACATATTTTTAGTTGTATCTGAAATGTTACTCTCTCACACATACAGGCACACACGCACACACACACACACACACACACACACACATATATATATCTATCTATCTATCTATCTATCTATCTATATATATATATATATATATATATATATATATATAAATGTAAAAGTCAATAGGAAAACTGTAATAGTTGCCGACGCGTTTCGTCCGATGTGGACTTTTTCAAAGCAAAACGAAATGAATTTATTAAACAAAGTAACTAATAATAACAAAACAAAAATAATATCTCCACACGTGACAGGAAGTGACGTAATTTCAGTTAACAGTATGAAAATAACGTTCTCTAAATTCTTCCAGTTGTTATGGACATTTTGTGATAGAGCATATTTAATTATTAATATAATGGTGAACATGGAAGTCAGCACTCAGAGGCGGCCTGATGATTGCGTCTAGCATGAAACAGCATGTCGCCTCTGAGTGTTAACTTCAATGTTCACCTTTATATATATATATATATATATATATATATATATATATGAAAAAAAAATACAGAAAAAACAAAAATCTGAATATGCATTTATGTAGTATTAATGTTAAAATAAAGTCGACGTCGGACGTTTCGATCTATTTAAGACCATCTTCATGGACATTTTCATTTAAACATAATTAACATTATAACTTATAAAAATTTAACACAAAAAAGACGATGGACATTAAATAGACCGAAACGTCCGACGTCGACTTTATTTTAACATTAATACTACATAAATGCATATTCAGATTTTGTTTTTTTTGTATTTTCTTTCATACTGTCAGATTTATATCCATATATTTGCTTATATATATATATATATATATATATATATATATATATATATATATATATATATATATATATATATAGCGATATATATATAAGCCTTTATTAATATATTATTTTTTATTAATGTATCTACGTGGTACTTTTTTTATTAATATATCCCTGTGGTACTGATTTACCTGATCTTGTAGATAAACTAAATAAAGTCGAACATACAATAGAATATACGCATGAAATGCAAACAATACATTATCTTTCCTAGATGTCATGCAGTACAGGTTTGACAGCAGCTTGAAACTTAGTGTTCCCTGAAAATCAACTAATAAAAATGATCTTATAAATTTCTATTCTCATCATAACAACAAAATAAAATCCAGAATAATCATTGTATTCTACTTAAGAACACACAGAATTAGCAATCTTTTGTATTCATATAAAGAGGAGAAATACATCGAAAATACTTTCAAGACCCTGCAATACCTTATTCCATGCTTAATGAAAAACAAAAAGCTCATGAAATGTTTCAAAATGGAAAAGCAGTCCTTCAAGAAAAACCCAACAGATCAAAATAATAAAATTTATCACAACTATGTCGAAAACAATAAAAAAAATAAATAATGCAAAACAAATAATACGTTAAAACTTGAATGAGGAATTTACTCTATTACCAGTATTAATTGCCACAACGTATACATTGGAGAAACCTTAAGGAATGAATAAATGATTACATGAACACGAAATACATTACAAACATTAGTTGCTCACCGTAACGCGAGTGACTACAATTTTTGTTTAAAAAATTCTACTCTAATTAAAAGATTGCTTGACGATTGTGGATAGTAGGAAACAGATTTGTTTTGTCTACATATTTTCAATAGGATCCTCTCATATTCACAGACAAGCTTCTTAGTATCAATACTGAAGGGAGAGAGAAAGTTACCATATTGATACATATTCATTTATTCCGAGTACTTTCGACATAGTACAATCTCATCATCAGGGTGTTGTTTTCCTAAGACAAAAGACTGTTCTGTTCATCATGTGTCAAAACAAAAATTGTCGTGTTCATCTGAAAGTTAAATTTTTTACCTGTGAAGTGAAAACGCTAAGGTTACGTACTATACGATTTAAATTTCATGATGTGAACGTCAGGGGAGATAACTAAGTTATGATATATCTAGATTTTTAAATAAAGAACTATTTTAAACTATTAGTTTAAACGTAGATATTTTAAACTATCTATCGCAAATATTTTAAAACATTTGTACAGTATTCATAATTAATTTTATTAACAGTTGGTTTCACTTTTTAATATTGATAGCTTAAAGAATTTTCAGCTTATGTCTAAAAATGTCGTCAAAAAGTATAGATGTATTTTCAACAAGAATTTTCCTAAATTGTGAATGTGAACTGGTATGCTGTTGTAAATATTGTGATATATTTGATGCATTATTCAAAGGAAAACTCAAAGATATCATTTTTTCTGTTGGGATACAATCTCTCAAGGGACATTTAAATTTTTATATATATATATATATATATATATATATATATATATATATATATATATATACGTATGTTAAAGCACTCAATATCAGGGATAAAGCGTATGTAAATGCAAAAGTGGACACTGAATTCAACAAGGAGAGACAACCGTCTGTTTCACTGTAAACGCAATTGCGTTTAGCATGAAACAGACCCTCACCTTTGATGTTGATTTCAGTGTCCACTTTTATATTTATATATATATATATATATATATATATATATATATATATATATATATATATATATATATATATATATATATAGTGATTTAAACTGGGAAATTAATGGCCTAGACATTGAGAAATTCTACTAAAATATTTAGCATATGAAATTCATGAATTCTAAAAATTACTCGTGAGAAACTTGACAAAATTGTTTGTTATATACCATTTATTTCAAAGATTTATGTTTCGGAAGTTTATAGCCGTATCATGTCGAATTTATGTTCTTGAACACTTACCGAATTTAAGCAACGTCAGCTAAAACTCATCAGTGCCAAGATAGGTGGACGCTTTTGAATACCAGGTGCTGTAATCTGGATCTGCGGGTCGTTTATTTGATAATGGCTCGGAATTGGAAATCGGAGAAATTAGAAATTATAGTCACACACCAAATCGTCTTTGGAAATGTATGGATCCACCTCTTATAACCCTAGCTATGGGTTAATTAGTAAGAATCATTATTCCTCCAAAACTCTTATAACCCCAAAATATTTTCTGGTTTTAAATAACCTACAAAAAGTTTATATGAGTTCAAAAAGAAATCAATTCTGTTCTGCATCTTCATGACATTTAGCCCGAATCAGAAATGTCATAGGTCCTTTAACAACCTTGAAAGATGGATGCTGTACCTTGTGATATACATATATGTTGACAAGGTAAAAAAATGTTTAGACCAGCCATGCAAATCGAATTATTAGAAAGGATTTTACCCAAATGTCCATTCACTCGTTCGTTTTTATTTCATCTATCGTGGCATGCAAGTGATATTTTTGTGACGATATTTGTCAAGTGGATTCATATCTTCCTTAAAGAAAACATTAACACCTTTGCTAGAATTTCAACAAGTTTTGCCATTTTCGTTTTCCCACGTTCGTATACGTCCATATTTTATAAATATAAGAATTTCTGTGATAAGGAATTGTCATAATGATAGGCATATTTTTTCACGTTAAATAGCACTGCAGTCGAAAGTCAACGATCAAGTTAGCGGGCTCAAGGGATTGTTGCGTATTTACCCCCAGAGTTTTAAATCAGAAATCGAATTCATCTGGAAATGTTTTCAAATTGTGGGTTTTCATAGCTATGGTTTATACTGTTACTATCTGTCTACCTATCTCTGGCTATGTGTGTTTTTCAAGGCAAATCGAAACCGCTTTCAGTATAGCGCGACATCTGTGGCAATGCTATGAGTTGGTTTGGTTTGGTTTGTTTAATTTTACGGCATAACTGAAAACTTGAAACTCAATGGCTTATTTAATACCGACAAATTCCTTTTATTCAAAAATGTATTGCTGGTAATATTTTTTTCCAAAAATGTATTGCTGGTATTATTATTTTTTTTAAATTGATTGCTGGTAATAATTTTTTCTTAAAAAATTAATTGCTCGTAATAATTTTTTTCCAAAAATTTATTGCTGGTATTAATATCTTTTTTAAACTTTGATAATGTTTTGACCCCAGCTTGTGGGGTTAACTATTTGCTCATAGTTGGGACCCCTAACAGGTGCTACCACCCCGGGTCAGGGTGGACCTGGAAACACCAGCAATTAAAAGATGATTTCACGCTCCTCAAAACCTCCTGATGAGAGGCCTTGCTGTTGGATGTAGTTTATCGTCTTACCCAGGACGACTCATTTTAGTGGTGGTGGTGGTGGGGGGGTCTTACCCCTCTGAAGAGATGCAGTCGGCGTCTTCTGAAGCCCCACTCGAGAGGTTACGAAATATTTTTGTCTCTATTTCTAAAAACGGTCCCATCACTATCTGAGGCAACTGTTTTTTTTTTTTTTTTACCAGGATGGTGGGTGGTGGTTACGATTCCTGGACGCGCAAGATAGTTTATCTTTACAATGGATTATCTTTACAATGCTACAGGGGAACCAAATGCGTTCCACTTTATCCATAACTTCAGGGAGTAATAGATTCATACCTTTCCCATTGAAAACTGACTTGGCCTGAATTTGAACTCCACCCTTCGTTTCTAATTTTTAACTCTCAGATCGCTAAACGACTCGCACCTCAAAATTTAATGATAATTTAGAATAAATTAAAGAAAATGAAATCAGATCAAGCACTTAGAAAAATAAAAAAAAAGAAGTAATGCAAGCATAAACATAAGGAAGGAAAGAATAAAAGAAAAGAGAACGAAGAAAAAATGATGAAAGATGAAAGAAATAACACCGAAAAAAAAAAGATGAAAAGACAGAATAAGAAAAATAAAAAGTGAGAGAAAAAGAAAAGAAAGGAAAGAAGAAAGAAAGAAAAATTAAGGACAAATGTCGAAAAAAGGAATATTGAAAAATGAAAAACATTAAGAATGAGAAAGTAAAAACGCGATTAGATTGGTTTGGTTTGGTTTTGTTTACGGTATATCAACCTCAATGGGTTATTTAATGCCGGCAAGAATTTTAATGCTGCTAATATTTTTTTCCTCAAAAATGTAATTTCTTGTAGCATTTTTTAAAAAAAGTCTATTGATGGTAATAATTTCTTCTTCAAAAATTCATTGCTGGTAATCTTATTTTTACAAAAATGCATTGCTATTATTAAAACCTATTTTTACACTTCCATGGTGATTTGAACCCAGTTTGGGGTTAACTATCTGCCCATAGCTGGGACCCTAACAGATGTTACAACCTCGGATCAAGGTGGACCTGGGGATATCAGCAATTAAGAGGTGGTTCCACGCTCCTCAAAACCTCCTGATCAGAGGCCTTGCTGCTGGATGTAGTTTATCGTCTTACTCAGCATTGGATGCAGTTTATCGTCAATAAATGAAAAGAAAAGAAAGAAAGAAAAAAAAAACAAGGCTGGAAAGCAAAAGAAAGTATATAAGAAAAGAGAAAGAAAGACAGATGTGAGAATAAAAAATGAAAACAAGAGAAAAATTAACAATGAAGAATGAAACAAAGAATATGGAAAAAAGGAAGGAAGGAGAATAAGAAAGAAAGAAAGAAAGAAAGAAAGAAAGAAAGAAAGAAAGAAAGAACGGGAGTAGAAAAAGAACAAGAAAGTAATGATGAAAGAAAATAAATGATGGTTACCCAAAGATGATTGAACTCATTGTTGGTCTTGAGACGAACGTTTTTTATGGCGTGGCTCCAAAGGAAAGTGAAACCTCGGGTCACGAACGCCTCTCATCACGATCAAATCGTTATAAGAACAGATTTTCCGTCAAAACCTCTCCGTTGATGAACTGTGTCTCGAGCGACGAACATGCAAGATGGCGACAACGTTGAATGACAAACGTGGAGTATCAGCGGGAGAGTGTCAGTTGCAGTGTAGCTATCCCTCCATACAGATCTCATTGGAAAAATATGGAGGGAGACAGAAGCAGAGCCGAGCGGTGCTAAAGGGCAGAAAAGAGAAGAAACTCCCTTTCCAAACAATAACATCTTTCCCATTCCCCTTCTTCACTGCCTTCCACTTACGCCATTAACTCCCTCCTTATAGCTACGGTAAAATTAAGTTTTCGTCTCCATTTTACGTATATTTTTCATATTGTATTTATCTTTTTTTGTATATAAGCCTGTGCGCAAAGTCAGTGTTGAAACTTGACTAATGCATGGAATAATAATACAACACAAAATGTACTTAGAACAAAATGTATTGAAACAAGAAAGTGTACACAATATTTACATATAGTCTTTTGTATATTCTTGGGAAGACCGTTCCTGGAGAATGTGTTGACTTAGTCGCAGTCGGGAAGAGTCTCTGGATTGAATCTCTTGATTCCTCTCCTCGTCTTCCCGGTACCAACCATATTTATATGGTCGGTACTCCACTATGCAAATTAGGTGGATTCTACCACAACAGTCAGATAATAAAATTTTGAATAATCAATCAGGACCGGATTAATCCATTTTACATTGATTCCTATGGGGAAAATAGTTTCGGTTTACGAACATTTCGGGTCTCGTGAGCCGAGGTTCAACTGTAATTGTCTAAAGTTGGTACGAATTCTCTTCTCTCAGGTGTTTCGGCGAAATTATTTTCAGAGGGAAGCATTAGAGACAACATTGAGGATCGAACTCACTAAACTTGTAAATGTCTAGCGTGGAGATCTTATTAAAATCAAGCTAGGGCAAGCACCTTGGAAATGTTTCGGAATGACGGCAAAATAAAAACAAACTCAAGCCAGCCAAGATAATATCTCTTACGCTCGTCCTGGAAGAAAGCCAAATTGCTTCTTCGACCTGAACACCGTTCTGCTGTGTCATTCGAAACTGCTATTAATAAGCGTAGATGAAGTAAAAAAAAAAAAAAGTCAACACGAACGTTTGTGTCGACACACTCACTGTTACAAAGCATTTGTTCATGCACGCATGCGCACTCGGGAAAGTTATAAAAATGGACGCAAAAGAACGTGGAATGCAATGGAGACAAAAAGGTTCGGAAGAATTTTGTATTGAGAGAATTATGTTGCAAAACAAAAGTAAAAAGAAAGGGCGTAGAAAGGAGAGGGTTGAAGTGAGATTAAGGTTGATGAACTAACATCGTTATGTACAGGTATTTCATGCTAGGCCCACCAGAACGCGCTCTCCAAATGGAATACAGAATTACTTTGCAAGCAATGTTTTCTCTTTGGATTGTAAGTTTTTTCTTTCCTTTTTTTTTCATTTTTCTCTTTTTACTTGAAATCCTTTTCTTTTTTTTTCTAATTTTCTTGACATTTGTTTCTCTTTGACATAGTTTTACTTTCTTTTACATTCAGGTCTTTTCTTTCTTATCTTCTTATCATATTGAAGGTTTCTTTCTTTTTCATTGAACTCTCTTTTTCTTTACATCTTTTTCTTTCTCATTAAAAATTCTTCTTTCTTCTTCACTGAAGGTTTTTTCTTTCTTACTGAAATATTTTTTTTCATAAATTTCTTATTTTTTCTTATTTTCTTTCATATGAATTTTTCTTTTTTTCAATCAACACTTTTTGTTTTTTTTTATTAAAGTCTTTCTTTCTTCCCAATTGAAGTGTCATTCTTTCTTTACCATTGAGTGCTTTCATTTTTTCATTCTTTCTTCCTTTCACTATTTCTTGCTTTTACACTTTCTGTTTTTCACTCTTTCTTTCTTTCTTTCTTTTTCTTTCTTTCTTTCTTTCTGTTTTTACTTTTTCTTTCTTTCATTCTTTCTTTCTGTTTCTCACTCTTTCTTTTTTTTTCTTTCTTTCTGTTTTGCCATCTTTCTTTCACTTTTTCTTCTTTTATTTTCTTTCTTTCTTTTTTGTTTTCTTTCTCTCTTTCTTTATTTCTTTTACATTCCATTGTTTTGTTTACGTTCTCTTTCAGCATTGCATCTGTAATTTGGCGAAGGACCATTTTACGAAAATAGATTTTCTTGGGTGAAATGTTTTTGCTGAGGCACAGATATTTTAGTATTCAAAGATTCAATTGATTAATTTGAATAGTTTGGCCAATGGATGATCATTTGGACTTGAATCATCCTTCCTTGCAGCTGTCTTCATGATTGGCTGATAAGAAACTCGCGTAGAATGTTGAATGTTCATGTGAACATTTCTCTAAGACGTTAGATTGACATGGTTTAATATATCGGTATCTACGCAGTCCTATATATAAACTGAAGTGCCAAAACATTAAAAAGAGCAGTACACTTGATGTTTTTGCCTACCACCACGTGTAGAAATACTCAGCCGAATGATGTGTTTGATATAATAGTTAAGGAGGTAGTGTAGCTGTGGTAAGTATAGAAAGCGGTCAATTTTTCCGAACAAGATTAGTAAGCGAAAAGGTGAATTTCAAACAAACACCAGAGGCAGGTAGAAATTGCGGTCGCCACAAGTGGACCGGGGAAACTTACGTTTCCAATTCTTTATGCCTGACGTTAGAGTTCTAATATTACTGAGACTGCATGATCCTATAGGCTCAGACTATCAGCAGAGTTGTTTTGTATACTACAGCTCAGTCAATACAAGGCACGAGAGTCACTCAATGTAGAGGTTTATTGTTAAAATTCTTATGAGTAATGAGATGCGTGATATGAATGAAAGAGGAGGTAGTAGGAAGTGAATGTTGTGTACAAGATGACGGGTGACATGTTCTATTGGAGATGTCGTTGCAAGCAATCTGCGCGTTTTAATGCTTACTTCAAATCCTAGTTGTGAACATCCGGAACAACCTGTTCTCAATGTTGAAGAACCTTTAAGGAAATATCGGTCTTATTAGCCACGTCAGAATCTAAGACACCCAACTAAGGCAACACAGTGCAAGACTATCATCATCGACCTCAAGGGAGAGCCACGGCTAACACCTTAAAAGGATATTAACAAGTCTATTTACCCAGTTTCGCCACTAAGGCGGAATGTGACACAAGATCGTGGGGAGCACCATATACATACATATAAACCAAAAACAATTTTTTCCAAAGTCCCCGCGGTCACTGTTAAGATAGCATCAATATTACACATACCATTTGTCTCTTAATGCAATGAGGAAGGTGCTGCCAAATGGTTGGAATCTCCGGAACTTAGCAAGTTCTTCCATCTAAAATAAGGATAAACTCTGCTCCACTTACTGCACAGAGGTTAAATAGTAGGTCTCCATATCGATTTTGAAATGCGTATATCCATTGAACTGCTAACGTATTATTGGTTGATTCCGAGTTTGCATAAAAAAGCATTTGTTCACGTGTAAATTTTATCCCGTGACCCGTCGGGCAATACATTTTCTGTAGTTGAAAGAATACAATTTCGTTCAAAATATATTTAGTCCAATCCATAAAATTATGTTCAAAATATATATATATATTTCGGTATTAAACAATCCATAGCGCCATGCCGCTAAACAGAATCAAGCAAAAAAAATTAGGACAACTGTAAATTCAAAACTTCCAAAAATCTTTTTGATAGCGTGGTGAGTATGACAAGACATCTGAGACATGGTCAAATTATGGAGGAGTTCCTCCAACTGGATTTGCATAATTGATAACAGATATTTATTTTAATTTCCATAATTATTGCCAGATTTTACGATGGTCATTAATGGACTAATACAGTAGAATATGATAACATTAAATTCCATAAAACCGACATAATAATTGATAAAAGATAGATCACCGATTGGATGGAGTTTGGTAAGTTTCGGCGTCGCCCATTGCGTGTGGCTGATCCGACGTGGATGATTCGGCGTCAGAAAAATAATTGGACTGTTTGGCACAGTCGTTTAGGCGCCAGACTGTTTCGGCGTCTCTAGCTTTGACCGGAGGCAAAGACCTCCTCTCCCAATTTTCAATATAACATTTTATTCATTTAGGGAGTTCATCCTTCATATGTAATCTCACTTTACATCGACCTTTCTGTTGACATCGACAAAATTTTAATTCAGGATCAGTCTTGCTCGTTGCGTCAAAAATAAAAAGTTATCCATCGTGTATCACTTTGTTTCTTCCATGTTTTGATAAAAAAATGGCTTCCATTTTCGAATAAAAGGGCTTCGACGGCTGAAAAATATGAAGGAAATATAATATAAAAATACCTCCAAATACTTTTCTTTAATTTAAAAATGACTCCAAATATTATTTTTCTTAAATATAAAAATGCTTGCAACTACTCTTTTTCTTAAATTGGACTATGAGAGAGAGAGAGAGAGAGATATGGAGGGAAGAGAGGGAGAGAGAGATGGAGAGAGAGAGAGAGAGAAAGAGAATCTTACTATAACAACGAAGTAGTAATCTGACGCCTAATCGTCCCTACGCCGAATCAGCGATGCTAAATTGGCTACGCCGGAACGTCCCATTCTCGACTGGTTTAGTATTCGATTTTAATAAGGATATCACAATAGATCAAAAATTACCTGTCAAAGTTTCAGTACTGCATACATTTTGACCATTTAGCTGGACCAGCTTAAAGAGAAATCTTCAGGCTTGAATTGTACAGCCTCCATTTTATCAACTGAGCCAGATACCTTTCCCTTTAACATTCGTCTTAAAACAACTTGAGTTAGACAATCTTTTGAGAGACGAGTGTATTGGGAGAAAATGCGGTTGGTAATAGAAGATTTCAAATGATTAAGTGTTGAAAAGCAGAGTATTTATTCAAACGTAGAATATTAATAAACGAGCGACCCATCTGTCGTCGATGAGAGTGACCCACCCGGATACCCAACCACACTCGCATAAATCCCCACCGGCCCGGCCCAATCGACCTAAGCAACAGCCAGTCGTCAGCACTCCCGCTGCAGCAACTGGATTTGAACCAGGCGGAAAACAGCCTTTTGTTCGTTTTGTTTTTATTCTTTGATTTTTCGGTTTTAGCTTAGACTTGGCTATTGAAATAATCTCAGCCAGACGCACTTATTCTTTCAAACAAACCGAAAGGTCTCCACTCACATCTCCAGTGGCATACGGACTTTCATTTACAAATATTGTCGAGAAGGCGCCTGGAACAGATTGAAAGTTAGCAAGCAAGTCTCATGGTTTACAGCTGCATATTAACTTCCACTTTCCTTGGTCTTGCGGCCATATCACGTTGAAACACCGTTTCACGTACGATCATTCTGGGTAAGCAACGTCAAACCTTGTCTCTTACTTAGATGGGTGACTGCTTGGGAATACAAGGTTCTCTAATCTTGGATATGCGAGTAGTATATTGAGCTTGGGGTTACCACATTGAAACACCGTTTCCCGTATGGTCATCCAAGGTAAGCAACGTCATGTCTGGTCAGTAACTAGATGGGTGACCGCCTGCGAAAACCAGATCCTCTAAACATGGATGTGCGGGTGGTGTAATGGCTAGAAAATGTTAATCGGAGAGCTAAGTTTCAATTTCCGTTCGGTTCCTTACGCGCAAAGGGAAAGGAATGAATCCACCATGTGTCTCCTCATCTATGGGTAAATTAGTAAGACTTGTGTCACTGAACCATTATTATCCACCTTCCCAAATTCGTACAATCTAAAATATATATTTTCTCGCATTAAGTAACCTATAAAAGGCCATTAATAAGCCATTAAAAACGAATGAATTAATTCATTTTGGCCAGACTAAATTACGCTTTAAAAATATCTCTATATGCGGATGGTATAATGGAACTCGAATCTTTAGCCGTTTTTGGCAACCAGTCTAGGAGAAGGATAATTCTGAATTCAAAACTGTAATGACCATATCAAGGGTTGCTATTTGTCAATGCACACCATCCGGATGCTACTCCTGCCAGGGCTACGGCGAAGAAATCAGAAGCATGATGTTGCATGTGGTGAATAGCAGAATATTCCCGACCAAATTTTTGGCACCAAAATAAAATGGTACTGTGCAAAAGGTTCCTTCATTCTAAGCAATGGCTGTACCCTAATTATTCCGAATTCGTATCTGCATTTCTTCATGTTGAATATGAGGAGTAGATAATGTTTTGTTAAATTCTGAAAGAGATTGATATAATAATTAACAAAGAGGACATTTTTATCATTAGGAATGAGGAATATATATATAGGTGCAACTATATTTTTTGCAACTAATCCAATAATATGTTACAAAAAGTAACACTCGTGTCAGCATTACTATGAACGGGAATTCACTGGAGGAAGTGTCTAGTTTTAAATACTTGGGAGCAATCTTGTCTAAAGATGGTCCCTGACCTCGGAAATCCGTACACGGATTCCCGCAGCCTAGGCGGCGATTGCCAAATTGGCAAGAATATGGAGGAGCAAAATCAGGTTTCAAAAAAATGTACAGACTGTACAAATCTCTGGTAGTCTCCATTCTCCTATATGAATGTGAAACATGGACACTGTTGGCAGATACAGAGAGAAGGATCCAAGCGTTTGAGAACAAATGCATGAGAAAACTCCTTGGCATTTTCTATTGGGAACAAAAAAAAACAACAAAAAAACAATGAGTTTGTGCGGAAAAGGGTTGAAAGATTTGTGGGACCAGGAACCTCTTCTCGTCATTGTCAAACGGAGAAATATGGCGTGGTTTGGACTCATTACAAGGCACGGCAGCCTGTGCAAGACCATCATGCAAGGCACCGTTGAAGGTGGATGCAGGAGAGTACGCCAACGTAAAAAATGGTTGGACAATGTCAAACAATGGACGAACATAACTGTACCAGAATTATTGATGGCTGCCGTTGATAGACCGTCGTGGAAAAGAGTTAGCGTGGCTCCTGCATTCAGACCCGCCCTACGATCACAAAAGTCAGGAGGCTGATGATAATAATAATATATAATATATTAAAACAATTTATTCTATTCCCTTTTATTCTAAAATTGGACATTATTACCCGAATAACTTAATACGAGTATATGGTGTCCGTCTGTTGTAGAGTAATTGTTACCAAGTAGATTCAGCTGTTAAATAGTGCCCTAAAATGTGGCCTTTTACCAGACTACAATAGATATCCGGTCATTAAGATATATGTCTGTAACTATTTATAATACAAATTTCGCTTACGTTTGTTTCTCAGTTGGTGCGCAATTAATCTGGTCTTTTGCCAGATTAAAAACGAACCCAAAAGACGACGGACTAATGTTAACAAGTCCAAACTGAAGCTGACGCAAGAAAAAGAGGTCGAGAAAATAGAGCATCTCTTGTAACAAATGGTCTGTTGCCTTTTGAGATCGACAGACAGATATATAACTGCCACCCCCTTAAATACTGTAATGTGCTTGACTAAGCTCGTAAATTGCAAGACGTTCAAAGTTTCCACTCCTTCGAGGGATTTTGACAATTGTTTTCGCTTTGAGTAGACAATCTGCAAATAGACATCATGGCTTAAAAAAAATGAAGTCCTAACAACATATTTGCTTATTTGTTTTTCATTATTTTACCCCAAGCAAGGCGGAATGCCACTAGCCTGCAAAGCGTTACAGGGAGTGAAAGTGAGAGAAAAGACTGAGTATAGAAAAGACTGGGGAAAGAACAAAAGATGAACGGGATTCAAGAAGATAGAAGCTTTGTGTTTGACGTTGCATTTAAATTGTTGAAGATTGTAGTTATCAGGGAAGCAAGTAAACGGAATGGAATTCCACAGGCGGGAAATACGAGAAAAGAAACTGTTGGAGTAGAAGTGGCGGTTACATTTAACTATTTAAACGGTTAAAGAGTGGGACCTATATGCCAATCTAGTAGCGCGCTTAAATTCATGTAGTGGGAGCACCAGGAAAAAAAAGTGTGTCCGACCAGTTGTCATGAAAATATTTGTAGAAGGGATAAAGGGAGAGTACGACACGTCGATGAGACAATGGCTGCACTCGTGATTCCAAGTGAGGATTGACCCCATTATAAATTTTGTCAGGATCCTCGAGATGAATAGCAAGAGCACCGGCTCAGGTATGGCAGCAGAATTCAATGTAGGTGTGAATGATATATTTTTAAATTTGCAAGATGGACTCTGACGAGAAAGATTTTCTGGTACGTAGGTGATCCAATTTTAATTGCAGTAGGAGGCACGGTGGAGTTATGGATAGCGGCTCGGATTTAGGAATCGGAGAGCCGAGTTCGAATTCCAGTCGAATGCATTACATTCACTTACGTGCTAATACCCTTGGGAAAGGTATGAATCCTCTTCTTCTACCTCCAACTATGGGTAAATAGCAAGACAAAGCGGGTTCGATAGCCTACTACAGAAAGAAATGGCAACCTACTGCGGGGAAAAACTGCCTTGTCAGTCATGTACCGTAAGCATTGTATCACACATAGCACATAACTAACTGACTGATAGTCTCTCTACTTCAAGTCAGTTGAAAACATGAGACTAAGAAGGTGCAGGGCGTTGCTCCCCAGGAGTCTAGCTTTAGCCAAGATGATGGCAAGCAGAAAAGGTTATCTATGGTGGCTAAATGAGAGCAGTTTTTTTTTTTTGTTTAAATTTACAAGCCCTTTCCTGCCCCAGTTAACCTCGGATTGTATTTCCTATTCAAGCGAAGCCGCCATATATATATATATATATATATATATATATATATTTTAATAATATTAGTCAATATATATATATATATATATATATATATATATATATATATATATATATAATTATTATAAATAAATTGATTTAAAATATGGTTTTCCAACTACACACTTCTAACCATGTTTCAAAAATGGAAGGTCCGAATTTAATTTTGTAATTAAATTAAAGACCTTAGTTCCATTTCATCCTCAAGCGAATGTCTTTAATTTAATTACAAAATTAAATTCGGACCTTCCATTTTTGAAACATGGTTAGAACTGTGTAGCGGAAAACCATATTTTAAATCAATTAATTTATAATAATAATAATGCTCTGTAAATTTACATTGAGCACTATTTTGTAAAAATAAAATATCTATAAAAACACTGGATTATATATCTTACTGTTCTTTCTTCATATATATATATATATATATATATATATATATATATATATATATATATATATAAAATTCCCAAGAGGATAGAATCCAGGTAGAACTCAACGTCCAGGACAGAGTATGAATATAATATAAAAGACTCAAACACTAATAATTGAATTTGTAGGTCTGATTAATTGGATCGCGATTATGATTCTAATGTAATAAATTATAACCATGAAATATTAGTGTTTGAGCCTCTCTTATGATATATATATATATATATATATATATATATATATATATATATATATATATATATATATATATATGGTACTCCGACTCCGTCAGAAGCGGATGGTGACGAGATGGAAGTCAAGTCTGAATATTTTTGAAGTTTTAAAGATCTTATTAGCGGTACAGAATTTGATTAATGTAACAGAAACAGACATTATTGAAAGAGCAAGGGTAAAATTTCAACTACTTTAGTTGGAAAAGACGTAAAGAAAAGAATTAGAAGAGAAAAATACTAGTTGACCGGTAACTGTTAATCGCATGTCATCGCCATAATTCAAAGGACATCGACATAATTCAAATATAATGCGCACCTACTAAACAATAGTGAAATATAATGGAGAAAATGCGTATCAATAATATATTGACACAGGTATATCTATAAACAAACCACACTAGTTTCTATCAACCTAACCTTTTGGTACATCAAGACAACCATCCTGGTGCAATCAAAAGGATCGATTGTTAGGACTTATTGTTTAAAATATGTATATTTAGGCAGCATATCTTCATTCAAGCATGTTTAGTTGAATAATTTAGACGTATTATGTCTATATTTTAATCCTCTCAAAATCACGGATCAATTTCTTAGTGCTGTTTTAAGAGTAAGAAAGACGTCGCAGTTTTTCTCATTCTTTTTATTTTTTCAAGTAATTTCAATCTCATCCAATTCAAGGGTGAATTGCTAAGACGAAAATTAATGTAATCGATTCTTGTGATTTTTTGAAACGCGCTCAGTTACTTCAAAAATTAGTGTTATCAAGGAATGTAATTTAATTTATATTTGTAATTTTAAAAAATACAATTTAAGTATTTTAAAACATTGCTGTTATAATTATAATATTTAAAAAAAATACAATTTAGTTATTTTTATACATTGCTGTTATAGGCATTTTAAATACTGTTGTAATACTTAAAATTATTCTTATTTGGTGTTTGTTGCATTTTTCTTGTATAGAGGGTTTCAAGAATTTGAAGTTTTTTTTAATTCTCAACTTAATGTTTATGGATATACTCGCTTGTTTATAGATTTACATGTCTCAAATATATCTATCTATAAAAGGCAGGATGTGTGTGTGTGTGTGTAACGAATGCACGGTCGCAATTTTCGACGGATCTGCACCAAAATTTACATGCACATGCTCCAAGTTAGCGCGAAGGCCAAAATCGACATTGCATTTCACAACTCATATCGATAGGGGAAATAATCGATTTATTTCATGCTTCTACAGCAGTTTTCATGTAGTTTGCGGCCATTTTCTACTGGCCAGAGTGAGAGCCTATAGCTGGCTGCCACGAATAGGCAGGAAGATTCTATTGGTCAGTGTGAGAGCCAACAGCTGACTGACACTAATGTTAACTAGCATGCAAAGAAAATCGATAACTGCATTCGTCACAAGTGGCTCATTCGCTTGCTTAAACTCAACGTTGATTCTGATTCCGCAGAACTGGGTTGGGTGTGAAAAAGTATTTGTTGTTAACATTCTTTTTTCATTCGGTTTTTCCAGTTACGAGTCCTTTTTCTTAAAGCTGATCATTTTGTGTTCATTTTTTTTAGTTCTTTTTTCGTAACAGATTTAATGTTTAGTATAGAGCTTAGAAAAAATTCGCAGTGTGAGATAGGCAAGAAGTAAGGCATGTAGCAACATCAGCACGGAAAAGAGCACTCCTTTAAAGGCAAGGAAGGGCAAAAATATTTTAAGTCAAGTGATAGCGATTGCTGTATGAGTCGTACGATTTTTGAATCAAGCACGGGAAACGCCGGGTCATGCTGTTAGTATTTGATACGTATTTTCTTTTCTTTTCTTTTTGAGTCGAGGTTCACAATATTTAATTTTCCTCGATCGAATTCTAAGTAGTAAGGAGTTTTTTTTCTCGTTTCTTTTTTATTTCCGTATTGTCAATTACTGTATTAAAATTTTAATCTTATCCCTTTTAATTATGTCTGTTTTTATTGCCTTAATTATATAGAAATCTGATAAAATATTGTCTCGTTTAAAAGTAAAAATTGTCACCGAATTCTTCCATGCCCGAAAGATTTTACACAATGATGATTTTGGAGCTTGCTGAACGTTTATGGAGACCAGGTTAAATCGAGAGACTTACATCGATCAACATATCCTAAAAACAAAATACAATATGAGATAAATATTAGCAGATAATACCGAATACTATACAGTAATCACTGCAAGGAAAGACACACAATACTTGAAGATATTACACAAAAGAAACAACTTATATGAAATAATATATATTCCACCATAAGAAACGATATTTTTATAAGCGTATAAAATAATTATAATATGTACAAAATATCTGTATATTCGTTTCTGGTGTGGTCAACCTCTATAAAATCGTTTTGCACCTGACGTCACTTATATGATATACATATATTTGAATTTGAAATTCAGCGGTCCAAAATTGCTAGGACGTAGGTAACAAACTTATTTCGACGATTCGGACAACATTTATTTTTGATAATAGTTTTTGATACATAATTCAGCTTTTGAGAAATGGACAGTAGATTTTAATACAATTTGGACAATTTTGCTGTTACACCCGGTACGTGTCATGAAAGAATTGGATGTAATCTATGAAACACGAACGTGACACGATACAAAAGCACACTCGGTGGCGTCACTGTCGACCGAGTTAACGCTGTGGTACACCCTTGTGCAAATTAATTGAAATAACCGCTTTAGATTCCTTTCTTTCACCATACGGTCATTTTAGACCCACTGGAGTGACAGGGTGTAATCGATTTCTATTTTTTCCTCGGATTAGATCATTTGCAGTGGTAGGCAGAAATATGAATCTATTTTTGGGGTGTATGATGAAAACTGTTTAGGCATGAAAAATATTGCATGAACCGTGATTGCCTCAGATTTTTATCACGCCCAGACACTATTGTCTCGACTGTCGATTAGTTGTCTTACGGCCACTGACGTTACTCTAATGAAGTGTACGAATATTGTAACGCTGCACGAACACACTGGCAAGCCTTACCAGTGAGGAAATCAAAGTATTATCGACTGTCCCTGAAACTCTCCCGATTTAAATCCAATCGAGAATCTGCGGTCAATCTGTAAGGAAAGTCTTCATGGAATGGACATTCGAAATACTAACATGTGCACTGTGGCTTGGTTACTTGGGAAAATACAAAAAAAAAAGGAAATAATAACGGACTTATTCGTTTTGTTTTAATTAATTTACGCAAAGGTTTAAAACGTCTGTTTCGCTCTTATTTATTGCCAAATGTCATTAAAACAGTTCTCATGATATTTCAAATGTCTGGATGGTTTTGGTGGGCTGGCTAGGTACGCGCGTGTCTGGTTGCAAGAAAGGATCCATAAAAGTATTTAATTTATTGACATTCGCACTGATTTCTACATTTTTATTTAATTTCGAAGGGTAGATTGTTCTTGTTCCGCCGTCTATGTCAAGGAATATCATGTCTTTTGTTTTGTTTTGTTTTTTTTTTCAGATATTCTGAGTTATTGCTGGAACTATTTCCATTGAGTCGGCACTGCTCATCCCAGGAATTGAACTGACAATTATTATGCCACCAAATTCATGAATCAGCGCTTTAGTCCACGAGGCTCAGCCTCTCTATTGACCAACCTCCCCACAAGGCAAGATATAGCACAAGACCAGTTTTTAAGGTTAATTGCCAGTAGACGAGGTCAGGTTTGTCTACCTCCCCAAACGAGACTCTGCCCTTCGACATAACCTCGTCTTGGTTCCTCTCCATCTGGAAGCCGAGAGTTCAGACTCATAGGAAACATGATTAGCAAATACTGACCAGGACTATCAAAAGAAACGAAACGAGATGTCTATATATAGTAAAAAGCTCATTTCGAAAATTCATGAAGATTAACCGGATCGACAGACACCTGAAGAAGACCTGAGAACACAACAACCGAAATGTTGGGATAATTAAAAAAAATGATAAGGATATTGGTTCAAATGTAAATAATGTAAATAATGACTCATCCCAGAAATTCAGACAAAAATTAAGAGTGACTTGATTTAATAAAGTGTTGGCAAGGTGAAATAGCTGATGAGAAGGGAAATACAGAACGTACATAGAGTAAAATGTTTGTTCCAGAAGATTTTAGCTTAGAAAATAATTCGTAAAACATGGACAGTTCCAGAGTTAAACAACGACAGCCGAGGATTCTAACTCCGAAGCCATCGCCGAAACGGGCGGAGCGACAGAGTAAAATGAAAAAAATGAAAAGGAAAAAAAACATCCAAATCTTAAAGAATTAATGAAATAAAAAGCAACATAAAACAACGAAGACAAAAGAACCCACCACCACCACCAAAAAAAAAAAAAAAAGAAAAAACAAGAGATCTTATTGTCAAGAAAATACTTGACTTCCTTTAAGTTTCTACGAAAAAAAGTTTTTTTCTGATTTTTCACGGCTTTTTATTATTATTGTTATTACTTTTTTGGCTAAGCATTCTGTTTCCAGTTTTGTTTTTGTAACCGAAAAGAAATGTCTGGCGGGAAATAGATATTTTGTGGGCGGGAAAAAAGAAACATGGCTTATATGAAAACAAAACAACAAAAAACAAAGAAAAAAAAAAGAAAATATAGCAACTCACACTTAAGACGAATAAAGTTGCTCATTAGATTTTTTTTAAAGAGGCCTTCTTTAAAACCGTTATTTTAATAAAATTGGAATTAAGTATTTAGGGATAATCTGGTGACTGGATTTAAGCAAGTTAAAATTTCAACGAAGAATAAAGAATAAAACCCTTTTTTTTTTTTGCAATCTGTTTCGTGGGTAAAAAAGAAAAAAATGAACGAATTCTACAAATTCACTAATAAAATATGTTTTACCTACATACAATATGTTTTACCTACATACAAGCACAGAACAATAAAGACAGAAATGTTTAATTCAAAAGAAAAAAATCAATTTATTTTATTAGAATCCTAAAACATTTTTTGAGTAGATCTTCGTGTAGAATGTGTCAATGTGTTCAATTCAAGATATTAAAAAAAAATCATTTCACTCCCAAGCAAGGCGATAATATCTCTAAAACGCAAATGGTTACTGGGGGTGTGGGAAGAGAATGGAAAGAATTTGGTGAGGATAAAGGACAATAAAAGAACAGGGTTCAAAAAGAAGATGGCGATAATGTCATTAAGACGTAAGGGGCTACTGGGAATGAGAAGACTTTAGTGAGGGAAAAGGATTCAGGAAGACAGAAGATGGCGATTGACGTATTTTCCGAATACAGGGACAGTTTCCATACATGTGAACACTAGAATCATTGAGAGAGAGAGAGAGAGAGAGAGAGAGAGAGAGAGAGAGAGAGGAATATGGCTGGGAACTGAGATTTCAGTGGTAGAGATTGAAAAGATTACGTCACTTCCACAGAGAGCTAGCTACTCGAGAGAACGTTCCAAAAGAAACGATTCTACATTGCTGAAATTGGTCTGGAAAAAAAGAAAGATTGATGGGTTTAGGTGGTATTTTGTAAACTGGTATAGTTTTATCTTTATTCGTTGTATTCATCAGATTTCTTCTTTACTAACTGTTCACTCAACGTAAGTCCCAAGATCCACTCAAGGTAGATGTTTTTTTTTTTTTACAAATTTTACTGAATTAGATTGTTGCAGGAATGTAATAGGAGAAGGTAAGAAGTGTTGATTATGAGGATATGTATGATAGATAACGGTTGATCCTAGACGTGAAGAGCATAAGATTGTAGCGATCAGGAAAGCATCCTCTCGGGAGTCTGAATGAAGATTTTTTAAGAACGTTAGAGGAGGAGGAAGTAAGAAATGCTGATTATGAGAATATGTAGGATAAATGATAGTTGATCCTATATTTGAAGTTGTTCAGGTTGTAGCGATCAGGGAGGCATCAACTCGGGAGTCTGAATTTGTCTTCTCATTCATTTCAATCTGAACAATCTCTGCTGAAACCATATCAAAGGGCTGAATCAATCAGAAGTTCGGAAAAGGAACAATCAATCGTACGACAGGTAAGGTTCCCAAAGTTCTACCGTAGCGGATACCATATCCCCCACATTCTGTAGAATCGTCTAAATAACTTTTGAAATAGTAACGTTATCAAAACACTTGGGTATGAAAGTAACATTATCCTATCGTAAAGTACTCTATAAATGTTTCTCTATAAAATGTATTTGTGGCTGTTTTCTAATTTTCCCTTTTTCTACTACGGTTGCTGCTGCTGTTGTTGAAGCTTTGCTGTCAGAAGTCTTTCTTTCTTTATTAACGACTCCCATGTTGTATTTCTGTGCTAAACCTACTAAGGAGGTCCTCCTAGCCTGTCATATCTTGTGAATGATTTATTTTTGTCTTTTCATTTTTTTTTTACCTGGCTGCATATCTTGAAAACGATCAGTAATGGTCTGAAATATTCTGCGTATGACAGTTTCTGTAAGTTTCTTTATATGCTTTCGCTAAACGATTTATTCAACACCAGAAAAACATCACCTCAAAGCTTCTGATATCCCCTGTCAGTTCTAATTAATAAAATATTTTTAGGAAACAATTTCCGAATAATAAATAAAATACAAAAAAAAAAAAATAAAAAAATAAAAATTATGAACATTAGATAAAACAACGCAAGCAAAGAATTTATCGACCAAAACATTGGTAAAAACAACAAAAGTTAAAGCCAATAGTCTGAGTAAACGTGTGTTCTAATTGTTCATTATTTACATTATTCGGACTATTGTCCTCATCTTTGTTGCCATATTTATCACAACGTTTCAGCCTTTGTACGCTCCGGCCTTCTTCAGGTGGGTGGAATGTCGAATTGAACCCTTTGTTTCGCTTCGCGGTGGATAAAGGCGTTGGTTAGATCCAGTGACAGGACCCAAAGAGTTTTGAGTTCTATACCTGGTTAAGGCAGTGGAAAACTTGGAGAGGTGAATTAACAGGAGATAACTGATAACTGACATTCATTAGACATGGCACGTAGAACTACCCCAGCGAGCGAAATAAAGGGTTCAGTTCAACATTCCAACCACCTGAAGAATGCTGGGGCGTAAAACGTTCGAAACGTTGGGGTAAATATGGCAACAAAGATGAGGACAATAGTCCGAATAATGTAAATAGCGTACATAATACCTCATCTCAGAAATACAGACAGATAATTGCTCACTGTAACCAAACCATAAATTCTACTCTAAATTCTCAGCCGTGGGACTCTCCTCCGGCTTCTTGTTTTCATTTAATTTTTGCATAGTCAATGGTCATCTACTCTTTCTTGAATCTTGTTCTTGCTGTCCTTTTCCCCCAGTAAATTTTTTCGTGCATCTTAGTGGTATTATTGCCTTACGTCTCAGTGGCATTATAGCCTTCTTTAGACTGAAATGATTGAAAGAAAAGTTTAAGAACATAAATGAAGGAGAAAGGCCGAGAACATATCAACCAACCCATTAGTCAAAACAACAACGACAAAGACAATAGTCCAAATAATATATGCAATAATGAAAATACTAACATTATCGGGCAATACAAACAAGCCAGAGAAGCTAAAAACAAAGAGGTTCGTTCAATTTGTTTTAAGTCATGCAACTTTTATCTTTAACATGTTTTTCACGCCAAAGTTGTTACCTTTCTTTTACATGTTCGACTTCACAGAAGCTGTTATCGTTCGCAAGTACTCAATTGTTGTGTTCCCTTTTAATAGAAATAAGACCGCTTGGTCGAATCTACACACACATACACGCACACACAGACAAACACAAACACACATCCACAAACACTGCATCCATATCAAAGTCGTAATTTGCAAAATATATACAAAATCTGCTCCGGTTAGGCTCACTATAAAAGCCACGCCTGATTGTTATCCCTTTGCTGATTGAAATTTAACATTTCAGATATAGATTGTTTATAAAAAAGGTGCTAAACGGCAGCTGGCTTAAGTGAATAAAATCCAGATGAAATCTAAGGCTTTAAACTCCAAAACTCAATAACTATAAAAAAAACAAAAACACGGCTGCACATTTCAAAACGTATTTTAAAAGCATATATATCTTTATATTACTAGGGTTTAAAGCTTTCTTCTTTTATTTTTGACAGACATTTATTCGAAAGCTTCTTTTTTTACTTACATTATTAACATTATTTGGACTGTTATCCTCATCTTCATTTCCATATCCACAATGTTTCAGCCGTTGTTGTACGCTCCGGCCTTCTTCAGGTGATTGGAATTTCGAACTAAACCCTTTATTTCGTTCACAGGGGTAGACTGTTCTCTTTTCACGTGCCATGCCTCTTGCAGATGTCTCAGTTATTTCCCTTTAGCTCAACTCTCCAAGCTTTTGGTTCACCACTGCTTTGGCCTGGTATTGAACTCACAACTCTTTGGGTCTAGTCATTGAATCTAACCAACGTCTTTATCCACTGGGCCATGTGTCCTTGTGAATATGACAATGAAGATGAGGATAACAGTCCGAATAATGTAAATAATATAAATAATCATAATACATCATCTCAGAGATATAGACAGCCATTATATCACTAGAAGCTAATCACTGGATCTAACCAACGTCTTTATCCATTGGGCCATGTGTCCTTGTGAATATGACAATGAAGATGAGGATAACAGTCCAAATAATGTAAATAATGCAAGTAATCATAATACCACATCTCAGAGATAGAGACAACCATTATATGACTAGAAGCTAGTCACTGGATCTAACCAACGTCTTTATCCACTGGGCCATGTGTCCTTGTGAATATGACAATGAAGATGAGGATAACAGTCCGAATAATGTAAATAATATAAATAATCATAATACATCATCTCAGAGATATAGACAGCCATTATATCACTAGAAGCTAGTCACTGGATCTAACCAACGTCTTTATCCACTGGGCCATGTGTCCTTGTGAATATGACAATGAAGATGAGGATAACAGTCCGAATAATGTAAATAATATAAATAATCATAATACGTCATCTCAGAGATATAGACAACCATTATATCACTAGAAGCTAATCACTGGATCTAACCAACGTCTTTATCCACTGGGCCATGTGTCCTTGTGAATATGGCAATGAAGATGAGGATAACAGTCCGAATAATGTAAATAATGTAAATAATCATAATACCTCATCTCAGAGATATAGACAGTGATTATATCACTAGAAGCTAGTCACTGGATCTAACCAACGTCTTTATCCACTGGGCCATGTGTCCTTGTGAATATGGCAATGAAGATGAAGATAACAGTCCGCATAATGTAAATAATGTAAATAATCATAATACCTCATCTCAGAGATATAGACAGTGATTATATGACTAGAAGCTAGTCATTGGATCTAACCAACGTCTTTATCCACTAGGCCATGTGTCCTTGTGAATATGGCAATGAAAATGAGGATAACAGTCCGAATAATGTAAATAATGCAAGTAATCATAATACCTCATCTCAGAGATATAGAAAGCCATTATTTAACTAGAAGCTAGTCACTGGATCTGACCAACGTCTTTATCCACTGGGCCATGTGTCTTTGTAAATTAGGCAATGAAGATGAGGTTAACAATCCGAATAATGTAAATAACGTAAGTAAACATAATCCTTTATCTTAAAGATTATTTCATTTCACTATTGTGCACTCAAATGCCGCTTAAGGTAGAGAGTCACTGATTGACCTTGTTCTATAGACGTAACAGTTGTAGATTAAGGTGGTATGCGAGACAGGGAGCATTTGACTCTTGACTTGAAGTGGTTGAAAAGGAAGTGTTCGGGGAAGCGTCCTCACGGGAGTTTTATCTACAAAATAGAGGTTTTTGAGATGAAGCAATCCACGTCTTATCAATGGTATATGAACTGAATAAAAACAATTTGAATCTGTGTAAAAGGCATGGCGGATCTTAGCTGATGACGCCAGGGAATGTGTTCCGTCAGAATATTTCCCGTAGAAATAGCGATAGAGTAGCGATGAGCTTGTTACATTGCGTCTGTGAGAAAGGGAGTTGTGAAATGGAAAATATTTCATCACCCTGAAGGCCACGTAAACTTTGCCGAGGTTGGAAAATATTGGGCAGCTCCAGCCAAAATATAACAGCATTACAGCAATTTTGCTCTGAGCTGATTCTTGTAAAGACAGAGAGGCAATGTCAGGAGAATATGAAGGATGATCAGTTTTTCCCAATCTTGCTCTTCTAAGAGATCTTCAGCTAATCGTGCAGTGTGAGGACGGGCCTTTTTCATAATGGAGGATTATTTTCTTTCTGCTGACTAAAGATGGGCGCCTTCTGCCCAAAGCTGCTTTCAAACGACGAAGTTGCTGGCAGAAGAGATCAGCGTTGATTGTTTGATTATTGTCAAACATTTCATAATGGATGATTGCTTGGATGTCCCAACTTGCAGTCAACATAAACTCGGTTGCTCAGTAGTAAGGTTTCCTCCGCCGATCCACTGACAACGCCGCTTAACATTATGGTAAAGGATCCATTTCTCATCACCAGTAACAAGCCTGTCGAAAACAATGACTCTCATAGATCGACATGTTTTTTGGCAACTCTCTAGAGATAAGTCGGGCAGGATCTATTTTCCATCCATTGAAACCTTTCAAATATTTTTCAATTTGCGTCGAACGGTCCTATGACTAACATTTCTCACTGAATTCCCTAGCCATAGTGGCAGGATTAACTGTAACGGCAAAATCCAACTATTTAAAGCATGGACACAGAGTTCAAGATACTCAAAGCATGGTAGACTATATAAATATATAAGATAGACTCTGGTGAGAAACATCGTCTAGAACGCAGTGAACCAACTTTCTTGGCAGTAGAACTAGCAATGGAGTCAATATAATCTTTTCACTTCATGTCAACCAGGAATGTCAACTTGAGACGTTTTTAATCATTTCACATCAAGCAAGGCAATAAAGCCACTAAGATGCAAGTGATTACTGAGTGTTAGAGAATATGAGAAAAAAAACACGATTAAGGAGAGAAAACACTAAACGAACAGAGGGTAAGAATTTTGCATTTAATCAAGAATCATTAAAAAAAAATGAATTTTATCAACAAAATTTTAGATTTTGTCAAGAATCTCTAAATATATAGCAGGAGCACCACAATATATGTGGTAACAATATTCAAAGCATGGCTTATAGATATGTAAGATAAGTCCTGGAGAGGAAAAAAATGGTCTAGCACAACAGTGAGCCATTTTGTTTTTAGCAAGCAGACCTAACAACTGGTTCCATTTCATGTCAGCCGGAAATATTAGCTTGAGACTTTCTTTTAATTATTTCACATGAAACAAGGCACTAAAGATGCAAGGGGTTACTCTGTGTCAGAGAATATGAGAAAAGACCTTATTTAAGAGAATAATAAAAAAACAGGAATTAAGAAGACAGAAGAAAACCATTCACATTGTATTTAAATTTTTGATGATAGAACATGGCTGGGAGGTAAAAAGCCAGAAGTGAGTTTCACAAGTGGAAGTGAGCCAACCTCTTTAGCAGCAAACTTTGCAGTTCAATTATCCAATATAATCTTTCCACGTCATGTCAGCTGAAAACGTCAGATAATTAAATAAGCTTAAAAAAAGAATTGTAAATACTTCTCATAAAACCAGATATTATAAGTAGAAATATTCATTGTATATTTTTCGCATAAATATTCTGAAAATATTATAATTATTATTATCGTTAAAAATGACTCTCTTTGTAAAATCTGTTGTTGGATGTGATCATTTTATGCATTCTGTAAACAGTAGATGACTTCAGTAAAATGTATGCAAGTGTACATTTCCTTCTATCTGTTTACCTGAAAATAATGTAGTTATTAATAAAAAAGATTTGAGATTAATAGATGCAAGATTTACGGTTCTAGCAGCCACTCCTTTATAGCTTATTCACTTTTCGGTCCACCCTCGTACAATAACAGCACGTACAGTCCTGGAATGTTCTTATACAAAATTGTATTTAGTACTTTTCAGAGCTCTCTTTTGACTAGATGTCCCCAGTGTCTTTTATCATGTTGTGCACGAGGTTTTCCATACTAGGATTTCCTGGAACTCTCCGTAATTGATTCCATTAATGGATTTTTCAGTAACTCTTTTCATGCTTCCATGAATAATTTTCAGTATATTTTACGTTTTTGTTAGGGAAACGTCTCTTTTTATGATTCTATTCTTTAAAAAGAATTCTTCTCAAAGAATATTCACCAAAAAACCTAACAAAATATTTCAATGGAATCAATTGCAGATTTGCCGAGCTTCACGCAAAATTTGATCCAGGTACGTTTGAATTTGTCAGTCATCTTAACTATTGAAATGCCATTCCAATACAACATTAAAAACCCTCACATAATAATCGATCACGACAAGATAGCACAAAAGCTTTTCGCAGACTAATTCAATAGGCAGGGCACCAATAAATATTAGCGGTGTGAGCATTTCCGTTGACCGCTACGAGATTCGACTGAAAAGTTCTTAGCCTGACAAAGATACTCTCATGGAATATGACCATATGGTATTTATTTTTCAAAATAGACACCCTCCTTTGCGGCCCTCACATTTCTTCTGTCAGTGTTGCAGTGCTTGGATTCAATTGAAGAAGCTTTTTTCATGTTGGTAAAAAAAAAAAAAATCATCAACAGCAGATATGACATCATCATCACTGGGATACTGGTTGTCCCAGCCAAGTGTTTTTACATAGTGGGGAACAGATTATAATCAGACGGGGCCAAATCAGGAGAATAGGCAAAGTGATCAATCAGTTCAAAGCCACTGTCAACACACAGCAGATATTGAAATCAAAGACTGGAGCATTGACCTTGGCCTTTTTTTCGAGCAGGCGAGGAGGGTTTTTTCCACTGCATGGATTGTATCTTTGTTTCTGGTCAATGTGATGAAACTATCATGCATCTTCAATGAAACCAGCTCGATTTGCTTCAAACAATGTCAAATTTAGCCGTAATATAATCAGAGTGTTGCGCTTTTTATCAGAAGACGTGTCACCCACCGATCAGAAACCTTCGTCATGCTGAATGGCGGGGTATGCTAATAACATTCGGTCAATCGCCTATCATCTATCACCATGTGATGACCACGATCAATGTTTTCCTTGGTGGTGGAAGTTGCAGAACGTCAAGACCTTGGATCATTTTCAAGACTCTTCTGTGCCCACTTTTGCACTGTTGGTAAACCTTGAGCATCATTCCCTCGTGTAGCAACCATGAATGTTATGAATGCTATTGGGAGCTAAACCGTATTATTGCATGTACTTGATAATACAACGGTGCCAAAATGTCTCCATTTTCAAGAGAATTCGCTACGGGTTACTTCTGTCTGTTTACCTGGAAATAAACAATGTAGTTATTAATAAAAAGAGTTGAGATTAATACATGCAGGATTTCACAGTTCTAGCGTCACTCGTTCATAGCCAGTCTTACAATCACAGCACGTACAGTCCTGGAATGTTCCTAAACAAAATTGTATTTAGTGCTTTTCAGAGCTCTCTCTCTCTAGACTAATTGTCCCCATATATTTTAGAGATGTGAGCCATTAATGGAATCTTCAAACCCTCATTGATCCCCAACAATATACAAAAATATTAATCATTATTATCTTTTCTTTAAGGCTGGAAATTGTTTTGGCTCTTTTCCTTCATTCTTGTTTTTCGACAAGATTCAGGTTAGATTTATGCTTTGTTATTTCTTTTTCATTTTCGATTTCTCTTCTTATACACGTTTGTTCGAATAATAATAATAATAATAATAATAATATTAATAATAATAATAATAATAATAATAATGTTCCTTGACCTCCAGATTGTGGTTACCAGAATATGGAACATTTAGGCTACTGTTGTCTCAGTTGTCATTAGGGTGTTGGGGTTTATACCACCAAACCTAAAACCCCACAGCGAGAAAATCGCAGTAAAGCCTAATATCGAATGGCTTCAGAAGTCTTCGTTGCTTAGAACTGCAAATATTCTTTGAAAAATGATCTCTGTTTGAGGTCGTACAACTTGATGGAATGGACCCATAATTCAAGATCTTCAGAACGAAAACCATGTGAAAAGAAATAATAATAATAAGAACAATAATAATAATAATAATATATCCTGACCTGCGGATTTAAGTTGCTAGAATGTAGGGCATTCAGGCCACTATTGACCCAGTAATCACTGGGACGAAGGGGTTTAAACCACAGAATCTAATTACCTACATTAAGAAAGTCAGAATAAAGGTTAGTATTAAATAGCTTCAGAAATGTGTGTTGTCACGAAATTTGTTTGAGGTCCATACAATTTGATAGGGAACACTCGCCAATCAAAATCCCCGGCGAAAAAACGAGAAAACATACGGAATAATAATAATAATAATAATAATAATAATAATAATGAAGAGAGAATAACTTCATAATTAATAAACACAACATATTATAAGTTTATACTGCCTTGATTGTCATTATTAATGTAAAAATATGTGTTTAATTAGCAGTAACAAGGGGCATTGACGTTTAGTTGAAAATTGGTGACCGCCTTTTCACACACAGGCTGTTACCAACACTTTTTACCTAGCAGCCATTTACCGAACCCACGATAGTCCCATCCTTAGTAAACGATAGCGACTATTTCGGAGACTTTTGCGCTAGACAGTTTTCTAGCAACTTCCATCATATCGTGATTTGTGTTTCACAACAGATACTTTTGAGGCATTGTGTGTGTGTGTGTTTATGTATATATACTGCACAAAATATCATTAGATTTTACAAGAATTTCATTAGGTTGTTTTCTGCTCTGAATATACATTTTCCATGTCCTCTGCGACTACATTTTACTCGCGATGCCATTCGTTCTGTTCGTATAAGTAGCGAGACGGTTAACAACACCGGAAACGGAATCAGTGGGACGTGTTCGAATTTTAGCTGATGTTCATTTTGCTCTAACTTACTTCTCCAGGCAACTTGTCCGATTTTAACAAAGTTACCATCACTGGCATGCTATGTTGAAGAGTGAATGATTCACGTCTGAATAGAACCTCTCCTGAAGCCATTTTATATACGTTACCAGTAACGACAAAAAAAAAAAAACGATGCTGTTGCGTCCATTGTTAAACCATGACATTCACATACACACATATGCAGAAAGGGATAGAGAGAGAGAGAGAGAGAGAGAGAGAGAGAGAGAGAGAGAGAGAGATCAACATTTACAATGCTTTAATGTTAAAAGTTACTTTCAAACCTTTTCCCGCCACGTGTGAAATGTTAACAGTCAGAATTTTGGGTATTACAAACAGAAAATGACGCCTTTTTAGCTGATGTTTATATGTAGATTTGTTATTTCTTTAAATGTCAATAATCAATTCGTCTTCGGTTCTTACTGTTCTTTTTCTTGGAGTGCAAAATGTTTCTTTGCGACTCTATGACTTTCTGGTTTTTGTCATAAGAAATTATTCCAACGTAGCAATATTTTATAGTCCCTCAATGAACATTTTACATTAAAATTTAACCTTCTGCGAAGGACTTCTCTTTTCCCCTCCTCCGTTGCTTCTACTTCTTATCCTCTCTCTCTCTCTCTCCCTCTCTCCTACTCGTGTTTAAATCTCTTTAACTCCGTTTCATTTAGACGATAATGAAAGACCAATCCAAAGCTGTTCCCTAACAGATTCTAAAGTTTTTTTGCAGTCACTGTTAGAAGAGTTGTTAATTAATATAAGTATAATTCTAAACTTTATAAACATCATCTACATCTGTGATATGTTCAGTGTTTTACAGGGTCGCACGTACTGTGACCAAGTCCCTGTGGTATTGAAGCCGATCATAGGCAAATGGGTCGTCCTGAAACCGCTGCGATATTTACGTAATCTTTTTTTTTCATGATATTCATAACGCAGCAGCTGCCTTTGAACTTATTGTGACTTATCAGAGTTACTAAATCGAGACAATCGGAGATTATCTCCCTTTCTCCAAGATGAATTCACGAGAGTGATGTAACGACAGGGGAGTAACGAATCCCAGTTGTTATCTAGACCGCGGAACAAACTGGAAAGCTTGCGTTCACGGACCATAGAAAATACGGGAACTCTCCTGACCCGCTTCTCGCTTCTCGCTTCTCGTCCATTCAGACCACTTGCTCTATTCACTTATGTGGGGTAAGTAGTGTATATATATATATATATATATATATATATATATATATATATATGCTGTCGTTTCTCGATTGAGCACTCTAGAGAAAGGGTAATTAAAAAAAAACAGTGGCTGCTCCTGCTATTAACGCATCGCTCTTATAAAATCGCAGTTATAAATTGAGCGCTATTGGCGTTTGTATACATCACGTATATAATACGTTAAACATTTCGTAATCTCTGACTGATGCCAAATCGGTTTGAGTTTCGATCCTGGCTTAAAGCATTCGGATGTCTAGTCACACTGATGAGCTGTGATACACGAACACACTTGCATGTGGATGACTATATATATATATATATATATATATATATATATATATATATATATATATATATATATATACTGGACTCACCCGACGTTTTCGACATATGGACTTCAAGCAGCTCAGTTCTTAGAACCGAACAGCGAGACTATCGCTATGATTTGATTTGATTATACAGAACCAACCACACATTTTGGAAGACGCGAATACAGAGAACTGCCGTACAGTATGCCATAAGTTCCCCAAACGACCCTCCGCAGGTTTTGAATTCAATGTTCTCCTTCTCCGAGACTGGTTGCCACCCAAGGCTCTAGAACCCCAGTCTGTTCTGCTATTCACCCATAGCTGTTGGGGACAATAGAGAATTAATAAACATCTATTTTTTCCACAATTCATTACAAAAATGCGTTTTGCATGACACGCCTTGACGTGCTACCGTTGAGGAATATATATGGCTGCTACTACGCACAAAAGACAATAGTTAAAAGGAAGAAAAATAATTAATTCCTTTAAATAATATGTGGTAATAACCATTCTTTGCCTGAAGAAGGTCACAAAACACGAAACTCGTGTAGCAAAATATATAAAATAGATATTTCAACAAGTTTTTATAATGAATTGTTGTTAGCAATTTAGCTTTATTACTATCCACTACGAAGGCCGTTTCTAGATAAAAGAACAGTTTAACCCAGTCAGGGACAAACTGCGGTCCGCGGGCCGCATACGGCCCATAGCGTCGTATGCGGCACGTTCGGTTTTTCTGAATGGTACGCTGAATTTCATAAGGAAAATGACGTTTCTTAAAATTTTGTTTTATTTCGTTCTCACTTGTTCCCTGACATACTCTTTCACACATAAATGAATTTTATAATCTTTAAGTTAAAAATAACGTTTTCATCATTTTAAACCAGTGGCAATTTTCACTAAGGAAGATTATATGTGTAAACAGATTATTGTGAGACCGGAACTACCTACACAATAGACTCTTCCAGGTCTATATTAAGTATGCGACACAACACTCTACACAGAGACACAGAGAGACATAGAGAGACAGTGAGAGTCTCGTACGACTACCAGTGTTGGACACTAACATATAGTAAGCTCCGCTTACACTATCTCTGTAACCTGTTGTTAATATATCTTTCTTACATCTAATCCGTGTTCCGTGTTTTCCTTCTGTGGTCCCAATTTTGACCCCACATCACATATTTAACTTTTAAAACAGGAAACATTCATACTATTTTTTTCTCTGGAGAAGAAATATCGTATTTTCTTATTTTCAAATGAATAAAGTAGAAATGAATTAAACGTAGTAAAATGTGTTAATCACACTGCCATCCGTCATAATATACCAAGACTTCAGTTTTTTAATTATAAAAAAACAAACAAACCAACCAACTTCCCACCATTTTAAGGTATATGCTTACGTCTGTGGTTTTCTGTAATGAAAATAGCTCATGTATCTACTACGAAAAATTACTTTGAATATTTTTAGTTATGTGGCCAATCTTCTGATGAGCCATAAGGTGAGCTACACAACTTCCTCGTATTCTCAGGCGATTTCAAGGGTCAAACAGGGGAAGATGCTCCATTTACATGTAATAAGGAAACTAATCGAAACAGTTAAAAACTGACATACTTCTTTCCAACTCCAAGTTACAAATACGAATTTTAAGAAGCATCCAAACCATCTGTGGACATTCTAAATCCATCCGGACCTCGATTACAAACTAATTAATCCTCGTGAGAAACAAGTAAAAGAACATTGTTCGTAATGCCCAGGCATACTCGTCCTTCTCTTGTATCGGTTCTGATCGTAGAGTTGTTTCCATATATGTCATTTTTAGCCTAAGGTCATCCAAACCGTCAGTACCAGACCCTGTGAAACAAGTCGATTGGGCCAAGGTATCATCAAACAGAACTTTGAGACATTCCTTTGCTGTAGATGTTAAGAATCGTTATGAAATGCTATCTGAGCAATCTGATGACTGAAATACGATACAACTTTATATCATTTACAGAAGAATTTTTTTTTGCTTTTGAAATAGGAAACATTCCAGAAAAATACATTTTTTTTTTATTTTCAAATGAATAAATTAGAAATAAATCAAATGCAGCGACATATCCTAATCACACTGATAATATTAGAACTAGATTTTAATTATTTAATTATAAAAACATCTTTTCTAAAAAAGCAAAACAAAAAATCTTTTTCCCCCATTTTTAACGTATATGCTTACACATATGGTCTTCTGAAGTGAAAATAACTGAGGTACCGACTACAAAAAATGACCTTGAATCATTTTAGTATTTCGGTTAGTCTTGTGATGAGACGAATCATGCAGTCCACTAGTCGGGCGAAAGGTTACCCATGTATGGTTTCATTAAGAGTCACTGTAATATTCGGTATAATAAGAAAAAATTAAATCAGGTATTAATTATATTCTTCTTCTTCTTCTTTTTCTTCTTTTTCGAATTCTTTTTCTTCTTTTTCGTTTTCTTCTTTGTCGTCTTCTTTTTCGTCATCTTCTTTTCTTCTTTTTCGTCATTTTCTTCTTCTTATCTTTCTTCTTTTTTGTCTTCTTCTTTTTCGTCATCTTCTTCTCATCCTTCTTCTTAAAAAAGTTTTTTCTTTTCTTTTCTTGTTTTCTTTTTCGTCATCTTCTTCTTTTTCTTCATCTTTTTTTCTTCTTCGTCTTCTTTTTCTTCTTTTTCGTTTCCTTCTTTTTGTCTTCTTCTTTTTCGTCATCTCCTTCTTCTTTTTCTTTTTCTTCTTTTTACTTCTTCCTTTTTTTTCTTCTTCTTTTTCTTTTCTTCTTTGTCTTCTTCCTCTTCTTTGTGTCATGCCCCTTCATGACGTTGTCGAACATATCTCTCCATATCTCTGCACAATGACCTCTCTTTTGTAACTCTTTATAAATTTTATATATTTTATTATCGCTCCTAAACCTTGCTCGACCGCCCGTTTACTCACCCTCGCTAAGTGCGTTTTGCAGTATTTTCCTCCCTCCCTCTTGCCTTCAATATCTCCTGTGACTATCAGATTATCCAAGCCTTCTATATTTAACCTTGTTATTAACCTCAGGCTTATAACACTGGAGTATTTATTATAGTTTTTTTTTTTTAAATCGGTAATAATTAAAGTTTTCTTCCTATAACCTATTAAAGCCCACCGTCCCGAAAGTAATGGTTGTTTTATTAATGGTTTCCTTTAACATCTATTTATAAATTATAAATGTTATTTCTGCCCATAAAAATGCATTAGGCTTTCAGTTAATTATTAGCAACCTAAGTAAATCGGAACTTGTGAGTGACATCCTCCTATCGAAGCCATTGCGCGGCAAAAGATCGGTTGGAGGACCTCATCACACCTAAATTGACCTCGTCTGTGTATGGCGATAAACTTCATCCGCGTCCTGGGTAAGACGATAAACTACATTCAACAGCAAGAGGTTTTGAACGGCGTGGAACTACTACTTAATTCATGGTGTTCCCAGGTCCATCCTGATCCGGGGTGGTAGCACCTGTTAGGGTCCCAGCTATAGGCAAATAGTTAACCCCCAAACTGGAGTCAAAACGTGTAAAAATAAGTTTTACTATCAGCAATATGTTTTTGAGGGAAAAAAATATTACCAGCAATTCATTTTTGAAAAAAATATTGCCAGCAATACGTTTTCGGGAAAAAAAAAATCATTAGCAGCAATACATTTTTGAAAAAAAGTATTACTAGCAATAAAAATGAGGTTGATATGCACTAAAACATACCAAACCAAACCCAGCCTACATTGACCAACTTGTAGATGACTCTGGATGCCATCTGGAGGACCTGCCGACGACAGTGTCTGACAAAGATGGCTGGAAGGAACGGACCAGGAAAATTCGAGAATTCTCGACCTGATGATGATGATGAACCTGTTCATGTTCATGTTTGGCGTTACTCGAAGAGATCAAGCGTCATGTTACCATAACAACGGATATTTTTAATGGATTAAAAATTTATAAAATTATCAAATAATAATCTCTAAAAATGTGATACTCACTGCTCGAGATCTCTGAAGAAAAATTGTCACATATAACAAACCAGTCAATATAAATGATGTTTTAAAACAATTATATTTTTAAAACAATTGTATTTTTTTTTTTTACTAATCTTATTTCCATATTTTTGTGGATTCCGGGGATGGAATCCTGCACAAATAAATAAACTATATTAGAAAAATATGTGTATTAAACGTAAGAATACTACTTTGAATGAAGATTAGTAGTCCAGGAATGAGGGTTAGTAGAAAAGTATATGTACAAGTCTCTGAAAGTGAAGCCGTAATTATCTCTCTTTCCGGACCCTCGTATAACTCTCGGTGAACACCCTGTCTCGACGTTTTTGTCACGCTATCTCTCCGTGGTATAAGTATACTTTGGACGAGTCCATCTTGTGTGCAAGGGGTGAGTCCCACAATTAATATGTTAAAAAGCAAAGGACACCTAGTGAGAATCGAACCCACTATAGTAGGTCCAACTAATTTATTCATTATTTACAGTATTTATAAATAAAATAAATAGTTGTAACTCCTCATTCCCGAAATTGAAACAGGAATCTAAACGATACGATAAACCAATAGAAATGGCCGAGAAAATCTCCATCAATAATGATGGCCGGAGAGCGCAACGATCGAAACGTTGTTATAACAACAATAAAGAGGGAGATTCCCGTTTCTTATTTTCTTGTCTTGATAGAGTTCAAAAGTGTTTCCGTGTCCTTGTTGGAGAAGAATTATTTTCGACCCTCCAACCTCTCTCTCTCTCTCTCACACACACACACACACAGAGGCCGGGATGTGGTGACCCTCTCACAACTCTATCGCTACTTCCATGGAAAGTGCTCGAACGAACTACCTTCCTTGGTTCTGACAGGTCTGACCCTCACAGCTAGGATCCGCCATGATACTGACATAGTAGCAAACACCGGCTTGCCCTCCGTATTTCAACGGCAAGAAGTTCCACTCAACCGCCATATTTCCGCGAATAGACTTCCAAGAAAAAGCTTCCCCGATCACTATAGCCTGTTCAAGTCTATTGTTAATCGTTATCTTCCTCTCCTATATAAACTATCCCTTAATCTAACCCTCTACCTCGACTGGTCTCGGGCCTTGAAGAGGATGAACAAAAAACAAAGATGACGACAATAGACGATGTGTAAATAATGACAACTGTACACCACAGAAATTAAGACAAGAAATGATAATTAACCACAAAAACAAAATCCTAAGATGGACCTGTAATTATAAACGGTTCTGACTTGGCATTTCGACATCACTCACTTTCTCATAGACATGATGTGGCTTCCCTCTGTCTTTTCTACAGATATTTTCATGACAACTGTTCTGATGGGTTATCTCCCTTGACGCCCTGACTACATGAATTTAAGCGTGCTACTAGATTGGCAACTAGGTCCCTCCCTTTTACCGCTTAAATAGTTAAATGTAACTTCCACTTCTACTCCAACAGTGTCCTTTCTCACACATCCCGCCTGTGGAACTCCCTTCCGTTTACTTACCTCTCTGATAACTACAATCTTCAACAATTTAAATGCAACATCAATCGTCATCTTCTGATGTCGAACCCCGTTCATCTTTTATCCTTTCCCCATCCCCACCCCGCCAAAACACAGTTTTTCTCTCACCTTCTCGCTATGTACCCGACTGGCAACCAGTGGTACTCCCGCCTTGATTGAAGTGAAATGATTTAAAAATATGATTCAATGACGGGGCACTTCGGAGCGGTGTTAGCAAAATGTCTCTAGATCATTTACTGCTGAGTAGTGAAATCGATCCTCACTGAGTGTTCCATACTTTCCGCCTTGTGCCACATGCATTGAATATTGTTGCCATATCTGCTCTAGTGTCTCTGCTGTTCACCTCGAGGTTGTCGACAAAATCCAAAGAAGGGTCTGCTATATAAACGGTCTTGACTTGGCATCTCGTCTTCAGTCACTTTCTCATAGACGTGATGTGGCTTCCTTTCTGTCTTTTCTACAAATATTTTCATGACAACTGTTGTGTTCTGATTACATGAATTTAAACGCACTACTAGACTGGCATCTACATCCCAACTTTTTATTGTTGAAATAGTTAAATGTAACAGCCATTTCTACTCCAGTGCAACCCTCTTCCTCTTGCTTACTTCCCTAATAACTACAATTTTCAAAAAATTAACTAAATCTTCAGTCTTCATCTTCTGTTGCCTTAATCCTCGTTCTTCTTTTATCCTTTCCTCAATCCCTTGTATACACCGTTTTTCCCCTACTTTCACTCTCTGCAACCCCCTGCATGCTAGTGGCACTCCTGCTTTGTTTGGGGTGAAATACTTAAAAAAATGTTTCCTCTCCTCTTTCAATTTAATCTGATTATTAAAGTAGCCATTCTATATTATTATAACTCTGTTCCATAATGATTGTTCCAGTTAGTCTATGAAATGTATACATAAATGGAACAATCATTATGGGACAGAGAAGGCAACTCCCTTCCTCTTACTTACCTCCCTGATAGCTATCATCTTCCAATATTCAAATATAATCCCCATTCTTCTCTATATCGTTTCCCCAAACATCCCTTTTTTACTCTTGCTTTCACTCTCTGCAACCCACTGCATGCTAGTGGTACTCCTGCTTTGCCTGGTGTGAAATGCTTAATAAAAATCCCAGCCAACTTCCAGAGCCTACATAAACCAGTAACAGATTTGTGATTTCATGAGTTATATTTTTTTGCTCCTTATTGTCAAAGAAAATTGATTTCCGTCGCTTTCGATGTTAATATCCTTGAAAAAATGCATGACTCTATGTTTTCTGCCTTCTTAGCTTTTAGCTAAATAGCAATGTCGAGAAGGCTCTCTCTTTTGAGAAACAATCTAGAAAAGGGACAATTCTGACTCCAAAACTGTGGAGAAGGCTACGAGAAACCACTCCTTTATCTTTCCTAAGAATGTCGATAATTATCACAGATAATAAAGAAAAGGAATGTGAGGAGAACCAGGATCGGCTACAATCTGAAAGGACATGGCTTAATAAAACAAAAACGGAATGTAAATTTTACAGTTCTATTTTCGTATATAAGAAATTTTCTTAGACTTGGTCTTGTTTTTGTCGTGCGAAGTAATGGCAAGTAATATAACTTGGAAAAAAAAGAGGAAGAGACTGAGAGAGAAAGATAGAGAGAGAAATAGAAAGATTTAGATAGATAGATAGATAGATAGATAGATAGATAGATAGATAGATAGATAATGAAAAGACCGAGATAAAGAGATAGATAATGAACATAGACAGATAGCTAGCTAGCTAGCTAGATAGATAGATAGATAATGAAAAAACTGAGATAAATAGATAGATAATGAACATGGATAGATAGATAGATAGATAGATAATGAAAAGACAGATAAATAGATAGATAATGAACATAGATAGATAGATAGATAGATAGATAGATAGATAATGAAAAGACTGAGATAAATAGATAGATAATGAACATAGATAGATAGATAGATAGATAGATAGATAGATAGATAATGAAAAGACAGATAAATAGATAGATAATGAACATAGATAGATAGATAGATAGTGAAAAGACAGACAGATAGATAGATAGATAGATAGATAGATAGATAGATAGATAGATAGATAGATAGATAGTGAAAAGACAGATAGATAGATAATGAAAAGATCGAGATAAATAGATAGATAATGAACATAGATAGATAGATAGATAGATAGATAGATAGATAGATAGATAGATAGATAGATGAGAAGATAGGTAGAGAGAGATGCATAAAGAGAAAAACGCAGGAATAGAAGGAGTGAGAGAGAGAGCGATAGAGAGATAGAGATTGATAGAAATCGAGAGAAATACAGAGAAAGAGAGCATGTTTAATGGCCACTGTATATGTTGCAAGATAATTCTAGAACGAAATTAATTTGGTTTCATTTTGTTCTGGATGAAGTTAAAGATATCAATTTGTCGCGTGTGGGTAAGCAGTGTGGGTAAGCAGTTTGCAGTAGAAGCATAACTAATAGAAATACAATACGAACTCACACACATGTTGCTGAAAAAAGAGCTGAGGCTTAATTCTTTCACATTATGCGAAATCGAAGACAAGTAAAGAGAAAAAGTTTTTGAAACAAGTGCAAAGAGTTAGACAAAAGTAAAGATAAGTAAAAACTCTTTCAATGTCTTCGTTGCTGAAACGCTGGTGAGTGTCTGGAGCATTTTCCTTTACCCCTTCTCCTTTCCATTTTTTTTTACCATGAAAATTCATATTGTCTGGGAAACTTGCGTCAAATTGCTTCTCAGGACACTGAAGGCATATAAAGTTTGTCTAATAATAAAACTGATCTTTTTTTTCTCAGTTATATGATTCCCTCCGAAAGGATCATGCTTTTCTGGACACTGAAGGCATATAAAGTTTGTCTTATAATAAAACTGATCTTTTTTTTATTTATATATTTCCCTCCGAAAGTATCATGCTTCTCTGGACACTGAAGGCATATAAATTTTGTCGAATAATAAAACTGATCTTTTTTTTCTCAGTTATATGATTCCCTCCGAAAGGATCATGCTTTTCTGGACACTGAAGGCATATAAAGTTTGTCTTATAATAAAACTGATCTTTTTTTTATTTATATATTTCCCTCCGAAAGTATTATGCTTTTCTGGACACTGAAGGCATATAAAGTTTGTCTAATAATAAAACTGATCTTTTTTTATTTATATATTTCCCTCCGAAAGTATCATGCTTCTCTGGACACTGAAGGCATATAAAGTTTGTCTTATAATAAAACTAATCCTTTTTTTTAGTTATATATTTCTATCCGATATTATCATGGTTCTCTGGACACTGAAGGTATTTAAAGCTTGTTCAATAATAAAACTGATCTTTGTTTTCTATTATATGTTTCCCTCCAAAAGAATCAATGTCTGTGATAGAGCTAACATATTCAGTTGCATAGATATTAGTTTGTAACCCTGGGTTTCACGCTTTTGCGATCACCAAACAAAAAGGTTTAAAGTGGAACTATTTATGCTAATTTGACTTTGATTATTTGTGTATGTTGGAGGGGGATGTTCTGTGTTTGTTTGGGATGACACTCTCACACACATAGCCAGATATACATACAGGTGTATGTATTTTATTTCGTGCAAACACAGCCATATAAATAACCTGAAGGTAGGCGCATCTGGGTGTGGTTGTGTGAACTAAAATGCATACACCTGTATGTATGTGCGTCTATGTATGTGAAAGTGTCATGCCAAACAAACATAGAAGATAATCCCCCCTCCAACACCCACAGATAATCAAGCACAAATAAGCATAAATAGATCCACTTTTTAAACAAAATAAACCAGTTGGTCTGATGATAGCAAAAGCGTGAAACCGAGTGTTACAGACTCATATCCATGCAACTTATTATATATATATATATAGACATTTTTTTTTTATGTTTATACGTTCTTTTTATAGATGCATATATTTAAGTAAATGTTCTGTTTATAATAAATAGTATTAACAACATTTATCGGCCTGAATGTCCGAGAAATTTTCATAGAAAATATTCGTCATCCGACAGGAATATTCTAGCATGTTTGGCTGAATAATCCAGACATATTATGTCTATCTATTTTTATTTTAGTTCTCTCAAATTTACGGATCAATTTCTTGGTGCTGTTACAAAACTGAGTAAGAAACACGCCGTAGTTTTTTTTTCATTCCTTTTATTTTCACGAGCTCTTTCAATCTCACTCATCCAAGAACATATTCAGTGGTGAATTAAGGAAAAAATTAATGTAATTGATAGTTGTGTATTTTTTGTAAATGCTCATGAAACGCGTTCTGTTATAGTCAATTTAATTAAAAAATATGTAAATGGAGGTATAAAAACGAAATGTAAAAACATAAAAACCGGCTTCACGTTGATGTCCCATCATTTCGAAAATCTCTACTTCTGTGTAATGAATTTAAGAATTTTAAAAAAAGGATTTATGTCATTCATTCTTTTTCATTGTTATAGGTTCCATCCGTATAGATAATTTACTTTCAATGACTCACAAATTTTATTAATGTTTGAAGTAGCACAACACAAGGAAAGCATTTCCCGCCTTTGCATGTTTCAAGAACTCGTCTATCTGGTTTGATCTGTAAACTTTAGAATTAGTGGTAAGATCCTGCAGAATAATTATCTGGAGAATAGTGACGTTATGGAAGTTTTTTTTTTCTCAGCCGAATTCTTTTGTTTTTTTTTTCTTTTCGAATGTTATCTTTCCAATGTTATACGTCCGTGCATTATCACGATGGAATAAAACACCTTTGCAATTCATCAAGCCTGGCCTCTCTTCCCAAAGCTGTATTATAACGTTGTAACTGCTGACAATAGATGTCTGATATAATCGGAATATTGTCTGGTACTAACTCAAATTGAATCTCTCAAACGAACTCCTAACAAACGCTAAGCAAAACATTCCTTGGAGGTTTATTCTGGGTTGAATTTTAATCTGATTGTCTGTATTAAACAATTGGCTTCATCGGTTTATATTGTAAAATATCTCCTTTTTTTATCAACAGTTCAAAAATGGTAAGAATGCAGAGGAGAGCAAATATCCAATCTTGGTTTACGGTTGGCTTCTGTCAAAACATGAAAACCCACTTTTCTAGCTGAGTTACCTTTCCAAGTTGTTTAATATTTGCATTTTTTGGTAGTAATCCATCTCTGATACACGCTTCATCAAAAATTATTAACGAGGTACTTAGGTGAAGTTTTTTTTTTCTTATTCTTGTGGGCAAGCAAGAGTTTACGTTCTTGACCTTAGTGTGTGTTGAAATTGTCCAACTGACTCACATTAAACTACTTCCTTGACGAAAGCAAATTTATAAATGATTCTATTGGACGATAGCCTCTCGCTAATCAAAAAGGCTGGTCGTACCTCACACTGCTCCATAATAAGTGTTTGTTGTGAGTACCCCAGGCTTATCTGTTAACCATTTCCAGGGATTTCGAGTGGTATGTAAGTTGTTGAAAGATAGACACCTTTTTTTTTTAATCCCGAATACGGCTAGTACATTATGACTTTCTCCGTAGATGTTGATCAGATGAAGATATCTCTGACACAGGCCAGCGAACGCTGCTGCAAATCGACCTAGCGTAGGTCCATCCGGGGTTGTGGTGGGGGTGTTGGTTAGACTTTCGAGTCCAACCGTCGACATGATATTCGACGTACTGTCAGAAAGGCCAGACTCACCCTGCTGCGTCCACCATCCACACTCCTCTGTGACTCTTGCTCACGAATCTTCAGCTGTAAGCGGGGCTTTTACAGATCTCTCTCTGCCATCTGAGAGGGGTAAAAAGTAAATAAGTTGTGAGCTCTTTTTTTTTTTTGAGGACGTCTACCATTTTTAGATTTTTTTTTTACAGTTACTTTATTATATTTGCATTTTCAGCAAGTATGTTGCTTATCGATTTTGGTAGGATTTCATGTTGGCTTGATTGGTAACACAAAGGTCGTTGTTTCAAATATGTTATATCCTATATATATATATATATATATTGAACAATGAAAAAAAAAAAAAATTAAAATCGTTAGACACACTGGGTTGTAGATTAATATTCTTTCGTTTTTTTTTTTATTATTATTTCATTTAGATTCCTCGACTAGTTTCAACCAACATATATATATATATATATATATATATATATATATATATATATATATATATATATATATCCTGGCCAGTTTGACAGTTTTATTGGTTCCTGGAGAGGAGATGTGTCTCTGTTAAGTGTGTGTGTGTGTGTGTGTTATTTGGTTCTTAGGGAGTGAGTGAGTGAGTATGATGTGTGTAAGTGTGTATATTCGTGTGAGTGTGTGTATAAGTGTGAGGCCTCAACACCTCCATCGAGTCTAGAAGAATCCTCAACGGGATTGTTGAGGATTCTTGTAGATTCGATGAATGACTGCATAGGATTATTCTAACCCCCCCCATTTCTATCACTTGTATATCCTTGCTTGATCCAGCTTCTAATGTTCTGGAGGGAGAGGCTTGGGGAAAGAAGACGTGACTCTTTGGGCGCAACCTTTGGGTTTCAAATACTTGGATGACTATCATCACGGGACTACAGTGAGTCGTAGCGCTATATCGAGTCTAGTCAGTCTCTTCTTCGTCGCCGAGGCCAGTTGGTCCGGTGGTATGACGATTGTGTTGTATCCTGACGATTCGGTTTCGATTCTCGGTAGTGAATGTACACTGCTCATGTGTTCTAAACAGTATGAACATTTACCGGTCTGAATGTCCGAGAAATTTTCATAGAAAATATGCGTCCTCTGACATGAATATTCTAACATGTTTGGCTGAATAATCTAGACATATGGCTATCAACTTTTATTTTAGTTCTCTCAAATTTACGGATCAATTTCTTGGTGCTGTTACAAAACTGAGTAAGAAACACGCCGTAGTTTTTTTCATTCCTTTTAGCCGTCTAGTGCTATCTGCTTCGGGACTCGATGAATTACTGTACGTTTATTATTATATATATATATATATATATATATATATATATATTAACTGATTTAAAATATGTTTTTTCGCGACACAGTACCTAAACTTTTTCGCCCCCCCTTTTCGAACGTAACAGATAACTGATACAACAAAAGTTAATATAAATGAACACGCTACCACTCCTTGTCTGAATGATTGGATTTCTCTGTATCCTTGGTAACCGTAAATTATGAGTTTCCCTTGCAGTTAAAACTCAGTAAATTTAAAAAATAAGTTACTCCAAATTCGCTTGAGGATGAAATGGAACTAATGTTTTTAATTTAATTACAAAATTAAATTTAAAGTTTTTAGCTTCCATTTTTGAAACATAGTTATTACTGTGTAGCGAAAAAACATATTTTAAATCAGTTAATTTACAATATTGATGCTCTGTAAATTTACATTGAGCACTATTTTGTAAAATAAAAATATCAATAAGGACACCGGATTACATATCTTTCTTCATATATATATATATATATATATATATATATATATATATATCCAAATGAGAGAAAGAAGAGATCGAGTAAAATTTCACTGTTCATAGCATTTATTTTTAAAATATTGTTCAATACAAATCAAAGCAATATATTATATTTTTATTATAAGAGATTATAATAAAAACATTTTTGAAATCACTACACAAAAGCTTTCATATTTCAATACTATGATTGTACTTCTTCAAGCAATGAAAAGTAACTGGTGATTAAATGATTTTTAAGAAAATTTAAAAAACAAAGTGTTACCTCTTTTCTGAAAGTTAAAGTGGTGGGGACATAAGGTCAGAATTAAAAATAGACTTGTGGGTATGTCTTGATAAACCAATTAAATGCCGGATCTTGGCTAAATAGAAAAATAAGCTGAGAGGGTGCATATATATATATATATATATATATATATATATATATATATATATATATATATATATATATATTATATTCTTGGATACCTAGGTCACTAATACTTCTGCGATCGTTCCTCTTACATATCCTATTCTGTATAACTTTATGTTTCAAATGGGATGACATGATTAAACTGCTGCCTAATTGTTTTTTTCTAAACTCATAGGTTATTACACATATTATGTGCTCGGTAGACACGTTTATATCTAGCAGGGTCAGCTTATAACAAAGCTAGTTGAGTGTCACGCCTATTCTTGAACCAACCACTTCTCTATTCGAGGCAAAAATACCTAATCCTCACTGTGCGTGATAGATTCCTATACTCTGACGTTAGATGCAGATTTCTTGGTCAATTAAATTCCGCCTTGTTTTCTTGAGTTACAACAGTGGTTATCATTAAGAACGTAATTAACTTTTACTAATGTATTTGATGGCCGCTTAAATATTAAGAATAATATCACGCATGCGCACTTGGGAAGATTAAATTTTTACATGGTTTCTCTAAGTCTCCTTTCTGTCTGAAGTTAATTTGATTAACCAGTAATAAAAGTCTCTCGGCACAGATACACTCTTAGGCCATTAAATGAAATCTATGCTAATTATGAAAATGTTCCGCTAACTTTATCATCCACTGTCTTTCTAAAACAAACATGAAAAAACCGAGTAACTGTTGTTAAAAGAACTCCTAAAAACTCGATATACTGAGAGGCTAGTCATTGATTGACTTGCATCCAGTTTAAGGTCATTGATTTTAACTCATTGACACCAATGGTTAGTATTTGAACCCAGGTGAAAAGGCTCCATATTGAATATTTCGTACTTGGTTGATGGAAGGTATACCTTTTTATTACCTCAGTTTTTCTCTTACAATTTGAAAACATAGATACTTTAAAATGTACAGAAAACATGTTTTTTTTGCAAAATATTCTTTATAGTGGATTTTTCTTTAGATGAAATGCTATCATATGCCTATATCTTTCTTTCTAAACAGCAATTTATGTATGAATCTCGAAAATCTATCATAGATGACCAGATCATGGCAACTGATCTCTACTCGGGCCTATCTCTAACAGCTTAATAGTGAAAACACTGGTTCGTAACATTCAATACCACCGACACCAAACTAGTAACGTTCAGACACTGAATTTTCGCCTATCAACATGCACGTTTATTCTCTCAATGAGACTAGTTTACTTGAACGTCTATTGGGAACCAATTTTGCCAAAAACCTCAAGTGTAATGCCAACGTTAGAAATGTTGGAAAAAGATCGGCTTCTTACACTGCTCTTGTGATTACCTTACACCCCCCCTGCTAAAATACAAGAGTAATCAGGTCAGAAATGGAGTACTGCTGCCACCTGTTGGGTGAAGGTTCCCTGTCCTCTCTTTCCACGATTGATAGAGTTCAAAAGCGTCTACATGGCATTGTGGGTAATTAATTATTTTCTACGCTACAACCCCTTTCACACAGACAAAACGTCGCACGTCTGACGTTAATCTATCGCTATTTCCATGGCAAATGTTCTGACGAGCTACATTGGTTATTCCCACGAGTTCAAACCTTCACATCTAGTATCCGCTATGTCATGCACATTGGGACGAATCATTCCCATTCTCTTAATATTCCGTTAGTAAGGAGGAAGTTCCATTCCAATAACTTCTTTCAAGAACCACTACTTTGTGGACCATCCGCTCGGTGCGTTGGAGGTCATTGCAATCTTTAACCTCTTCTGCATATACTGAACCTCTAACCACCTCCTCTTTTACGCTTGAGTGGTTCTCTGGTTTTTATTGGGTGAAAAATTGTTAAAATAAATGGTCATCTGTATTGTCATTATCACAACGTTTTGGCTGTTGTACGCTACGGCCTTCTTCAAGTATCTGTCGTACTCATGAACTTACTGGGAATTTGACACCGTTTTTTTCAATTGATGGATATTGCGTTTTGTGTCAATTGTCTGTTTCTGCCGAATCAGTGCATGTGGTTTTTCAGGAATATCCGACCAAGAGACTTAACTCAAAACCAGAGAGAAACTAGATTTGTATTAAATACCATTTTAATTCGATCTTCCCTTTTTCTGTTGGACAATGCAAGCAATCGTTTGTTAGTTCCAGGAATTTTTGTACGCTCTAAAATGAAATTATCACGAAGCAGTTGCATTTTGAGAGTCGTTTATTTATGGTATTTTATATTATAAAGTACCATATGCGAAATAAACGACTTATATTAATTACATTTTCAAAATATACTATTACTATATTGATTGCTATCTTTTACAACCAAGCTGCGATGGAAATGCCAAGGTCGTTACCACTTTCAGAGGTGAGAATAGCATTATTTGAATAACTGGCTGCTAGCGAAATAATTGCGCATTTATAAGGATTGCAAAAGCCAAGATTGGAAATGAATGTCAAAATATATTTATTTAAAAAAAAAAAGGACCATAAAACTCAATATGGTAATTATCTTCATTAAACAAAACCTGCTCAGTTAGAAAAAAATATAAGACACGTTCTCGTATATTTTATCTTCAGGACAAAATCGCATTTTCTGATGTCACAATTTTACGTAATATTCCCAAACACATATGCACGCACACCTGGACAGATACTATCCTTTATATACATTTATTTAGTCAATGTTCTGGGTTTCATGTAAGCATTGAGCCGTCTACATATTTTTAGATATATATTTATATCTGAATATATACACAATTATATTGTTTAAAATTTTTGATAAACTACGTCGCTTAAAATTTGCTATATTTATAAGGACAGGGTGATCAATATCAGCGTGATAGAGACAGTCACTATACAGTGTTGATTCCTATGTCTACACTATTTACATCTATATTTCTATGTTTCTGTTTGTATGCGCTTCAGTGAAAATGAATTAATCAGGTGTGAAGACACGAATAGTTATGTGGGGCATACCATTGGTAAGCCCCCGTCGGTCAGGGTTGACCATGAGTAGCATCCTAGTTGTCTGCTTGGCTGGAGCATCGACGTCTGTGACTGTAGAGGCCGATGCGGGAGTGACAATTTCTTTTGCAAAGGTCGCATGTGTGTTCTGTCTTTGGTCTGTTGGAGCTGTCACTTTGCTTTCTGCAGGCCCGCCTTTCCGAGGCGACTTGTGTCAGCTTCTCCGCCCTTTTCCGAGGCGACTTGTGTCAGCTTCTTCTTGAGGTGTTTGATCAGGCTTGCTCTCCATTTGGATCGTATAGCTGCCAGGCTCTCCCAGGACTCTGCGTTGATGTCCACAATTTTCATGTTGCCCCTCATGACACCCTAGTACCGCAGCTGTGGCGTACCGGCGGGTCTTCTTCCAGAGGTCAACTCTCCCTACAGGAGGCCTTTGCGGGTGAGGCCATTTGGCATGCGTTGCCTAACCAACTGAGTCTACGCTGTCTGAGCGGTGTGAACACGCCGGGCAGACCTGCTCGAGACAGCACTTCAGTGTTGGACACCTTGTCCTGCCACGCTATTCCCAGGATGCGGCGGATGCTTCTCATGTGAAAGCCGCCTTTCTTGCCTGGTGTACGTGATCCAAGCCTCGCTGCCATAGAGTAGTGTGCTGATAACGCAGGCGTTGTACACTGCCATCTTGGTTTTCACCCTTTCGTAGCATTAATTACTTATCAAGACGACTCCCTTTATATCTCTCGGATGGTTGCTCTGTAAATGGCCAATTGAAATCAACCTAAAAACATATCAAATACGATACGTGAAATACTTGTCAAAACAGACGAATAATAGAAGTCTCTAGAAAATGTCTTAAAAATATTATAATCCTTCTTCATAAAAGAAATAATCTTTAACAGCATCAACTATGAACATGACCGTAATGTAGAAGCCGTGTTCGGGAATCTGGTATCAGAAATCTACACACTATCTGCAATATTCTTCTTTTTACCGTGGCCCTTCAGGACGTTGGCGATCATGGATCTCAACAATTTCCCTGTACTTTGGAGCTCGAAATAAATTTAGTCTTTTTTTTTACTACCTTCCCTACTCAGTATGAAGGCTAATTGCTCTGAGTATAACTTCTGGATTATTTTAATCTCCTTCCCAAATATGTTAGGGTTATCTAGCGGTTCCAACAGTTCTCTGCGACGTACTAAAATGCTAAGAGAGTCAGTCATTTGGACAATTTCTCCATCCCGTATGCCCCCCCCCCCAAGATTAAGAAAATCTCAATAAATGGATTCCGCATTATCGCAGTGAAAGTGAAAGATTTCGACGTTTTCAAGTGTCTTCGATGCTGCATCTGAGAAATTCAATTGATCAAATAGTGGCTTGTGATGAGAAATCAATACGTACAGCGATCGACCCTATCTCGACTGATTTAAACAGTGTTTAAATACTTTAATAATTTAGGTAAAAAAGTTAATTTAAAAATCGGACATTATTTTCCCAACAATCTAATAGTTTGTCAGTCATTTTCAATTAAACATATAATGGAGAGAGATTAGTGTCCAAATCAACCTTACACACACAGACACACACACATATATATATATGTATATAATATTAGTGGTAAATATACACAGACATATACAAAATATATAGATATATACACATAGGTGCATACACATATATGTATATTTTTTGAATAAAAATTCTGAGAGGATAGAATCCAGGTAGAACTCAATGTCCAGGACAGAGTAAGGATATAATAAAAGGGTTAAACACTAATATTCCATGGTCATAATCTATTCCATTGGAATCAAATCGTATATATATATATATATATATATATATATATATATATATATATATATATATATATATATATATATACACGCATCCTTATTAACATCGTGTATGCATGCTCTTTACTTAACGGTTGCGCATTAATTTGCCAAAGAAGTTTTGTATCGAAAATCTGTTTCTTTTTTTATTTTCATACGCTTAAGTTATTTAGCACTTTCTTAAAGAGGCCTTTTATTTATCAACTACGAAATGTTATGTTGGAAGCTGACCGAGCATATAACTTGTTAAGCACTATGTTAAATTATTTCCCCAACCTCTTTCACTTTTACCTCTTAGGAAAGTTTTTCGGTGAGTTTGAATTTAGCGTCGGTCACATTCCTTAATTACGGTAAAAGCTCACACGGCAATTTTTAATTTTTTTTCTCGAGAAAAAAGGGGAAGTATTCTGCTTTTGAAATTAAAATAACTGTTCACTCGTTCGTAGTTTACCATCGCCCGATGTGACACATTTGTGGTGTTTGAAACATAATTGCAATTGTTTATCGATTTTCTTTTACATGTTTTTGCTTTAATATCCTAAACTAAATAATATTTAGCTATACTCTGTATTGATCGCTATTTTAAATTAAATGTTACGCACAGTGGAATTATACTTCATTTGTTCTCATTTTCCCCATATATATATATATATATATATATATATATATATATATATATATATATATATATATATATATATATAAGTGTTTTTTTTTTGTTAATATTACAAAGAATCGCGGTTGAATTTTTTGGGATTTGTAATGTAAACGTGAATGTTTCAGCAGCAAACCTGTTAACATTTAATTTCGCTGGTCCGCAGAGAGATAGGCAAATTCGAGCAACATGAATGGTTTGTAGTGAATAATCTTTGAGAAATTCAGACTCTTCTTAGAAGAACAAGGTCAGAAAGTTTTGCATAAAGTATAGAATCTGGACAAGATAGTCCTCCTTAGCCTAAAAAAGGAAAGAATAAAAAATAATTAAATATGGGCAGATGACGCAATTGGAAAAGAAAAGAAAAGAAAAGAAAGAAAAAAAAAAGATTGAGAGGAGTGAAACAGGCAAAAAGAAAAACAAAGAAAAGGGAGAAAAAGAAAGAAGACCAAAACAAAGAGAAAAGCCAAAAAAGAAAGAAATAGGAAATAAAGAAAAGAACAAAAGAAAATTAACAAAAAAAAAAAGAGAAAAAGAGAGAAGTGAAAAGAGAAAAAAGATTTTAAAATAAAGGAATACTGACTTTTCGGAGAAGAAGAAAAAAGAAAACTAGAGAATGAAAAAAATTCGTATTGCAGAAGAAAACAAAGCAAGAAAAGGAAATATATGAAAAAGAAAAGAAGGAAAAAAAATCAAACGTAGTTGAAAGGAAGAAAACAAGATGGCGCGAAAAGAAGTGAGAGAAGAAAGAAAAAATATTAATTTTCAAAACGTATAGACAGTGAGATTAAAGGTGAGGAAAAAAAAGAAAGACAGGAAAAAAGGAAAAAAAAGAAAGAAAGAAAGAATCAAGGGACAAGAAACGGGTGGCTTCTAAAGATGTTTCATGTCTTCTGACATTGTATTCATCGTATTCATCAGTAAAAGACATGGATGGAATAATTTATTCTCAACTCTACACTGATGCAATTAGACAACTGATGTAAAATACACTGAAAAAAAAACGAACAAAAAGGAAACAAACTTTACTCTTAGCATTTGTTGAAATAAAGTTTCTGAGAAAGAAAATTCCATTAGTGTTGAATCAATGCAATTACATCGCAAACTCATTCTCCACTCCTGACAAACACTCAAAAAAAAAAAAAAAACCATCAGAATAAAAAAAAAATCTTCGTAAAATAATTCAACTTTGTTAAAATAAAAATAAATAAAATTAAGATAACAAAACAGAACAAAACATCAGGTTTCTGTCAAATTCTAAAATTTGTCACAACGTTTTGGCGTTTGTACGCTCCGGCCTTCTTCACGTGGTTGGAATGTCGAACTGAACCCTTTATTTCGCTCACTGGGGTAGACTGTTCTAGTTTCACGGCACGAAATAAAGGGTTCAGTTCGACAGTCCAACCACCTGAAGAAGGCCGGAGCGCACAACGGCCAAAACGTTGTGATAAGCATGGCGACAAGATGAAGACAATAGTCCGAATAATGTAAATAAGGTACATAATACCTCATCTCAGAAATATAGACAAAATCTAAAATCAATTCATAAAATAACGTCGATTCATGGGCTGAACTAATTTTCTTGGGGGATGTGGATTAAATATTTTTCCCATGATGTTCTATAAATATCTCCATCTTCTGAAATGTTAACGACTTGAAATATAAAACACAAGCTTCGTTTATACCCTTCAACAAAATGGCGGGGTTTATCTTACATGGAAAAATGAAATATTTTCCACATTTTACCCTGTCTGGTACATTATCACATTGCGGAAAAAAACACCGTGAGAATCGAATTCTTTATACATGTAAATGAAACATCGTGATTAACTGGATTCCGAGCAGACAATATTAGGCAGCATGAAGTATTTAGCAAGATTAATTTCATAAGGCGACAAGTGTGGGCCGATGGATGTCAACAGAACAGACTGGAATCTTGTTTATTGAACACATTCCAAACGTGGTACAAAAAGTGGAAAATATTTATTTTGGGAGGCAAAAAGTACCAAAAACAAGAAGATGGTCAATTACGTTCTGTCTCGTAGTTGAGGAGCTCCGACATCCGGTGTCATGGTAGAGAGCTTGCGTGTTCAAGTGATCCTAAGAACAGAGCCGTTCGGAGTTTCAACTCCTGTAGGGCAAACCATGGCGGTAAGGTCGAGGAGGTGCGACTAGACTGACCGCGACCAACCCTCGAAGACCCCATCGGCGGAATAGGCAAAGATCTACACGATCTCAATGACCAAATCGACAGAAGAGGGCAGAGACAGTCAGGCTGGTGTAACCGAGGCGAACCTTGACAGACGAAACACCCGACAGGCCGATGCAACCAGGTTCGCCCGATTTCGTCTCACTCGATCCCCACTGAGACGTGAGAGAAGCGCTTCTGACCAAATGTGTGGGCTTCTCCGTCGCGAAGAGTAGTCCTACAAAATCAAATTCACGCGAACATCTTTCTACCCATCTTCAGTTACACAACCATCTCCGTCAAAGACATCAGACGGGGAGAAAGGGAATAAGGAGGTTGACGATCCCGATGCTCGGATGCGAACGAGTGCCGACGACGACGTGGAGCATTTTCACAGGATTAGTACATTACGGCTTTTATACACCCTTTTTTGAAATATTATAAATATATGATTTAGTTCTTATTTTTCTTGTTATGTAATGTTTTGAGTATTATTTCTGTTTTTTATATCATAAATACCAATAAAAACAGTTTTATTTTGAAAAATAACATTAATAGTACTAATATTAATAGTACTTTTAATAAAAGTGTTCCTTGTTCATCGTATGTGACGTCTGTCTGGCTTCAGGCAAAGAAAAACGTAAAATTAGAACAACGAGTTACTAAATACCTTACTTTTCCGTGAAATACATGTGTTTGATACTTTGACACACAACATCAGTGATGTTTTTAGCCGAGGTTCATTAGGGATTTCGGGTCTTTCAATATCATACCTCCTCTCCACAGTGACCCAGCCGATACTAATCGGGTATCGATTTGTGTGCCATCCATCAGCTACAACTTTCCTTGTTTTTAAATCACACGCGGCAACTCCTTTTGGCAATTTATAGTCCAATCACGGATAACTTCCTGTTCATCAGCAGTCTACGTTCTTCGATAAAAAAAGAAAACAAATGCAGTAACAGTAAAGAATATATAAACGCGCTCAGCTTCAGTTAGTAATATATATATATATATATATATATATATATATATATATATATATATATATATATATATATATATATGCCCACAAACGCACACATATGAAATCGATTCTACTTACTCTGATCTCGTAGGCTATTCAAGAATTCTACAAATTCTACCAATTTAGGTAAATTAGTGTCTTCTCATGAAACCCAGACATAAATATTTAAGTCACCATTTCAGCAACCTGAGTACAAATACTTCCTCCAAAATTAAGCAAAGAGAATAAGTTTCTCATAAAGAAATCGTGTATTAAGAAAAATAAAGTCATTTTCCTTTTAAAAGGGGAGATTTGTATTTCGAAAGATGACGTATTTTCAATCCTGTGCAAAAAGTTTCAGGAAAAATCCTTTGTTTAAAATCAGTGGTTTCTTTACATAAAAGATGATTACTTGCATTTTTTACATTATTCGGACTGTTATCATTATCTTCATTGCCATAATCACAAGGACACATGGCCGAGTAGATAAAGACGTTGGTTAGATCCAGTGACTAGCTTCTAGTGATATAATGGCTGTCTATATCTCTGAGATGAGGTATTATGATTACTTGCATTATTTACATTATTCGGACTGTTATCCGCATCTTCATTGCCATATTCACAAGGACACATGGCCGAGTGGATAAAGACGTTGGTTAGATCCAGTGACTAGCTTCTAGTGATATAATAGCTGTCTATATCTCTGAGATGAGGTATTATGATTACTTGTTTATTTACATTATTCGGACTGTTATCCTCATCTTCATTGCCATATTCACAAGGACACATGGCCCAGTGGATAAAGACGTTGGTTAGATCCAGTGACTAGCTTCTAGTGATATAATGGCTGTCTATATCTCTGAGATGAAGTATTATGATTACTTGCATTATTTACATTATTCGGACTGTTATCCGCATCTTCATTGCTATATTCACAAGGACACATGGCCCAGTGGATAAAGACGTTGGTTAGATCCAGTGACTAGCTTCTAGTGATATAATAGCTGTCTATATCTCTGAGATGAGGTATTATGATTACTTGCATTATTTACATTATTCGGACTGTTATCCTCATCTTCGTTACCATATTCACAACGTTTCGGCCGTTGTGTGCTCCGGCCTTCTTCAGGTGATTAGAATTTTCGAGCCAACCCTACCATTGGGGTAGATTTTTCTTGTTCCACGTGACATGCCTCTTCCAGATGTCTCAGTTATTTCCCTTTAACTCAACTCTTCAAGTTTTGGTTTACCACTGCTGTGTCTTGGTATTGAACTCACAATTCTTTGGGTCTAGTCACTGGATCTAACCAATGTCTTTATCAACTGAAGATGAGGATAACAGTCCGAATAATGTAAATAATGTAACTAAAAGTACGTCTTACTGAATTTCTCTAGGATTGAACTCACAATGAATGCATCATTAATTTTATGAAACAACCGTTTAATCCACTAGGCTTTTGCTACGTAAGACAATCGTGAGTATAGAACTTGGAGCATTAAACCTAGTCTGCCTGCTGATAAGACTGCCGCAGATGCTTAACACGCAAGTAAGACTGGTGCTTTTCGTGACGCTTGATTATGCTCGCCGAGGTTTCTCTTTTCTACTGCGGCTGCTGCTGAAGTATTTACTGTCATTTTTCTTTATTCTTTATTTATCAATGGTTCAAATCGTATTTATTTATATGCTAGAACTGCTGAAGAAGTCCTTGTAGCCTAGCGTATATATTTTTGTTCATATGTGGAATGCCTCACGTGCGCCTATGACCCAAAGAGCTAATTATTATCACTTGGAAAGCCCTAGTCATACAGTTAGCTACGATATAAAACCTTAGTCACCAAGAACCTCAATGACAAAACACCGGGTGCAGACAGTAGCTCTCCAGTTGCATAGACAGGCAAGCGTTAACAAGCCAACACCTTGATTCAGTCATCGATGACGGATGATGGTGACGCAGTTAAATACGACTGCATGGTTCAATCAATTCTAGTTAGTTGAATACGGCGGTTGCTGACAGGCGTTGCGACCACTTGTACTGAATGGTATTTTCATTGTAACTGTGGAACTTTGTTTTAGCATTTCACCCCAAGCAAGGCGGGAGTGCCACTAGCCCGCAAGAGATTACAGAGAGTGAGAGCAAGAGCAAAGAGGGGTGTTTCAGGAAAGGATATAGAGAAGGGCGAGTATCAGGATCAGGGCATCAGAAGATGTTGATTGACATTTGAATATTTGAAGATTATAGTTATCAGTGAAGCAAGTAAAAGGAATGGAGTTCCACTGTTGGGAAGTGTCAGAGAAGAAGCTGCTGGAGTAGAAAAGGGGGGTTGCATTTAACTGTTTCAGCAGTGAAAGGGTGGGAGCGAGATGCCAAATAGGTAACACGCTTAAATCCACGCAGTTGGACTACCACTGAAAGCAGCCTGTCAGAGCAGTTGCCATGTAATTATGTTTAGAAAAGATAGAGGGATGCCACGTGACATCTGCGAGAAAGTGACTGTAAAAAAATATCATGACTGCTTAAATCTACTTTTTCATTGTGCGTCACATGGATTAATACGGAAGAATAGAAGAATCTGTTTGATGGGATTCGTGTTTCGGAAACAATAGTGTCGTGGTGGAGATGAAAACAGTTTTCTGATGAATTGGCTGCCGCGGTCACCGCACCTGTCCCCGTGTGATTTCTTTTTATGGGGATATGTGAAGTGACTGATCTATGTCCCAGCTCTTCCTGCTAGCATTAATGAACTCAAGCAGAGAATCACTTCCGAGCTGGATAATGTTACTGGAGACATGCTACAACGTGTTTGGCAAGAGCATAACTACTGACTTGACGTGTGCCGTGTCACAGGCGGTGCACGTATAAAACACGTATGAAATCGATCCCATAAGAAACTTACGATATTCAACACCTAAACTGTCCAATTTCATTGAACTAGACTTAGTAGTTTTCAAGATAATTGCTTGTAAAATGTCAAATGTTTTGGGGCACCCTTTATTTTATTTCGATTTCAATATTACACTGATCTCATCGTTTTCTACCGGATCAAATGCTATTTCATATTTAACTAAAAGACCTTTTTATCTAGGTTATTTGTTAATAATATTTTATATTTAATGTCTTATTTTTGTTTTTGAATCTGCCAGAGTGATGGTTCGGGCGTGGTGGAGATGAAAACAGTTTTCTGATGAAATGGCCGCCACGGTCACCGGGCCTGTCCCCGTGTTATTTCTTTTTATGAGGATATGTGTCACCCCCATCTTCCTCCTAGCATTGATGAACTCAAACAGAGAATCACTTCCGCACTGGATAATGTTACCGGAGACATGCTACAACGTGCTTGGCAAGGGCTTGACTACCGACTTGACGCGTGTCGTGACACAAGCGGTGCAAATATTGAACATTTATGCAAAAAAACCTTATGATGTTCAACACTTAAACGGTTCAATTTCATAGAGCTTGACTTAGTAGTTTTCAAGGTAATTGCCTTTATATTGATGTCAATTTTTGGGACACCCTCTATATCTGTTTGGAAGGTTTTTTATTAATGTTGTTCAACTCATAAAATCACTCTCATATGTTATTATCATTATACAATATCAGAAATTTGCTTTGTCTTTGCTGTTTTATTATGGTAACGGTCAGGTTGTTAAATTCTACGATTTTTAATGCTCATAAGGGCTAGTTGTTTATTATTGACCGTACAATGCAAGGGAATTATTAGATTCATGCCTTTACCCGAAACATTAAAAATGATCTTAGGGATGTAGATGTTGTGTAACGGTTATTGGCACGAAAATGAAATCAGCGAGCCGAGTTCAAATCTCGGCTGAGCCTTTTGACTTCATTTTTGTACAAATGCCTTTAAGAATGGTAGAATTCCCTCCCTATCTATGGTTTAAATAGCAGAGTAGACTGGAATATCTAGCCTTGGTAGACAACCAGTATGAGTAGGAAAATTAAATTCTAAACCGTGAAGATGGCAACGGTAGACCACTATCTTTCCTAAGAAGACATGGCAATTGACATATAATAAAGAAAAGGAAAGCGTAGAGAGGCATTATCGCCTACTTCCTTGAGAGACATGGTATGGAAAACTGATTTCTATCTGAATTTTTGACATCATTATTGATATTATTTCCACTAGGAATACTGTCCTCATAGTTGTTGGTTTTATCACAACGTTTCGGACGTTGTGCTCTCCGGCCTTCTTTAGGTTCTTGTCAACAGGGTGAGGAAAATTGTTCAAATGTAAATAATATAATAATAAATAGGGTAATATTCAGTAATTTCATGTTTATAATTTCTTTTTTATATTTGTCTAATAAAAAAGGGCATTAAAAACACAAGTGTTGTGAAAATTTGTATCGAATTCCGGATTTATTCTTTATTTCATTTATAGTACTTTGCAAACACCTCTTTGTAAGATCTTAAATACTTTATAAGCTTTGTTGATCCGTTCTTACTACGCAGACGTTTACAAAGCAGAAGATTACTTGCATTATTTACATTATTCGGACTGTTATCCTCATATTGATTGCCATATTCACAACGTTTCGGCCGTTGTACGCTTCAGCCCTCTTCAGGTGAGTAAATTTCGAACGGAACCCTTAATTTCATCCACCGGGGTAGATTGTTCCAGTTCCACATGTCATGCCACTTCCGGTGGTCTCAGTTATTTCCCTTTAACTCAACTCCCCAAGTTTTAGGTATTGAACTCACAAGTCTTTGGGTCTAGTCACTCCTTGGAGGGGTGTACGCGCATTATTTATCATCTCACAGTTGCGTCTCTGTCCTTGGACAGAGTGCGCTCAGGGGCTTCTCTGTCTGAGGAGGGAGGCGCGACTGAGAAAATAATACTGAAGAGGTGCCCAGCCCTAGGGAACAGCTGCCCGAGGCCGCGCCCTCTCATTGCGCCAGAGAGAGGGATCAGTGCTCGCGCCAAGGCCAGCGCAACCGACGGTTGCAGGGGCTGAGGGGAATTTTTGTCCCTGCCCGAGTGTATGCGCTCGAGTCCCCACATTAAACCGACCTTGTGTCACATCTCGTTCTAGTGGGGGAACGAGTAAATACCGCGTCACCGGATATAACCAACGTCTTTAACCACTGGGCCATGTGTTCTTAAGGATCAATCTTAGAAAACTCACGAACACATACTTTTCGTTGCATTATTTACATTATTCGGACTGTTATCCTCATCTTCAGTAGATAAAGACGTCGGTTAGTTCCAGTGACTAGACTCAAAGAGCTGTGAGTTCAATACCAGTCCACAGCAATGGTGAACCAAAATTTGGAGAGTTGAATATAGGGAAATAACTGAGACATTCGAAAGGGGCATGACATGTGGAACTAGAACAATCTACCAAGATGGACGAAATAAAGAGTTCAGTTCGAAAATTCCATTCACCTGAAGAAAGCCGGAGCGTACAACGGCTGAAACTTTGTAAATATAGCAATGAAGACAAGCCAGATGTTATATCTCTTGTTAGTTATGATCAGATCAGTTTTGCATTCTCTCATCGGATGGCATTGAAAATAGATATTACCTTTTTTTTTAATTTTTTTGTTCTTCTCAATTGTACATAAGCAGGCATTTCGCTTCTCTGATCCTGACACGCGTGGAGCATTGTATCTTCTGGCGTTAAAAAATCTGTTTGAAAGAGGTTGATGTCAACTCATGACAAAATACCACTAGTTCTTCTTTTTTTTTATGAAACGTCATCCATCATAGCTCTGTCTTGCTGTCGCTTTTAAAATTCACATATTATCTTAGGGTACATTAAGCTTCTAGCTAATGGTGTAACAGACACCCCGTTATGTAGGAATAACCGTCTAACTAAGCTTCGTTTTGAAGAGAAAAAACCCGCCTTCTAATTGCTGCTGGTAAAATATGATAGGAGCACACAATACCCTCACAGTCATCGTATAAAAAAAAAGACAAAAAAAAAAAATACCACACGAACAGCGATCAGGGACTCAGTGCCATTACCTTTAAGGAAGGAACGCGGTCAGAAATTTAGCCTTTTCAGAATTCAAAAATGTGTTTTTAGACTTGTCTACTTTGAGGATAACGTTGAAGATATCTATCACAGCGGGACGTTTATTGATGTGTGAAAGAGTAATATACACAATAAAGGTTGACTGTGCTATTTTTGTTGACTTGGTTAAAAGCCAAATTGTTTAAAAAGTAAGAGAGCGAAAAAGAAAGACAAATAAAGATGTATAAAATTACACGTCGTATATTGCACCAACCTTTGAATAATGAGGCAAATATCACTTAAGTTTCTTAAATCGGTGACTCCGGAAATCTTTTCGACAGTTGAGAATAAGTGATTACAGTATCAAGCGCTTTGTGACGAGCTGAGCGATTTGTAAAAAGATATCGCCAGATTGAGTGATCATAAAACTGTTTCGCCCTATTGTTACGCCGTATCGACTCACCTTCAAGTCTTTTTAGCAACCAAAGCGAAAAAATGTCTTTCGTTAGACTCCGCTAAAAGCTAGCGTTGATAACGTTTAGGTATGGAAGTCTAAAAAGAAAAAAAATACGACTAAGTTGAATTTGTCCTTTTCTTGCAGATAAGAAATTAATATTTGTGGTATAGTTTTCGGGTCAAGTTTTAATAGCAGTTTGCTCTTGGAGAATCAAAATATATCAAACTTTTTCTCAGAATAGCTGATTTTGCAAAATCATTTAATCTGCGTTCCACGTCAGTCAACCATGCTGGTCCTATTGACAGAACTTAAAATACGAAAAATTCCATATCTTGGAAATTCTGACTGCAATTATCAAAGATGTCAGATCTTTGCAGTTCCGTTCAACAAACTGAATAACATTCTGAAAATAAGAATAAATAGTAACAGAAAGCATTGCATATGGCAGATTTTTAATCCCCTACCAAATGTCGTATAACGGGCGAGATTTTACGTTCACTGATGGCGATTTACGAAAACGACTAAGAATTTAATTTTTGGTTTATTCTCGGTGAAAAGAAACTGCACTTTTCTTCTTTACACTTCCCCAAGTTAACATTATGAACGTAAAGTTTTGAGGGAAATCTAATGAAAAAGATGCAAGGCCTTCGTTGCAAGTCCCCGAACCTAACTGCAAAACAGTTCTTAATATAAATTAAATTCGAGCAGCATTCAAAACGTTCATGGAGAAAGAAGCTTAGCAAAAACATCGCAAATCTTTTCATATTTCTTTGCAGAAAAATAAACTGGGATTGACCTGTTATAATTTGTATTAAACGGAAGTATTTCGAGGTAAAATATTGAATTGTCTACCAGTTTGAAAAAAAAAACCCTTTGAGGCAGCAAGAGTTTAATCAAAATTGAACAAAGATTAACATCAAAATTTTGGTAAAACTTTATTGTAAGACATCATTGATACTCTGAAAAAAGTGTATGAAGACGATTCCTTGAAATAATTAGTTATTTATAAATGAATAACTCGAGTAAAAAAAATATAAGATGTTGAATATGACAAACGAATCACTTATGACATCAACATCAGTCTGTAACGAAATCCACGCTCTTCGATTTTTAGTTGAGAACGCTCAATGTTTAACAGCAGAAATAAAACCCGGGACGGCCATAAAATCTTATCTGAAAAGAGTACCTTTGAGTAAACATTCTGCACGTTGAGTACCAAAATATGGCGTCGAAAACATTCAAAGGAAAGTCCGAAATCGAACGGCTGAAAGCGGAGAATATATACTCATGATAGGATGAAGATTGTTGTTGAGTATTAAGATGTTCTACTATCGCAGTCTCAGATGCATCGGCGCATTTATGCAAATTATGGAAGTGATTTTTACGAATGGCACACGTTGGAACATTCTCTTTCATAAAACATGAATAGTTCTACCTTTATAGTCAACCTATTTAGACTGAAAGATAATAGAACTATTTTGATAGCTAGGTAGACCATTTTGGTGGAGTGTCTTTAATCTTTGGGAGTTGTTAGAACGTTCGCATCCTGACCATGAGACCCGGGTTCGAATCACACCATGGTCGATTTGACAGGATCGAAAGGGTCGATCTCGGTGTGCGGCACCATTGTAAAGTGCCTGAAAACCATACCACCGGTTGACTCAAGCCTTGTGAGTGAAATTTGGGTCGACGGAACCATCGGGGTACGTCGATAGTTGTGCTAGCACAAAGTCACAAGTCATCGTGGCCGAGGGCTTGAACGTGTTGGCCTTGTTCAAATTGTTAATCACGCTAGATAACACGCTCTTTCTCAGAAACTCTAACTAAGGTCTGCTCAGCATAGTTGCAGTATAGACCACAGGTGGGCTCTGTGGGTGTCGAGCAAACACAAATGCGCATGAGCAAGCGTCTGCAATAGGGATTGGCTAGCCGTCTTTGTAGACGGATCTCATCGAATACGAGTGTCCAGCTATATAATTTTTAGGCGTAGTGTGCAACTGTTTTATTTCCTTGATCGAGAAGGCAGGGCAAGAAGACCGGTTATTTTTCTTTTTCTTCGACGTTATTTTTCTTTTTTCAACTTCTCCTTTGTAGTAACTCTTTCTCTTCTTTCATTAAATGTTTATATAACAGATTGGGCTAAGATGTCGTCATATTTATTGAACGTGTTGTCTATTCAGAAAACGTTCGTTCTTTAACTTTTTCTTTGATATATTCTCTGGAATTCTTCATGATTTTAGTCCTGTGACCATCAGCTGCACTATAAGCATTACATTAACCCTTAAATCCTTTTTTTCTGTGTGTCTGTGTGTGTGTGGGGTCATATTTTCCATTTTTTTCAATTGTTCTTACCTACTGTTCTTTCATACAACTAAACATAAAAGACTTATGTAGCGTACAGAAAATAATACACTCATACCACAATAACAGTACAAATCTACAAGCACACACTAAATAAAGTTAAATAATACAAGCCATTAAAAATATATATATATACTCTTAGCATGAACACTAAGACACGCACACACGAACACACAAACATACATACGCGGTAGAGTGTGTATATATTTGTATGTACGTATGCATACATACATGCAGATATATAGGCACATACATAAACACCTCCGCAAAAACATACATACACACACAAATCCATCCATAACATAAGTTAAATGGTCAAAACAGTTGCAATAAACCAGAGATCAACGGAGAAGATAAGGAAAGAAAAAAAGGAAAGAAAAGAAAGAGACATCAACCAACAGCCATCAAGCAAAAAGGAAAATAAAAAAAAACTCAATAAAAGCATAATTAAATCGAAAAATATCAGCAGTTTCACTCTGTTCTGAGGAGTGGTCACATCTATGTAACCACGAAAATTCGAAGTAATCATGAGTTAAGTAAAAAGAGTTTTTTTTCGTATTGATTCTATTAACGCCGTATCTCTATCTTCGATATTGAACACTCTACCACAAAAATTGCTTGCCTCCTTATCAGCAAACCACTTAAAAATCAGCGATATTGCCTTAAAAATTCTTTCATATTATCAATATATATATATATATATATATATATATATATATATATATATATATATATATATATATTTACCAGAGAGCGAGAAAGGCACACACACACACACACACACACACACACACACACACACACACACACACACACTAAACCAAATAATCGTTAGGGTGTCAAAGAACAATCCTACCTCAATAGCAAGCCTGACGAAGAAGAAAGCATAAAAAAGACAAATGAAAAAATAAAACACAAACACCTACCCAAAGAATAGCTTACAGAACTCAATATATCTTGAAATAAAACCAAGACAAAGTTGTAGCAATAACAAACATCAAATATCAAGTATTGCTCGAGGAATGCGTTCTAAATCGTTACTCTGACTATCGCTCGAAGGCAAACATCAGATAAGATCGGAGGAGAATCAATGTTGCGATGATTATGTATTTAAAAAAAAACAATTATAATATTATGATCTACTGTTGTATCGAGTACTGTTTTTTTAAAATAAAAATGAAAATAAATGCTAATAACTCTGAATTCTAAATCTCATTGCTCTTTGCTATCATATATATATATATATATATATATATATATATATATATATATATAAAATATATATATGTATGAGTGCAATATTGTTTAATTTCGGCTCATAATATCTATTATTATTAAAAGTATCAATAAGTTATTTTAAACATGATAGTTTTATCATGTGCATTATAAATATATAAAAATATGTTGGTCATAACCCAAACATTTGAATACATTTTTATTTCATTATTTTACATATCAATTTCGGCTCATTTACATTCTATAATCTTCACCAATTTTCCAGCCATTGATTTTATCAACTTTTCTACTGACTGAAATTTAACATTGCTTGAAACAGTTTTATTTGCTTCCCACAAACATTCTTTATTCGAATATTCTCACATGGATACTTGTGAAAATTAATTAGAATAACGCTTTTGTTTCCTTTCCTTCACCATAAGGTCAGTTTTAGACCCACTGGAGTGATAGGGTGTAATCGGTTTCTATTTTTACCATCAAGATGATTATTCGGACCCTAATATTTACTTTTTAATCAATCCCTGATTGTATCAGATTTCATCACGCACAGATAGTATTGTCTCGACTGTCGATTAGCTGTCCTACAGCCATTGTCTGCAATGAACTTTACTCGAAGGAAGCGTACGAAAATTGTAACGCTGTACGAACACACTGGCAAGCAAATCAAAATACTATAGACTGGCCCGGAAACTCTCCTGATTTAAACCCAATCGAGAATCTGTGATCAATCTGCAAGGAAAGACTTTGTGGAATGGACTTATGAAGTACTAACATGTGCACTGGGTCATGTTTCATTGAAAAATATGAAAAAAAGATAAATAATATCGGAATTATTCGATTTGTTTCAATTAATTTGCACAAGGGTGTATATCTGTTTCATGATTAAACATCTTTTCTACTAGATTAATCTATAGAGATGCCTCATACCATTCTATTAGTTTAGTATATTTTAAAGCTTTCTAGACAACTTGAGAAATAGTCAGCATTGCTTAAAGTTTTGTCATTGTGAACTGTTCCACTAGGAAAAGAATCTTGTTCAAGAACTTTCAATAATTTTCAATAATTCTCCGCATTTGATTTGTAGGCTTGTTGTTTGTATCATTTTCTCCTTCATTGTTGGTCTCTTGTTTATTGATTTTATTTCCCTGGGGTTGGTGATAATACTTTTCCTCCTATAGATTATCAGGATATCGTGTAGGAAAGGGCAGCTCAGGATGACCGGAACGTAGAACAGCCGAAATCTGAGCATAACCATCAAGATGATTATTCGGACCCTAATAAGCATATAATAATAATTATTATTTAGTTAAAAATTCTGCCATCTTAAAAGATTTTTTTTTCTTTTGAATTGATGGATAGGGTCGATATTTTTGGGTTGTCAAAATTCAAACATGTAATGTAGTCAGTTATCAATCCGAATCTGGCTTACTAAAAAAAAACAAAAAAATAAAAACAATAGTCAGGTCTACGCAAACTTTAGCGAGCGTTGATCAAAACGAAACTGCTCTCATTTACCCACCATAGTGAACCCTCTCTGCTTCCTATCAGAATATCTGATACCCAACTCTACGAGAGCATCTCTTTGCGCCTTCTTGGTCTCAGGTTTTCCACTTACCCGAGGTGGAACAACTACATTGAATGGTCTGGGGCACCTTCTGTTTGCCTCGGGGTTCTTGACAAGATCCAGAGACGGATATGTAATATAATTGGTATCTCGTCTACATTCACTCTCTCACAGAGGCGCCGTTGCCTCTCTCTGTCTTTTCTACAAATACATGGTAATTTCTCCGATGAGCTGCTTTCACTGGTTTCCAGACTCCATGAATTCAAGCGCCCTACGAGGCTGGCATCCCGCTCCCACCCTTATACTGTAGAAATTTTAAAATGTAGCCGTCTCTTCTACTCCAATAGCTTCATATATCACACATCTCGCCTGTGGAACACCCTTCCTTATTCCTGTTTCCCTGAGAGCTATAATCTCCAACTATTCAAATGTAATGTCAATCGACATCTCCAGTTACCTTGATCTACCCACTATCCCTCTCCTCATACTTTCTTCTATCACTCCTATCTGATCTTGCTCCTAAAAAGCTTCATCTACTGCAAGGAAAGTTGGTACTCTGTGTCGCGCCAGAAGGTTTTTCTCGCCTGAGTCCATCCTTCAAATCTACCATTTGACCTTACAGTGAATACTGCCGTCATATATGGTCTGGTGCTCCCGCTGTTCATCTCGAGGTCCTAGACAAAATCCAGAGAAGGATATGCAATGTGATAGATCCTGATCAGGAATCTCGTCTACAGTCACTTTCTCACAGACATGATGTGGCCTCTCTCTATCTTTTCTGCAAATATTTTCATGGCATCTGCTCTGACGAACTACTTTCATTGGTTACCCAACTGCATGAATTTAAGCGTGCTACTAGGTTGGCATCTCGGTCCCACCTTTTCACTGTCGAAACGGTTAAATGTAGCCGTCTCTTCTACGCCAACAGCTTCTTATCTCGCACTTCTCGACAGGGGAAGTCCCTTCCTCCTACTTGCTTCTCTGTTAGCTATAATTTTCTAATATTCAAATGTAATATCAATCGACATCTTCGGATGCCTTGACTTTGATCCCCGTCCTTCTCTTTATCCTTTTTCCAAACACTCCTCTTTACTCTTGCTCCCACTCTCTGCAACCTCTTGCTTGCTAGTGGAACACCCGCCTTGCTTGGGCTGAAATGCTTAGCAAAATTACCCTTAACGCCAATATGATTCTTGATGCGTCACTTGACGCTAACAGTGCTTCCATCTTGCTTTTTTTTTAAACTTATTTAATCGTTCTTTAAACTTTACCACTCAACGAGCCATCAACACAGTATCGTCTCTTCCTCCTCTTATTTAATGCCATTTGATCCCCACCTCTGCGAGTAAAGGCCACAATTTCGTCATAGTATACATTACTGTTGTGGTTTCTGTAGCAAGTATCGTAATTCCCTATGTATATTTATTAAAATTTACATTAAATTCTCCGAAAGCGAGACCCTTTGGATAGGTTGACCTTTGAGATCACCCCAAATGTGGACGAATAGGGTGTGCTATTTCTAAATGTGGGGTCTATGTCGTACACACCCCGATAAACAATCCCCAAACAGACTTTTTCTTTTTTTTTTAATTGTAAAAATTCTTTGTAAGTACCTAAAATTATCATCCACACTGACGGAATGAGAATAATTTCCTGATTTTTGGTAATTTTTTTATTCTGAGTGTTGGAGCTGTTTTGAGGGAAGCTAAACAAAAATGTATTTCAAATTTATAATTACAAAAGAATGACAAAAATTTAATAAAGATAAAAGTAAACAAACTTTGTTTTAAAATTCATCATTTCTTGGGATGAATTAATTTTTGGATCGTGCATGTGGCGGGCTTAAGCGAGTGGATGACAGAACGTTGTCTGGGAAAGTTGGCAGAGGGACGAAACTTATTGAGAGATACAAAGGAGAGGAGGAAGTGGAGAGCCATGATCGCCTACGTCCTGAAGGGACACGGCACATAAAAAGAAAGAAATTACTTTACATTATTTGGGGGGGGGGTGTTGTCTCGGAAACCTACCACCCCTCTTGAAGATGAATTAGTCTGCATCTGTGAACAAAGACTTTAAATAGTGGCATGTCAGTTGACATGGGGAAGAAGATAGATAGACAGAGAAGTTCTTAGCTGTGTTAGTTATTGACTACTCAGGCGATTTCTGTACCTATTTACCAACCTATTAAAACCCTTTTTATTGTTACGTGTTATTTGGCGTTTGTCTCTACTAACCCCAAATCAACATCATAACAGGAGGTAAATTAACAGAAAACATCCACGTCTTACAACTTTGTTTTTATTCAATCAATAATATTGGCCACTGTTACGTGAACAAGAATGAAATTGCGATCTTTGTTCGTCTTTTTAACACGACTCAAGATATGTAAGAGTCAAACAAATCCAGTATCTTAAGTTTTCTGAAAAAAAAACTAACTTTTTCTAGTAGTAAAAGAAAGCAAAAAGGACATGTGTATAAATGAGAATCTAAGAAGGCCTTTGGCACTGCCAGATAATTTGTTTATTCTTGTTTTATTTTTCAACTGTTTACGAGTTTCTTTTCCTCTAACAGAACGGTTATAACATTTAACTTTGTGTCGCTACCATTTACGGAAAGTGTCGAAAAGAAACGATGATTTGTTTCGCTTGTTCCACGGATAATATGCATTGCCATTGTTTTTTTCCTGGTGTTTATTACAAAGGAATAACGTTTAGCCGTTTTATTAAAGGTGAAAAGGATTTATTGAGAACAATAAAACAACGCTGCAGAGAAGCAATGGAGAAATTTGCTGTCTTTATGAGAATTCTTTCTGGTTAATATGCCGATATGAAAAAGTCAATTACAATTTAGAGAAAATTTGATAAATAACTACGGATGTGAGATGGTTAGGTGTTGGGTAGGTACGTCCTGGTGTAGTAAAAACCTATCCGCTTTAAGGAGGCAAATGGGAAAATCAGATGCTTCTAATTAGGGGTGCCCATTAGAGGGAGTTTTATTTCTTTTTTTTTTTTTTTTTTGTAAATTCTCAGTTGGTGATCGTGTTGCTTCTTTGAACTCTGGACGCCTACGTTCATCGTTTACAGGCTGGCATAGGCACAAACGGGTGCGCGCCTCCGCTTACACACATACACGCACGTATACATCAATGATTCGTAGCCTAATCATGAACAGTTCTGAGAAGAGTTTTTTTTGTGTCGTCCTGTTTTCTGCTCCTTTCCCTCATTGATGGTGGTTGAAATCACAAGACATGAGCGTTCTTTTGCTGGAGACTTTATATCAAGTCTGTTGGAATCCACTTCTCTGTTGATTGAATACTACTTCTCTATTTTCGCTCTGTTGCCAACCTATGTTGCAGATATATTCATTCCCGCTATGATATAATAACCCAATGCAGTTAAATTCTTGGTAGCGTAGCCATATTACGAATTTATAACATCACCGTTAGAGATGGAATCTGTCCAGCTCACCTTTAGCACGATGACTTTGTAGGCCCTGTTTTGTGAGGGATTTTTAAAAGGTTTTTATTGTTCTAGACACTTTTAATCTATCAAAATCGACATTAAATCTTGCACAGCCTATGTTCTCAATTTGGCGTCGTTTGATATGAAGCTACCTACGTAGGTGAAGTTCTGCACCACTTTGTCGAGCCGATTGAAACGAAAGACAATTGATACTTTTAGATGAATTTTGGTAATGGTAATATTAGCCGTTTTCTTATAAGGAAATATTTGGGATATATTGACTGAGCAGTCAGATCTGTTCGAGTTAGGCGTTTCTTCATGCTCTGGCTGCCAAGTAGGGATCAAAGTATAGTATCTGTTCTTCCCTTCTCTAAGGAAACATTCAGTATTCATTGTCCGAACTATTGCCGGTTGAAATTTACAAAATCTTTATAAATCTTTTTTCATGTAAATCTATTTCTCAAATCTAATATGTGTTATAGCTCTTTCCAATAATGAAAGGAGCTTCATTCTTAAAATTTTCTAAGTATGTTGAAAAGAAATCATCTTGATCATACCATCAGTTAAATGAACTAACCATTTTAGTTGTTGCTGCTTTTGAAAGTCCTAAAATTATGGGGTTTCTGTTATTTTTTCTTATAGTTCTTTGGGATTTTAGAGCGCCAATCCACAAAGTTTGAATAAGGATGTTCCTCTCTAAGACCAACTGGCTTCATTCGCTGGAAGCGATTTTTAACCGTCTATCGGAGAAGGCGGTTATACAGCTGATAGTTTAGACATTACTAAAAGAGTGTGGAGCTATGCCTGATGTCTTGCTTTGAAAAAACTATTTACGAACATGACTTGAGTTCTTAGGTTAAAGCTTTGGCTTTATTGCAACTTTGGTCTTGGGAAAGACTATGTTTCGCGCAGTTTATTCTATTTTCAATTTCCTTATCAAGACTGAGCTCCATTTCAAACAGCTCAGTGGCCTTTGCAAAAAAAAAAAAAGAAAAGGAAAAGTCGTAATATAATGCAAGGCAGCAAACAGGTGCTTCTGACTAGCGACAATGAGGTTTTGTGTAGACCAATACGATTTTAAAACTGTCAGTTCTTGTGTCTTTGCTATAAATATTTTCACGGTAATTGTTCTCTTGAGCTTTCCTCTTTGGTACCTCGACTGTACGAATTTAATCTCAGTACCAGAAAACATCTTGGTCTTTTCACATAGATTATCAAGTCAAGCGAGTACGGAAGAACAGCTTAGGAAGAACGGAATATAGAACGGCCGAAATCTGAGCATGACCATCAACATTCTCTCGTAGTTCTCGCTTGTGGAACTCTCTTCTAGCTTCTTGTTTTCCAATCAAATTTCAGTGATCTTCAAATATTTAAATGCAGTTTCAATCGTTATCTTCTGTTTTCTTTATTCCTCTTCTTTTATTGCTCTCTATCCTTAATATTTGTTTGTTTTTTCTCATATTCTTTCATGCTCAGTAGCCATTTGCGTCTTAGTGAATTTGTTCCCTTGCTTGGGGTGAAAGAATTAACAAAAAAAAAAGGTGCAAAAGAAATATAATTAGCAAAATAAAGGGCTGTATGGCTTTATTTTTGTTGATAGACGATGACTTTTGATACAGTGAGCAGGTGGAGCCTTCGGATAATCCTGGAAAAAGTTGGTTGCCCACAAAATTTCTCAACCTGATCATCTAACGAGATGCAACTTGATTTGAACAGATCCGAAGTGATTGCGGCTACTGGTTTTCCTTCTCAGTCACAAAGTCAAGCAAGGTTGTGAACTGATCCCTAGTTTCAGTTAGCAATTTTCATTAGCAAGAGGGTAACACAGGCTACAGAAATCGATAACTGAGTCATGTAGATTCGTGCGCAAAAAAACCCACAAAAGACACGTATATTATGAAAGAGCTTTCTCATGTGCTGACTCTTCTCATTTTTGTCGATTTATTTTGGAATGAACCATAGATCAAGGCATTAATGCAGATTGATTAGAAACAGCCTCAGCCGAAATCCAAATTCGGTTGACAGATTCTGCTTTTTGTTCTGATAATATACATCTTTAATACGACCTATTAATGTGACGACTACATAGCGGTTATCGCCGCGGTAAGTTGAAACGACGTGCCGAGTTCAAATTCTAGCCAACTTCACTTTTTCCCAAATACGGATTTTCAATCATTTCAACCTAAACAAGGCAGTAAAGTCACTAAGAGTTACTGAATTTCTGAGAAAAAAAAAACGCTATTAATGAGCGAGAACAATAAAAGAACAGGAATTAAGAAGACAAAATAATGATTGACATTGCATTTAATTTTTTGAAGCTCAAAGTTATCTGGGAATCAAGAAACCGGAAGAGGGTTCCACAAGTGAGAAGTGCGATAGAAGAAACTGTTAGCATAGAACTTACGGTTACATATAGCCATTTCAACTGTAAAATGATAAGACCTTACCAACAATCTAGTACGCCAGTTGGAAAATGACTGAAGCCGAGATGCCGGATCAGGACCAATAACATTGCAGATTCTGGTTTTCATTTTATCAAAAACCTCTAAATACATGGTGGAAGCACCATTATTGATTTGGCAGCAATAGTCAAAGTATGATCGAATGGCAGGCCTATTAGTATGTAAGATTCTAGTGAGAAAAATTGTCTAGCGTAACACAGTGAACGAATATTCCGAGCAGCATATCTAGCAATTGATTCAATATAATCTTTCCACTTCATTCCCGCGGCAATGTTCGCCCGAGGATGCACAATGAGTCGTTCTTCAGAAGGTTAGCATCATTCATTCTAATGGAACACAAAAAGCCCTTTTCAGACTAATAAAAGAGAGCAGTTCCTTTTTGGAGGCATCAAAATTAACATGCCATTCCTTGCCCAAGTTAACAACAGATCACATTATTAAGGAGAGGGGATAGCAACCTACTGCGCAAAAAAATCTGCCTCGTCAGTCATGTATCGGAAAATACATGATCGCCTACACGTGTATCACACATGGCACATGACTGACTAAATATATTTAGCGTGTTTAAAGTCCGAATGGAATTTTTACTTCTAGTCAGTGTTATTGATATCGTAAGCTGGCTTTCAAGGTAATCGCATACTCCTCCCCACAATGTTTTTTTTTATGTTTGTTTCCTCTCATTTAGATGTATGCGATAATAAATCAGGATTATTAAATATCTACATTTCTCCCCAACCCCTTACCCAACAGACCAAATCAAAAATTAAATCATGGCTAATGAAAACCGTATGACGATAGACTACATCCGGCAGCTAGGCCTCTGATTGGGCGGTTTTGAGGAGCGTGGAACCACCTCTTAATTGCTGTTATTCCCAGGTCTACCATGACCCGAGTTGATAGCACCTGTTAGGATCAAAACACTATGAAAGTATAAAGATATATTTTTAATAGTAAAAAAAAAAAAAAAAAAAAAAAACATCTATACATTTTTGAAAAAAATATTACCAGCAATTTTTCGGAAAAAAATATTACTAGTAAGACTCAATAAAAAAAAAAAACAACAAACAAAAAATCAAAAAACAAAACAAAAGAAAAATTTACAAAAATACGTCATTGAAACCTGATCTACAAACTGATTTCTTACAAAGAATAAATATTCTATTCATACGCACCTATGCTAAAGATTCTTGTCTGCATTAAATAACCAACTGAAGTGTTGATATGCGGCAAACCAAATCAAACTAATGAAAACCGAAATTGTTCAGAAGGTACTGTAAAATGTATGTTTAAATCCTTCCTGAAAATATTTCCAATGTCTTGTGATTGCTTTCGGCTGTCATAAACCGTTAAGAAATACTATTTGTCGGTTATTAAAGGTTGCATCTGCAAGTGTGAATTGTGTTTCTTCTTTATAAAAACAAAATAATCAAAAGAAATCCGACAAATAGTTATCGATAATGTAAAAACATTAGAGCATAAAAAACGATTACAGTTATCAGAAGCCTTAATCCCCAAAACAATCCATTTTTTCAGTCCGAAAGTTTGCCTCTTTGATAATATCTTGTGAAAACCGAAAGCGTCGAGAAAACATTGGACAAATTATATTCACGTTCTACCCCAGCGAGACCAGGAAATGGTCGGAACATTAGATAAGCATAAGACAAGTAAAGAAGAAGAAGAAAACTTTCATGGATATTCAGCACGCACATACCCTCGCACTCATGCCCGCGCGCACGCACGTGCGCACACACACACACAAAAACGCACACACACACGTGTGTGTGTGTGTGTGTGTGTGTGTGTGTGTGTGTGTGTGTGTGTGTGTGTTTTAGACAATAAAAATATTAAAAAATCAAAAAAAATAAATTTTCAAACACTCTGGGTTTTATATTAATATTTTTTGTTTTATTATTTCAATTACGTTCTTCGACAAGTTTCTGCCAGCATAGTCGTCATCAGGAGAGAAAAAATCCCTGTTTGTTACTTGCAGTAAACTGCAGGAATGACTGTTTCTGAAGAAAGTGAACTTTTTCATTTTTTTTTATCGTTAATTTGGATCACTCATTGTTTTGATCAAACGTTCTCTTTCAAGTTGTTCTTAAGATAGAGGATGAGAAATTCCTTACTTTAAGAATTCCCTCCTTGGTCATTGTGACAGTTTGATTCGTTGCTGGGAATGGCGTGCTAACTGGATGTGGTCTTTTAGTTCTTTGGTAATATGTATGATCTGTGCATGTGTATATATTAGTATGAGTTTGTCTATAAGTGTGAGAACTTTCTCTCTCTCTCTCTCTCTCTCTCTCTATATATATATATATATATATATATATATATATATATATATATATATAAATTATTCACAAAAACTAATGCAAAGGTTAATGATTTAATTGGCGAGACATCCATCTCAAAACAATTCAAATAATTACACAAAAACCTCAGATCCGTTATGAATGAATTGATCCTTGTTTATATAAATTTCTGCCGTATTAGTTGTTATTTTTACTACAAGCTTTCGTCTGTTCCTACAGACATCTTCAGGTATGTAATAGATGTTGTTCTTGTTTTTTTCTCTTAGTAATAAGAGGACATCGAAAATATATGTGTATTGTATACGAAAGCTTGTAGTAAAAATAACAACTAATACGGCAGAAATTTATACAAACAAGGATCAATTCATTCATAACGGATCTGGAGGTTTTTGTGTACTATTTGAATTGTTTGCGAGATGGATGTCTCGCCATTTAAATCATTAACCTTTGCATTAGTTTTGTGTGAATAATTCATGTATTTGTAAATTGATTGCACGTTTATTGTAATATATACATATATATATATATATATATATATATATATATATATATATAGTGAGAGAAATATAAATATTTCAATAGTTAAACATTTTTTTTAGATATAGTTAAAAATTTTTTAATTTTTTTAAACAACATCTAAAATATTATTACAGTTAGATTTACGTTAAGAAAATTCGAACACAGTGGCGTTCCATATCACGTAACGTCCGCGTCTCGCGACGGACGCTACTTGTAAACAAAGTTATTTCTGAGGAAAGATTGAGGTCAATCTGAAATATCAAATATATATATAAATAAATAAATATTTTCATAAAAAAACATTATTATTTTTTTTAAATGTGAAACTTTTTCTATATATATATATATATATATATATATATTTTTAAAAGATGTGTGGTCACTACCAAACAAAAAAAAACCAGAATATTTAACATCGAGAATGTTTAACAACGAAAAACATGAGGAAAATTAATTCATTTTAATAATGTGTAAAAATATCCACTTTTTGCCTGAAGAAGTTCGCAATCCCCGAAAGATGTGATGTAAAATTATGGAAAATAAGCAAAATATACATATTTAAAAAAAAAAATCCACATAACAACCAACAATGTTCGCGCTTTCTCTCTTCTTTTTAATATATACACTTTTCTCTCGTTGGAACAACTATAACCACTTCTCTCCCCCTCTCTCTGATTCTCTCTCTCTCTCTTTTATATATATATATATATATATATATATATATATATTTTTTTCAGTATATTTTTCTTCATATATATATATATATATATATATATATATATATATATATTTTTTTTTTTCAGTATATTTTTTCTTCATATATATATATATATATATATATATATATATATATATATGAATAAACAGGCGAATCTATATAGTTTATTAAGTGAGTCGGAGCAGAAATTTTAAATGATATTTTCTAAAATCTATTAAGAGCGGCACTAGAATAAATAAGGAAATAAAAGACTTAATTTTATTGTTAATCGGGGAGGATGCCTAATTTTATTACTGTTGACTAAATAGATATCAGCGTTATTCTCATTGCAAGTGGAAAGCGACACTTAAGTAAGACAACGTGTTGCACACGAAAAGACAAAAAAAATGAAGCCCTAATCACTCGTTGTTTTCCTCCCATTTCATCAGATTATCTCTTCCATTTTAAGTGTGCAGTATGAGGCTGAAGTCTTTTGAAGGAGGCACACATACCGAGTTGTTAATTAAGAGGACCCTGTGATCATAAGCATATTATCTTCCCTTAAGAGAAATACTTAAGATTTTTCCTCGTCTCCTTAAAAGAAATATTACGTTTTTCGATAACGACACAGATAGACAATAGCATGTCCTCTTTTATATGCGAAAATAAATTGCTTTGTTTAGTTAGGTACAAGGACATGTTATTAAAAGGAGAATATGTTTGAAAGACTGTGTAGCCGCGAAACTATCAAATAAGAAGGTCTGAGACAGTCGTGTCTGAAAAGTAGCATTCAAAATCTTGCTGTTTATCGCGATTACAATACTGACATTTATATCAAACAGTCCTCGTATATACATTACATATACATTATATATATATAGGCAGCCGTATATATATAAAAAATGCAATGGATAAATTGTCGTCCTAATTTTGGAAAAATAAAAAATAACACTGACATCTCATTTTAACAGATATATTTTCCAAAATTGCACAAATATATCTTGATATACTAAAGAGTAAATTTATTTAATAAAATCGCCATTGGCTTAAAACATGGCCTACAGACGACTTCGGAATCTCCTGTATGTCTTCTGGACAGTCTCAGTTCGTGAATGATGGCATAATCCTTGCCTTCAGTTCATCTTTGGTGTTACAAGGAGTTTTGTTGGTCTCTTGGTCAATTCCGTCCCACAAGTAATAATCGACGGCGTTGCAACCTGGGGAGGTAGGTAGTCAAATGTAAAGGGTGATGTGCAGAAATTGTCTGACAGCCATGACTGGGTTCTCCTGCTTGTGTCCTGTTGCCAGATATAGGGTCTTCCAGCAAACCAAAAGCAGCAATACCTCTTTAAGGCACTTGATGTAGGGCTCTGTGTTGAGGCCCTCACCAACAAATTCGGGAGTTCTTTTCTTATCAGAACGACCAGAGTGAGATTTCCGAGCTGTCGTACATTAGTAATCACCATTAGACTCATCCAACTCTTTCCGAATCATCGGCACTATCCCCAGATTGATACCCAAACACTCTGAAATGTTCATATTGAAGGAAAGAGAGCCTGATGAAAACAACGCATAATCTATCTAGCGAGCTTGATTCAATAGATAGCGGAACAGGATTTAGTGGCGAAAAAAAGACAAATTTTATTAAAAGCTACAAAAGACAGGAAATTGTGGAGGGCCAACATCCTGAAGGGACACGGTACATAGAAGAAGAAGACTATACTAGACTAGACTCCGTTAAGAACGTGACAATATTCAACTATTGAGAAGCAGAAAAATGTGACAATGCTGATGCCGTTAAATCTCATTCCATGAAGGCGTAGAGCCCACGAGAGCCACCTTGCCCCTCACAGACTTGGCAGAGCGTCGGAACATCCACCAGCGCCAGATTAATCTCCTGGAGGTCCTGGCAGGCGACGTCATTCCAGCGGCTACGTAGTCTGGCGCGAGGTCATCTTTAGTTTGTAGATGGCGCGTGGAACTGATAGATGACTCTAGGAGACTGGTCATCATGTTGTCGCAAAAAGTCCCCGAGCCAGCGAACACGTTCAGATGTGGTGCAGAGGAAGCTGGACTATCACTTACAGATGGTCCTGAGGACACTGGACTCGAAGCGAGCGTCTGGCTGATAGACCATGTTCTAGCGCCGTATAGTAGCACAAAGGATGGTGGCGTTGTAAACCTGTAACTTTGTGCGTCGAGAGATGTCGCGTCGCCGCCAAAGGTGTCTCCAGCAGTGTCTCAGGGCACTTGCAACTGTTTATCAGCAGAATATGATAATATTAACATTAATATTAAAATGAACGTGAAACAGACTGTTGCCACTCAGTAATGACATCAATTTCCAAAAGTCTCTATACCAGATAATGGGTATTATAAATAAATCATATTTAGCCTATAAATATAGCATGACTTAATATTTTACAGTATCGATTTCCTGATAAAAACTAGAGCCCTTTATAACTATAAAAACACATGTATGAATAATAATAGCTGGCCACTCTACTAGGCCGGCTAGCCAATCCCTATTGCAGACTCTCGCTCGGCCATATTTGTATTTGTTCAACACCCACAGAGCCCACCTGTGGTTTATACTGCAACTATGCTGAGCTGACCTTAGTTACAGTTTCTGGAAGAGGGCATGTTATCTAGAATGATCAACAATCTGAACAACACCAGCACACTCAAACCCTCGGTCACGATGACTTGTGACTTCGTGCTAGCACAGCTATCGACGTCCCCCAATTGTTCCGTCTACTCAATTTCACTCACAAGGCTTGGGTCAACCCGTGTTATGGTGTTCAGGCACTTACCAAATGTGCCCCACGCTGGGATCGATGTCTGCATAGAGACATGCATACGAAAGTTTTCGAAAATAATCTCTCCTATTTATTTCCACGGATGCAACAATAGATAAGAGGAATATAGTTTGACGAAGCAGTTTTTACTTATAAATCAATATTTTCGAGATCAAAGAAAATATGATGTAGGTGACAAAAGTACTTGCCTTTCTTATTTATTTGAAACAAAATGAATAATTCCATTATTATTTACTTTTTTTCGTATTTTTCCAATGGAACATGAGCCAGTGCATATGCCTGTACTTCGTAGGTCCATTCCACGAAGTCTTTCCTTGCAAATTGACCACCATATATTCTCGATTGAATTTAAATCAGGAGAGTTTGCGCGCCAGTCTGTAGTACTTTGATTTTCTCACTGGTAAGGATTGACATTCTGTTCGTGCAGCGTTACAATTATCGTACGCTTCCTTGGAATAACGTCCATCGCAGATAATGGCCGTAGGACAACTAATCGACAGTCGAGACAACTGTTTTTGGGCGTGATGAAAATCCGATGCAATCAGTAGTTTAAGAAAAATTATAAGTATTGTTACCTCAATACTACATGGTTTGTTATGATTAACAAACTACTTGACATACTTCAAATGCTCCCTTTCATGTTCAATACAACGAGGAAACCCTATCATCAACACTTCTACGCACATATTGAAGCCTCCACAAGAGAGACTGTCTTAAAAGGAAAGAATCTCCACAAATTCAACCCAGATATTAACCTTACGACCCCAAATTGGGGTTATAAGAAAGATGAAGTAAAACTAAAAGAAGGCCGAAAAAGGAAGTTTTATAAAACGAATTTTTTAATTATTAATCATAGAAAACATTGTTCCCACTAAAAAATACCAAAATATACTTACAAATAAGATATATAACGAGATGAACAATAAATCGTATTTAGATATATATATATATATATATATATATATATATATATATATATATATATATATATATATATATTTAAAAATTTAATATTATTAGTGAATAAAATTAAAAATAAGAAAATTAACGATAAATATATTATCCATTTGAAATTTTAAAGATAAGTTATTAAGAATACAAACTATACCTATATAAAAAAAAACCCTTTTTCAAAAATTTTAAAAAAATATAAGGAGAAAGAATTAAACAATCTAATAAAATGGAGTTCTTAAAGTAGTGGATTGATATGGCGAAGGCAAAATATAGAAATATAATAATATGTTTAACATTAGAAGGGTTAGATAATTAGAAATTAAAGTAAGATCAATAATATTACAGAAGTTTAAAACTACCTACATGACGATATTTTAAAGTGAATTGGTTTGTGTAATATATATATATATATATATATATATATATATATATATATATATATATATATATATATATATATATATGCGCATATTTCGGCAGCATATTTTCATTAAGTCAGGTTTCGTTAAATAATTTGGACATGTTCTGTCTACTTATTCTCAACAGGATCCTTTCATATTTGCACATAAGCTTTTTTACGGTTATTAAAAGAGAAGAGGAAAACATCATGTTTCCATGGGTTCAACTCTCGGTTCAATCTTTAGCAAATTCTATATGACCAATCACGAAAATACCATTTTTAGTCATTTTTAAAAACCTTCCATCTACTTTACGTACGTAGACGATAACCTTTTATTGGTCAAAAATAAAGAAGAAATATGTAAACTTCAAAAACAGTTCCAAGACAACTTCGTCTTTAAGTTTACATATGAACTTAATGCTATTAACAAAATTCCATTTCTCGATTTACTGATTAACACTAATAACAATAACCTCACCATCTCTCCATATAAAAAATCTACCAACATAAATTCCTGTACTCTTAACTATAAAAGCGAATGTCCAAATTTCTATAAACTAGCTATTCTAAAACCGTGCAAAAACTAATTCATCTACAAGACATCAACAGCGGAATTAAAAACATAAAACAAACACTCATCATTAACAACTTCCTCAACTACATCGTTGACGAGCAAATAAGATGCTCCAAGAGAGCTCTATACAAAACATACTATGGGACCTTACCCATAATAACATAATGGACTATTCCATGCGTAATAAATACTGCGCCTCAACAGGAAGCAGGGAGTTCAGTCCGAAGTCGGGCGACCGGCTGACTGTCTGATCGGTTGAACTCTCTGCCTTCGGGCGGGGAGGAACCCGAAGGAGACTACGCCGAAGGGCGGAGTCTCTTTCGGGAAGGTAAACCGATCCTGAACCTGTTTATACGAGTTCAAAGGGCATATTTTTGGCCGAGCCCACGGTCTCGGAGATCCCACGGTCTCGGAGATCCCACGGTCTCGGAGATCCCACGGGCTCGGAGATCCCACGTTAAACCGGCCTTGTGCCACATGATGCCCTCGTGGGGGGGGGGTGTCACTAAATACTGTTCAGTCTGAAGTCTGGAGTGAAGTCCGTCAGAAGTCTGTTAGTCAGAGCGAGTCGAGTCATAGGCAGCCCGAAACAGAGTCGCGTTCAGACAATTACTACTAAACCTGATTGTTCGTACTAACACTTTCTACTTCTCTATATATATTCCTGTTTGTAATATATCTGTGTTATTCCATATCCGTGTTCGAGTTCTTCTTTATTGGTTCCACCTTGGGCCATCACTGTGGTACAAGGACCTGGACCATAACAAAACATATAGAACATAATGCCCCTCCAACTAACCTTAGACATATCAACCTTTTATATCGCATGTTAATGATAAACAAGACGAAGTTATCCTAAAAAAATAATAAAAACTAATACATCCACCACAGACCTTAGTGAAAAAATAAAACTTATATACTACACTAAATTCACTATATATAATAAAATCATTCATAATGACTCTTCCCGGCTACTTGCGTGAACCAACATCGTTTATAAATTTAAATATACTCTGGGAGATTGCATCTCCAACGATAAAAAAATGATCTCTATGTTAGACACACGACAACAACGCTTTCATGTAGACCTAATCTTCACCTGAATAACACGTCCAATATTTCTAAACATTGACAGCAACATACCTGTCCACACTCGCAATTCAGAAAAAATCTTCGTCGAAAATACCTCCATACTTTTCCACGAAAAGAATAAACACTGACTAAAAATTCATATCAAAATATTGAAACCAAACCTCAATAAAATTAATTACGAATATTCCACAAACATTTTAAAATATGTACAATAGATAGTCTTTAAGTGTTAGTGCTTTGTTATTAATAGTTTTTTCTCTAGCTGGCAACTACTGAAGTCCGGAATTTGTCCACAGCATACCTAGTTACCTCCCCTTAAAACGCTGTCCGTCACCTAACCATAACACAGCGTTCCTGACTCCACATATAAAAATGGTAATTTTCGGATGACCACAACAATTTTTGTCCTTCACAACCATGAAAATTAAATTTTTTCTCTATAATTAGCAATGCCCTGATGATGACATTATGCTATATCGAAAGTACTCGGAATAAACACAATATAAGTCAATAAGGTGTTTTCCTCACGTCTTTTAATAATCGCACAAAAAAGCTTATCCGCGAATATGAAAGAATCCCATCGAGAATAAGTAGACAGAACATGTCTAAATTATTTAACGAAACCTGTATTAATATTTACAGGATGTCACAAAAATTATGTATACTATCTTTGAATCGTTATAACTTATTTAATTTATGTATTTTGACTAGTAAATAAGATTAATACAAGAGAAAGAATACACATTTAAAGAATTTGAGAGTAAAATATACAAAAAACATAGAAAATTAACTTTAATAAGATGAAAGCTACTTGGGGCAATGGCAGAATGTTCATATAATGATGAGTTCACATCAAGTGCTCAAAATGGTTGCCATTCTGTTCACTTTTCATATCTTGAAGAAATAGACCTACAAATGTCCAGTATCACTTCCTCTGGTATTTCAGCACATTCTTCTTCACTTGCTACTCTCATTTCAGCAACTGATTCAAGTTTCCTGCTGTAAACTTTGTCTTTTAGAAACCCCCACAAAAAGAAATCTAAGGGTGACATTCAACTGTCGTTCTTCTTCCAATCCGTCTGTTTTGCATATTTTCACCCATATAAGTTCTCACATCACAGTAATATATTATTAGCTATTAATACATAAAGAGTGGTTTGGTTTGTTTGATTTGATTTGTTTTACGGTATATCAACACCTCAATGTGTTATTTAATGCCGACAACTTTTTTTTTCCTGGTAATATTTTTGTTTTTTCAAAAATCCATTTCTGTTAATACCTTTTTCCTCAAAAATGTATAACTGGTAATTTCATTTTTTCCAAAAACGCATAGCGGGTAATACCATTTTTGCCAAAAACGTGTAGCTGGTAATATAATTTTTTCCAAAAACGTATAGCTGGTAATAGCATTTTTTCCAAAAACGTATAGCTGGTAATATCATTTTTTCCAAAAACGTACAGCTGGTAATATCATTTTTTTCAAAAACGCACAGCCGGTAACATCATTTTTTTCAAAAACGCATAGCCGGTAATATAATTTTTTTTAAAAACGTATAACTGGTAATATTTTTCTCAAAAACGTATAGCTGGCAATATCATTCCTTTCAAAAACGTACAGCTGGCAACATCATTTTTCTCAAAAACGCATAGCTGGCAATATCTATTGCCAAACCCAGTATGTGGATGTAGTTTATCGCCGTACGCAGGACGCGGATGCAGTTAACCGTCATACCCATGAACGCGGATGCAGTTTACCGTCATACCCATGGATGCGGATGCAGTTTATCGTCGTACCCATGGAATCGGATGTAGTTTATCATCATACCCAGGATGTGGACTAAACTGGGAGATCACTATTTGCCCACAGCTGGGACCCTAACAGGTGCTACCACCCCGGGTCAGGATGGACATGGGAACACCAGAAATTAAGAGGTGGTTCCACGCTCCTCAAAACCTCTCGATCAGAGGCCTTGCTGTTGGATGCAGTTTAACCTCATACCCAGGACGGTTTAAAAAGTGTATACATTATATACACCATATATATATATATATATATATATATATATATATATATATATATATATATATATATATATATATATATATATATATGTGTGTGTGTGTGTGTTTTTATAGAAACTCTTGGATCCGTATATATTTCTAACTCGACTAGGACATGTAAACATCTATTGCATGTAATTAAATGTGCGTGTTCTCCCTGCAAAGATCACGACGGGCCTTTTCTCTATTCTTTTTGTCTTTTTGGGTTGCCACCAGGGAGCGTTGTAAATTAAAAAAACAAAAAACAACTTAGAACAATTTCCCCTCAGATATATCACACATATCAAATACTCGAGAAAGATAAAAATCTCACAGACAAAAGATAGATGACATTTTGCTGAATTTATAGGGGATTCTATTGAGACTTGCTGAATAATTACAAATGTTGATGCGTATCGAAGCGCGGAATAAAAACAGATTTAGAAGTTCTTTTCTTGCCCTCTGGTGAAAGAAGATAAAATACTTGGTGAGTGTCGGCGACACTGGAAACCAGAATTGTTTTATGGCGCAGATAATCACGAATTCGTATACATCACAACTCTAATATGCTCATCACTCAGCGCTGTTTAGAAAACTATGAAATTAAAGTTAAAACGTTTGAATAAAATACACGGTCAATATGAACTATAAAAGTATTATAACTGACATGGGCACGGAAATTTAAATCGGCGATCCGAGTTCAAATTCCATGCTAGTCTGCTGCCTTCGCTTTGCAACAAATTCCTTTAGGAAAAGCATGAATCTGCCTCTTTTCCTCGACTACCTGCTATATCATAGGCGATTATGGCTCTCCACAGATTCCTTTTTAATTTCTGCAAATTAATATGAATCCTTGGCAATGAGAGGGCAGTGATTTTTCTTTGTCTTATACATAGCTTTCTCTCTTTTTATAATAATAGCAAAGTAGACTGGGCGGTCTAGTCTTGGGTGGCAATGAGTCTAAGAGAGGAAAAAAAGAAGGAATCTGTGGAGAGCTATGAACGTCTATGGCATGGCTTTAAAAAACAGACCAAAAACTTGTCCATCAGTGCAAACATGCCTCTAATCTTATTTATTATAGCACCAGCATATTTGTATACTTTTGTTCTGAAATCCGTAAACTTTTAATCTCACCAGTGCAAGGGAGATAAGCCAAAAAGTTTTCCACTGCACTGGCGATGCCGGGTTGCAGTGTCTTTAACAATGGCAAATTGTGTGAATGAAATAATCATCTCTTTTTACATTATATCCCTTAGAAATTTCAGTTTTATTTTTCTGATTACAAACATCAGTTTCCTTGTTGCTTGTTCTTCGATAAAACTTTCTCTTTTTCTCATGTTCTGTCTGTGGTATGTTTATTAGTCGTCGGTAGAACATCATCTCTATCGCTTCAAGTTTGTTTGTGAATAGAGTGTCCAGCATTCACTGTCATATTGGGGATTAGATATTACATAGCAGTACAGCACTCTTTGTTTCTAACGACATTTTCTTATCTCTTAATAACTTGATTTGCTTCTGACATGCATAAGGGGATTATCCTGTATTTACTGCCATATAGGAGATTAGATATTGCATAGCAGTTCAGCACTGTTTTCTTTGTTTCTTACGACATTTTCCTGTCTCTTAATACTTTGCTTAGTTTCTGAAAGACATATTTCACTATTACTATACGGCTTCGGATTTCCGTGCCACATTTCCTAGCATGTGATACAACACTATCCAGATAGTTAAATTTTTGTACTTTTGACATCGCTAATATACAGTTCACAATCAGGGCTGCATCTTTTGCTGCGCAAGAATTCTTACAGTTAAACATGAGTCCATTCTTCTTGCTTTTTTTTCTACCTTTTCCAAGAGTTATTTTAGTTTTGTTTCTGAGTCTGTAAACAACAGTGTCATCTGCGTAGAAGATACTAGTTGTTAAAGCATGTGGACTTACTACATACTCTAATATAGTGGAATAATTCAGTTAACAAGTAATCGACATGTTGGGAAATTTACAAGAGAAAGTCATTTTTTTTCTGCCACTCTGTCATTTAATTAACCTAGTACGCACGATGCCTAATAGAGTTTATGTAGGGAGTACTTGCACGAGGTCCGGATGAAAAGAACGATCTCAACCACGATGAGGAAATAAGCAGATAGCAAATGCACAAATATAAAAGCCTCACCCTTGGATCGAGCATACGATCGCAGTAAATATGGTCTGTAAGACGAATTTGCTACCCATTACTGAAAGTCGACGTTTCGTGACTGCCTCATTATTTTGTTCTTACAAAGACAGTTGAAAGACAAGAAAAACAATAGTAACAAAGAATGAAATGAAGACATAAAAAAATATTTTTCGCTTGAAAATGAAAAAAAAGAAAAATGAACCAAAAGTGCCAGTTTGAAAATAAATTTTTTTTAGGGATTTTTATCTTTGGCCGCTTGGGAATTTTTTCCAAAAATGACTACTTTTAGATAGAATAAGTAAGGTTTTTTTTTTTTTCATCCTTTTTCAAAATTTTCTATTTAGTTTGCATGTACAAAATTTGTGGAAGTTGTGCATTCGCATCAGTGCACATGCGTGTGCATGTTTCTACGAAAAAAAAAAAGTGTGGAGACGTGAGGGATGGACGAAAAGAGAGCGATATGGCAGGAGAATGGGGGAGGGTAGGAAAAAGAAAAGAAATGGTGAAGAAAAAGAAGAAAAAAGAGGAGGGTAGAAATGATAAAAAGGAAGAGGTGGAAAAAGAAGAAAAAAACAAGGAAGAAAAGATGACATGAGAAAAAAGAAGGAAAATAAATAGATGAATTGGACGAAGAAGAAGAAGAAGAAGAAGAAGAAGAAGAAGAAGAAGGAGGAGGAGGAGGAGGAGAAGAAGAAGAAGAAGAAGAAGAAGAAGAAGAAGAATGTATATTTATTACTTTGGCATATGGATTTAGATATATGGAACCAATATATCAAAAGAAATATTTCGGGTGAGTAAATACCAAGATAGGATTTGTACATATATCATTGTGCACGCGCACATATATGTATATTTGTATGCATATCATCATGTGGGCATATATGTCATTCAAGAGTACACTCATTTTATATGCATACTGTCAAAATACCCGTAAAAAACGACAGAACTATTTACATGTGGCATTCTCCAAAGAAGAGAATGTGTACACTTTGCTTCGGGTTAAAGTGCTTCTACCCGACACATCTACCCCAGAAAAGTGTGTAGTCTCTGCGCTATTCGGAATGTTATTACTTATGCTTAAATTTTGCGCGGCTTCTCGAAACTTCCAACATTAATCGAATATAGTGCACGTTGTCTGGATGTGCAAATATTACATTGTATCATGAAAGAAATGTTTTTACACATTTATAATGACTATTACATATTGTCTAACGAGTATAGTACGTTTCGGCATTGTCCATTTGACGTCGTTGATTCGGCGGGGCTGATTCGGCGTCAGAAAAATAATAGGACTATTCAGCATTGACGTTTGGGCGTCAGACTGTTTCAACGTCACTGTCTTTGACCGGAGGCAATCCCCACTCCAAAAAAAGAATAAAAGCATTGAAAACACCTAACTTTCAATATGACATTTTATTCATTTTGGGAATTAAGGATCTTATTAAAACTGTAATGAAATAATGTAAATTAAAAACTTCATATATAATCTCACTTTACATCGATCTTTCTGTTCATTTTGACAAAACTTTAATTCAGGATCCCTGTTGCTCGTTGCATCAACAATAAAAAGTTATCCATCGTGTAGTACTTTGTTTCTTCCATGTTTTGATAAAATAATTGCTTCCATTTTGGAATAAAAGGGCTTTGACGACTGAAAAGTATGAAGCTGCACTGAAGAAAATATAATATAAAAATGCCGACAACTACTCTTTTTCTTAAATTGGACTATTCGAACATATAACGACGAAGTACTAATTTGACTACTGAGAGAGAGAGAGAGAGAGAGAGAGAGAGAGAGAAGAGAGCGAGGGGGGAGAGAGAAAGAAAATTTGACTATAACGACGATATAGTCTTCCTCGCCCTCTGCCGAAAAATTCCTCTGTCGAATCGGCTACGCCGAATAAGCTATGCCAAATGAGCTACGCCAGAACGCCCCATTTTCTTGTCTAACATGGCGAATCTTGAGTAATCGTAAGATCGAATTTGCTTATTTAATTTGAAAAAAAATTAATTTTTAAAAAGTATTTTGCTGTTCAGTTCCAATCAGGTCTTTTCGAAAGACTTTGATTTTTTATAATGTTAATCATTAAATTGCTTAGTTATTGACATTTGCTTTCATGAAACTGGTAACCAACTTAGAATTTTGATCAGAGCTTATGATTAAACGGAAATAGGTAATGTATAAAGCGGTATAAATAATTTAAATATTTAAATAGTATGTTTTGAAAATGTGAAAAATATTCTTTTATGAAAAATTTAATTAATTTTTCCATACAGAATAAATCACTCTATTTGCTTTAATTCATTTTTTAAAATTTTTATTAAATCTATTTAAAAAAAAAAGAAAAGAAAATTATCACTAAAAACTAATGTCATGTATTTTGTATCCCAAAATTATTTTCATATTGTACTCTTTATTCAATACAAAGGTCATAGCATAGCCGAGAAAAGACCAGTAACAATTTCATGAGACTTTATAATACATACATACAGAACAATCAAAGCTAATCACCCAAGCATTGTGATCAATAACCACAAAAATAGAATGTAGATTTTTATTGCTATGGCAGTCCCTGCAGATTGTCTTCCAGAAAAAAAAAACAAAAAAACAATCAAGAAGTGGAAATCTGAAAAATGTGACACATGAGGACTTCAATAATTCCAGTTGTAGTTGGTATACTCGGATTGATTGGAAAAAGGTTCCCATAGACTCATTGAAGGGATTCCTGGTAGCCCATGCCTTAAAGAAATACAAAACATTGTATCCACAAGTACAGCTCACACATGACGTAGAGCTTTATCTATGTAAAATCTGTGTGATCTTGGGTGAAGGATGTTTTTTTTTTACAAAAATGATTTGTGGAAAATGTCGTGAAGCCATTTCTGAACTTAGGTCTCTAGTTGGGACCCGTAAGTAAATTTTTCTACAGCAGAAACCAAAATGGTCACTGGAAGATGTCATGAAAATCACTGGTTGGGTCCCAGAAGGAAATGTGGAGACAACAGAGATCAAAAGAAATTATAATAATAATTCGAAAAAATATAATAACGGCTGTTACCATTCTTGTTGGAACTTATAGCTTAATCTTAAAGGAACTCAAGGGAATTGACGTAAACATTCGTAAACACCTCACATGCAATAAAATGACCAACCCTAAGGTAGACATTAAATGCCTGCATCTGCTCTGGATGTTGTCTGCCTAAAATTCAACAATGGGACTTTATAAATATATTGCAGCTCGTAATGGAGCATGAAAAAGTTTTTAAAATGTTTTATTATATATCAAAAGAAGCCCATAACTATGCATGAGAATTCGGGTTAAATCTTAAAAGGAGCGCTGAAGTAGACACAAATCCCACAAAATCAGTACGGAAACTGAAACAAGAAGCGAAAAGGTTCTTCCAGAATAAAGCCAGAGACAAAAGCCACTCCATAACTTTTTTTCCCCCGCCCCCCAAAAAATAATTATATAGATCAATTCGCAACCCACCAATGGCTGAGGGGTTCAGGACTTAAGGGTGAGACTGAAGGATCCATTCTTGCTCCACAGGACCAGAACAGCGTACACGCAGCTACCAAGCTAATATTTTGGAAAAGAGTACGGTCCCAGAATGTCGTTTCTGTGACCAGTTCACTGAAACTATTGATCACCTTATCCCAGAATGCTCAATACTCACACCCAATAAGTGCAAAAATCGCGATAGCAGGGTAGGTCACTATCTGCAATAGAGTATCTGTCATCACTACGGGATAAAAATAATTGCCTACCGGTGTGAACATCATTCTGAATGTGTAGTTGAGGGAGCAGATGCTAATATCTATTGTGATTTTTTGTCAACACAGATCGAAGATTACAAGCAATATCAAAGACAGAAAAGAAAGGGATTGAAAGAAACGGAAAGATTGATTTAAGACCATCAACTGACAAAAGAATCCCTGGGAAGGTTTTTGAAAACTAAACAAACACAAAACAACTGTAGATGGAAAGAGAAAAGTGAAACTGAAACTGTTGTGGTTGGAGCTTTGGGTCTGATAAAGAAAGGAACTCAACAACAAATCAACAAAATCCTTGGTGCACCACTTCTCCAGGAAATAAAAAGGGTTTTTAAAGGTACGGCAAATATATATATTACAAAGAGATTGGCCATTTTTTTTATTATTAGTTGTCTTTTGTTTAATTATTTGGAAACAACAAAAAGTAAACTCCTTCTCTTTCATTATTTCTTTAGTTATTGGCATGTGCATATAAAACAAATGCAGGCCTAAAATAAATTTTAAATAATAATAATAATAATAATAATAATAATAATATCATATAATTTTCGCATGCCTTCATGATAAATACGGGACGTGAAAATATAAAACTACTATACTTTATTTGGTAGTGCAAGATTTTATAATGCAGCATGAAGATTGCTATATATATTGCAAATGAAATAATGCAATTGGAGAGTTATTAATATTTCTTTTTTAAAATTTCAGGTCAATAAACATTACAATGGATCGTTAGAAAAATAATCTGAAAAGATAGGCATGATACTGGGAAGCCATTGAATGGCGCCAACAATACATTGAAAAATACTTGTGTGTGCTGAACTGGTATGTAATATCTAATCTCCTATATGGAGAAGTGCTTTCATCGTCATCATCCCCATGAACGGATCATGAAGTCACTGCGCCGCTGAACACGTGACCAATTACCCCCTACATATCTGTAGTGAAATACGGATAGGTATTCGTTCATATATAGCGTGATTTGGGCAAATCGACCTGGCGGAACCCATCCCTCAAAACGTAAAACCATAGCCGACATCCTCTAAGGTGAAAGCTTGCATTGCTCACGGACATGAGACCGTTGATTGTCTTCCGGGAATCGTGAAGGTACCTTGTCATCCTAGCACTGGCTGGAACTCCAGCCGATTCCATTGTGCTAGATGCCCGACAAAAAGGTTCATCGCCTTTTTGACACATCTTGTCCTGCTGGGTGTCTCACCACTTTCCTCACCTGGTGAGGGAACCGGTTTAGTCACTGATGACTCGATTATGCAGCAGGTAGTAATGCTAAATGTACCCCTGACATAGTAATCTCAATATGCTGATATCAATAGAAAGAAAAGATTAAGAACATTATCGCTAAAGACATGATAGCAAACAAGGCATCTTTAAGTTAATACATAGTCCGCTAGAAATACCTCCCAGAAATACCGGCAACATAATAGTAACACATTAGCTAGATAAAGACACCATTGCCTATATTATAGTACCAATACGTGTAAGGTGTTTCCGGGAGGTATGTGGGAGGTATATCTGCGGCACTCTGTATAATAAAGAGAATCGTGTTTTTTGTAGGGATGAAATACATGAAAAGTGACTTCTGGATAATATTTAGTGATGAATGTAGAGCTGTATTAGACAAACATTATCGTTGGGCAAGAGTTTATTTCCCTCATGGAAATACTCAGCTAACACGGCTTTGAGCACAATACGTCTTGGGGCGGGCGTCGTAATGATTTGGGTGAGGATTATCAATAGATATGTCTTTGCAGAAGAGAAATTATATATTCCTTCATATTGATTGTGGCTTTAAGAAAGATCGAGGGACAATTTCTAATTTCTAGAACAAGATAGCTTAAGTGGTAAAAGTATCAACCCCAGCAACATCTAGTGTAGTGAGGCAATGAAACACTACAGAAGAGTTTACAGGAGAAAATTATACAGTATGTTAGTGCAAAACAATTCTACAAATTGTATAATAAAAGTTATTATTAATACTATATATATATATATATATATATATATATATATATTATTATTATTATTATTTATTTAAAAATATGATTCCAACGCTATATAAGAGTTCTCATGTTTCAAAAGAAGAGCCGAAAACTTCAATATAATTATTTGAATTAAATTGAACTAAAGTACTGAGCTCTGTTCCATCTTCAAGCGAAATTTTTTTTGGACCCGCTTGACTTCATGCAAAATAGGGTACATAATTCAAATAATATGAATTTAAATAGTACAAAATTTTAAAATATGAAATTGTGTCTCAATCAGTTATGTGCCATGCGTAATACACGCTTTCGATACATGATTGTCGAGGCAGATTTTTCCCGCGGTAGTTTGCTATTTCTTTCTGTGGTAGACCAGTTGCCATCCAAGTCTGTAGAATCAAGCCTATAGAACCCAGTCTTTCTTACTATTTACCCATAGCTGGAGGGAGAAGAAGATGATTCATACCTTACACAAGGGTATTAGCACGTAAATTAATGTAATAGATTTGACTGGAATTCGAACTCGGCTTTCCGATTCCTCAATCCGAGTCGCTATCCATTACTCCACCGTGCCTCAGTGTATTTATAATCTGTAGATGTGAACATGTAAGGGTTTAAAAAAAAAAACAAAACTACGTCCATTAGTATAATATAGCTGGCCACCCGTATTCGAGGATACCAGTCTACCAGGGCGGTTAGCCAATCACTATGGCAGACGCTTGCTCAGGCATATTTTGTGTTTGTTCAACACCCGCAGAACCCACTTGCAACTATGCTGAGCAGACCTTAGTTACAGTTTCTGTGAAAGAGCGTGTTATCTAGCGTGATCAAGAGTTTGAACAAAGCCAGAACACTCAAACCCTCAGTCACGATGACTTGTGACTTCATGCTAGCTATCGGCAGGCCCCAGTGGTATCGTCTACCTACTTTCACTCACATGGCTTGGGTCAACCCATGGTATGGTTTTTCAGGCACTTTTTCTCCAGTCCGATAACTTCAGGAAGTCTGTTTCCTGACAAATCGACCTGGGTCTCATGGTCAGAATGAATCAAATTCGAACCCGGGTCTCATGGTCAGAATACGAACGCACTAACGAGGTACCTCCACTTTTATACGGAAAACAGGATAAGGTAATGAAAAAGGCCACAAGCAATAAAAATAAAAATAAATTTTATCGTCAAAATGTTTATGTTATTATTAAGATGAAAGACCAAAGTATTTTTTTTATTTTTTTTTAAATTTTAATTCTTTCTAACACATTTTCGGACTATTTTCCTCAACTTTGCCGCCATATTTATTACAACGTTTCGGCCGTTGTACGCTCCGGCCTTCTTCAGGTGGTTGGAGTATCGAAACTGAACCCTTCATTTCACTCACTGTGGTAGACTGTTCTAGTTTCACGTGTCATGTTATCAGTTATCTCCTGTTAATTTCCCTCTGAAAGTTCTCTACTGCCTTAACAAGGGGATTGAACTCACACTTTTTGGGTCCTGTCACTGGATATAACTAACGCCTGTATCCATTGTGCCATGTGTCCTTGAGGGCTTTCTAACACGTTTGAAATTTGGGTTAAAATCTTGTTTTGTTTACATCATCGTGGTGGCATAATAATTACATTCACTTTTCCGCGCTTTTTTTCCGTTGAAAACATTGATTTGGAAATTCTTGTAAAAATCAAATGATTGTCCGATTTTATTAAATTTTCAGGACTTATTCACAAATGAATTAAATTATTCTGGAAATTTTTTTAGAAAATTTTAGTAAAAAATATTTATTTTCGAAAAATACCTATTTCCTGATTTATTTTATTCGTTAAAAGTAGGACTCCTTGGAGAATGTAAATCACCTAATTTTTTTCAAACTTTCACTATTCTAACTGAAAATCTGTTCCGAATTGAAAAATAATAAATGCAATAAAACTATGACATTATTTAATTAGAAAAGCTTTTAATTGCTTTTGTAAATAAATTTTTATTAAGGACACTATTGACTGAAGGAATAAAATTTTTTCGGGGTATAATAAATTTTTAGAAATTTTTTTTCATTTTTTTAAAAAAAATAATTATAATAATTTATAATATTTTAAAAATCGTGTAAAATTATGTATTGTGCTATTTCCTCGATGTGATAAAGCAATTAAGTGAAAATGAAATTTACGAATCCAATACTGAAAAGATTAATAAACGTAGTTTTACTGTTCAATTTTTAAAATTATTTTTTTTTACTTAATTTGTTCCCTTTTTTCATCTATGGAAGGCTAAACGTGACACTATTATAAAAAGGTCACGGGATCTAAGAGTTTACAGAGAAATTGATTTAAGAAAATTTTATAGTATTTTAATTTTTTTTACTTTTGCATAAAACATTTTATAAAGGTAAATAAAAGTCGATAAAATAATAGATAATTGCGGAAAATGTGTTCATTTGTAAAAATTACTAGGTATTACAAAAAAAATGAGTTCACTTAGATTTCGTAAATTTATGTCAATTCTGGTCATCCATAGGAATTGTCATCACCTCGAAAACTTACCGATACTTCAATAAAGTACCTATCGTTAAGAAATGATTGTATATTACTTTTTTATGCTATAAACAAGTAATATTTACTTCAAATCAAATCAATTTAACTTTAAATTTTCTAATTTTACTCAACGTGTCAGATGTATATATATATATATATATATATATATATATATTGGAAACGTTTTTTAAATCGATAAATTTGTTTTGTTTACAAATTTCTTAAAATTTTAAGAAATCGAGCAAATAATTGAAATCCCAATCAATTTCTATCTGAAATACACCAGAATATTTAACTTACTGGAAATAATAAATTTAATCCTTTAGCATTCAATTAAAGCTAAAATGAAATCTTAAGAATGCTTTTTCATTTTTAAAAATTCGTTTTAATCCTTAGGTACCGAAAATTTATGCCGGAAAATTGGAAGTACTTAGTTCTAACCACTCGGCCAGGTGCCCATATTTATTAAACAGTAATTGATTAACATTTTTTCAAGTATTCGAAAATTCGTTGTACAAAGATCACCTATAAAAGAGATTAGGACGAATCCTCCGAAACTATTTAGTGTGTTTGTTGAGAGAGTTTTTTTTTTCTGTTCGGGATATTCAAGTAAGCCTCGTCACACTGAAGAAAACAGAAGCTGGTTCTAAACTTAAACGTTCGTCAACCCATTGCTTAATATGCTTCAATGTTTAGGCAAATGGGCAGGTTCTGAAGCGATTAAACCGATTGGCATTCTTACGGTTCTTAAAATAAAATTGTAGTCAACGATTTAATTAGGCAGAAAGACAGGTGCCATCGGGAATATGTGTTTCATTGTTTTTTCGTTCTAAAAATACAGCTTGTATTTTCCGATAGACAGATAATACCCATCTCTTTCCAGTAAGCGTGGTTACATTTCGTGGATGAAATTTTACTTAAAATAATTGTTGCGTTTATAAACAGAAAAAATAAAGTGTAATTATTTATTAATTCATCACTTCGCATCTTTACTTTTGGGAAGCATTTAAATAATTATCTCCTCCTGGGTATCATGAGGCACCCACGTGGAGTATAGACCTCTAGTCTTAACACACTAGTTGTGACTAGCGTGGTTTCTGTAACAAGTTGGTTTTTACTGACTAGAGTTGACAGCCACACAATTAACCTGTTTTGAATTCAAAGATGACTCCATGTTTTACTACTATTTAACCCATAACGGGGCGAGAAGTGATAGATTCACACCTTTTCCAACCTTCACGCCAACACAATCATCCCGTTAACTCAACCTTCACGCCGACTCAACGTTCAGCGAAACTCAACCTTCGCACCGACTCAACTTTCAACCCGACTGAACCTTTAGCTCGACTCAACCTTCACTCCGACTCAACCTTGAGCCGAATCAATTTTCAGCCCGTCTCAACCTTCCAGCGCTCTCAACATTCACGCCGATTAAACCTTGACACCGACTCAACCTTCACTCCGACTCAACTTTCCTGTTGCCTCAACTTTCAGCCATGCTGAGGCATCAGCCGACTAAACCTTCACGTCGACTCAACCCTCAATCCGACTCAGTCTTCACGAAGATTAAACTTTCACGCCGACTCAAGCTTCCGTCGACTTCAACCTTGAACCCATTTCAACCTTGCCACGGTCTCAACCTTCACACCGACTCAAACTTTCAGCTTCACTCAGCCTTCAAGCCAATTCAACCTTCCCGTCTCAAACATGCCGCTCTTTCAATTCAGTTCTCGCCGATTAAACCTTCTCACCGACTGAACCTTCAGCCCGATTCAAATTTCCCGTCGACTGAACCTTAAGCCCGACTTAAATTTCAGCCGACTGAACCTTCACGACGTCTCAATCTTCTCTTGGTTTTAACCTTTACGCCGATTAAACCTTCACGTCGACTGAACCTTCAACCCGATTTAACCTTTAGCCCGGCTCAACCTTCACGCCAACTCAAACTTCCCGTCGACTAAACCTTCATCTCGTCTCAATATTCCCGCGGTCTTCACCTTCACGCCGATTGAACCTTCCCGTCAACTGAACCTTCAACCAGACTCAACTTTCAGCCGACTTAACTTTCACGACGTCTCAACTTTCCTGCGGTTCACGCCGATTAACCCTTCACAACGACTGAATTTTCACGCCGACTCAACCTTCATTCCGATTCAAACATCCATTCGACACAACCTTCTCGTCGACTGAACCTTCAGCCTGTCTCAACCTTCCCGCGGTTTCAAGCTTCATTGCTTATTAAACCTAAACACATACACAACCTTCACGACGACTCAATAATCACCCTGACTCAAATTTCCAGTCGACTTAAAACGTTTTTGAAGAATTCAGTCCGTCAAAAGCGGATCGCGCTTTTACGGCGGATGACCCAAAAAGCGATGCAAAAGGCTGGGAAATATTTTGGTAACTGCAATGGGCACAGAGTATAGAATCGGTAAACCTCGGTCAAATTCCGGTCTAGTCTGTTGCGTTCACTACGTATAAATGCCTTTGGGAATGGCATGGATTCATCTTTCTTTCCTGATGAAAAAGAGTTAAATAGCAGGTTAGATTTGGGTCTCTCGTTTTGGGTGGCAACCAATCCAAGAGAATGAAAAATATGAATTCCAAACGGTGGAGAAGACAATTTGGAAAACCAATCCACTATCTCTTCCAGAGAATCATGGAAATTTACAGACATCAAAGAAACAGAATTGTGATTGCTTCGCCCGCGAAGGGAAAACGGGTTAAAAAAAAATAATGATGATGCTATGACGTTAGATGAATGAAAGATTTGGTTTAAAAATGCCGGAGGCTTGAATATCAAGCTAATATATAATATTCTATAAATTAGGAAGCACATGAATATATAACGGCGGGAAATGTAAAAAAGGGAGACAAGCTCGATCTACTAGAGGGCGTTGTTCCAACGATTTGATGAATTAATGAGAATGTAATTCCGACATGTTACTGAAAGTCTTGTCATAATAAATATAACGTGAAGAAAGAAATGGTTTGCCAAAAAAAAAAATTATATTGGTAGGCATAACTTTCTGATTTTCGTGAAAGACTTTCCATATTAAGAAGGTGTGGGGAGACGGGTGAATTGCAAACCCCATTGTTTTACTTGCTGGTCATATTGGTATTTTACACGCATGCACACATATACACCCGCAAACAAACACGTAAGCTTTGTCTTTCATACATACATACAACTTCATGTATAAACACACGCACACGTACACGCATACCCACGCTCATCCATCCAAACCTGAACATACATACATACATACATATATATATATATATATATATATATATATATATATATATATATATATATGATAAGTATTCATTTATTAAATTGACGTTGCATAATTTCATTATTATGCAATAGTCAGTTTTCACCTGACGATTGCCTTGCGCATGAAGCATGTAGTTGTGATACTGATGAGGAACAATATATATTTATTATTAATATAAATTATAACTCTCTTATACGTCCAGTACTATTTAATTAGCACCAGCACTCATATATTATATATATATATATAAGTGTTTTCTTTTTGGGACACAGACTGTGTAGAAACTGTCCAAATGTTCTTGAATTCCGAGCACCTTCGGCTCTACTTTTAGCCATTATCAAGGATGATTTGATTTTTGCTTTTTAACTGGGTGCCTGGGTTGTGTCTATTTTTCTAGAGTTATAGGGATGTTTTGTTTTCCGAACACACCACATTGTTCCCTTGTTCGTAGTAAATATTACTGAGTTTTGGCTTTTTCTTTTTAGTTATTAAGGCTTCCATTAATTTTAATCTTTTTTTTAACATTTGGATGATGTTATTATGTTTGTATTTTCTACTCGTATGTTTCATATGGAGTCTGGTAAGTCTGTGTGTGTGTTTAAATGGGTTCTAACAGAGCTGTGGTCACACAGGTGTAACGTAACTCTAGAAACGTACACACAATCTATACACCCAATTAAAAAACAAAAATAAAATCATCCTTCATAATGGCTAATAGTAGAGCCGAAACGCTCGGAATTACAGGACATTTGGACAGTTTCTGCATACTCCATGTTCAAAAACAGAAACAAAAAAAAACACTTGTTCGAACACAAGAAAAATTAAAGAAAAAGCTTAATCGCAGTACCTTATTTGTTGTCGTTAATGAAACATGTATAAATGAAGGATTGTTGTCTAAAAACACAATACACACACACACACATATATATATGGAAAGAGAGAAAGGGAAAAAGCTTCCTTGTCATTTATACACGCTTTGTGTGTGAGTAACAAATGTGCAGCTTCAGTTTCGATATTGAAATTAATGACTGAATTAATTACTTGCATAAATATTTAATCGAATTCGCCCAAGCATGGCAATATAGTCGCTAAGACAAAGGGCGCTACTGGGTGTTGTAGAATTATAAAACAGAAATATTACTAATGAGCGAGAGCAATAAAAAATAAACAGGAAGACAGTAGATAACAATTTTTGAAGATCAAAGTTGACTGGAAAGCATGGAGCCGGAAGAGAGTTCTACAAGTGAGAAGGGCGGGAAAAGAAACTGTTAGCATAGAACTTACATTTGAATCTCGCCAATTCAACTGTAAATTGATGAGATTTGTTACCAGTCTAATATTAATAATAAAAATGAAAAAGTTTATAACAGTTTTTGCAAGAATAGGATCCAGTGTTTATGTTTAAAATAACATTTGTTTTGTAATATTCAAAATGTCTTCCTACTGCAGTAACATCTAACTGTCATCTTCATGAGAATGATTTGCAAATGTTAAGCAAAAAACTTCTAAACATTTTAAGTTTCCAAAGTATTCATTATTTAGGGTGTCATGACACAGGATTTGAAACGTTTGAAATTTTCAGGAAAAAAACATGTTACAAATTTCAAAGCTTATAAAACATTGAAAAGAATAAACTCACACTTGGAGAATTTGCTGAGATTTTTAAGATTAAGAAGAAAATCTCTTTAGAGAATTTCCTTCTCAATCTTAAAATCTATAGCAATTTTTCTCGTGACAAACTTTGGATATGTTAACATTTAAACCAGTGGCAACTCGGTTTTAGTCACTTTCCCACTGCCGTAACATAATTTTAATTAATAAAGGAACTAGACAATTTCTATATGTTGTTCATGATGACGGTCGTCTTCGAGTATAGAATCCAGAGGTTAGCAGTGAATATTTCGAAGACAGTAGGAAAGCGTATTTCAGGTTAGCAGTGGATATCCCGGTAAAGTAGCAGAGCGTAGTTCTTCCTTCTGTTCCTCTTCGCCTGACAAGCTGGAACTGGACATTCGGATAGAGTAAACAAAATGGCCACCTTTATACACGACGGATTGTATATTCTACATCTTCTGATTGGTTAACCTTCTATTGGTGGACTATAAAGTGAGTCAAGTCATTTTGACTGGCTCACTAATAAATACATATACACAAAAAACTGCAACACTATCATAATATTTTTTGAAAATTTTATTTTTTTATCGTAATGTACCTGAAATATTTTCTCTCTAGAAATGATGTAGTTACTGAGAACCTATAATACATTGAAGATATCACAAAAGCATTTGACAGGGTTTGGCATGCTGGTCTTCTATGTAAGCTTCAGTTACTCTGTGACCTATAATACATTCAAGATATACAGAACATTTTATATGAATATGTTCTTTTATTGGTCGTTAATGCTTTATTTTGATTAAGTTTAGTATCAGTATTTGTAGCTATATCATTTTAATCTGCTTGTTACACTGTACCTAAAGCTTTGCTCGAGTCTGCATTTCGATACAAGTTTTCCCAGTTTTGTTAAAATAAAACGCAACATGACTCACCAGAGAGATGATGTAAGACTGAATAGCTCCAACCCACCTTTTTAGCTATAGTGACATATGTAAATATTTGTAATGTTGTGAAGAAAAATCCCAGAAAACCAGTTGAGCCGGAAATACTCAAGAAGTCTAAATAAATTGAAGCATGTCATTGTAGCCATTCTTGAAAAGGCAAAATAATTGTGAGAATTTCCTTTTCAATTTTCATTCAGACCACGGTTCCATGACCAACGTGAATATTTGGAACTGGTCCAGGTTCGGCCTTGGGAGAATTTCAAGCTGAATGGTAAAACTATTGCAAAACAGAAGGAATCGCGTGAAGAATATTCCTGGCATGTTACTATTCTGACTGCTCATCATTCAAATAAGATTTCTATTTGGCACTCTGGGAAAATGGAATTCAAATGCTCATGGTCGAAGGATAAAAGAATCTCGTTTTCCTGCGATTAATCAGCAAAAGTCCCATTCCTGTGCACTCAATAAAACAAAGAGACGAAAATAAAAACGAGGACAGCGGATTTGCAATGAGACGAGAGGCTCGGGTGTTAAATGAGACGCCAACTGGAGCATGGGAAAAGAGAAAGCAATGAAATGAAAACATTTTGGAAAAGTAGCGGGAAGTTGCGAACATTTATCGCAACATCAAAAGATATTTTCTAAAAACATAAAGGAATAGAGATTTACGAATAATATTTATAGAAACATAAACCGAGGCTGTTAAATGAGAAAAGGGTTGGGGGTCTGCTGAAAGATGGGGATTCTCGTACAAGATTCGAATTCCCCTGCGTCTCTGAATCGAATATATGGCTTCTCGCCTCGGGTGCGGAATCAGCGCGCCGAATAACAATTAAAATATGATTCAGCATCTGCATGTATTGACTGGTGGTGAGACTCGCATATCTAGCCAGAGGGAGAGACAGATAATAAAAAAGTCTGAGATAGATAGATAGATAGATAGATAGATAGATAAGGACACCTGTAATAGATAGATAGATAGATAGATAGATAGATAGATAGATAGATAGATGTCAGTAGACTGAGACAGATAGATAGATAGATAGATAGATAGATAGATATAAACAACCGGGTCTGACAGTTTTCCATGAAGATGTAAACCAGAATAAAAATTGTGATTAAAATGTCTAGATAGATAGATAGATATGGAAAATAGATAGATAGATAGATAGATGTCAATAGACTGAGATAGCTACCTAGCTAGATAGATAGATTGATAGATGTCAGTAGACTGAGATAGATAGATAGATAGATAGATAGATAGATAGATAGATAGATAGATAGATATAAACAACCGGATCTGACTGTTTTTCATGAGGATGTAAACCCGAATAAAAATTGTGATTAAAATGTCAAAATGCATAGATAGATAGATATATAGATAGATACATATGGAACATAGATAGATAGATGTCAATAGACTGAGATAGATAGATACATATATAGATAGATATAAACAACCGGGTCTGACAGTTTTCCATGAAGATATAAACCAGAATAAAAATTGCGATTAAAATGTCTAAAAGTCATGATTTAGTTCTGTTTTTTGTCAACTCCGTTCGACCGTCTCATATTATTAAAATGAGTGTGTGAGATAGACAAGATTTTGATGGCTGCATCCAGGTATTTTAAATGCGTACATAGAAGAAGCTATAAATAAAAATCTGTTGGAAATAACGGAAATGCAATTCATATTCAATTCAAATATACGTGTATCGTATAAATCGTAAAACGGCTTCATAAAACTTGACTGCACCGGAAACGAATGCATCAATGATTTTATATTATTATTATTATTATTATTATTATTTTCTTTGATTTCTGGCGTTTACACATTTCATTCCTGGTCCCGCCCAGGGACCGAAGGTTTGAAATGGCGTCATGATACTTTCCACTGACAAAAAAAAAAAATTAAATTACATAGATAAAGCCCTTCGTAAGGTGTGGGCTGTACTTGTCAGAACAAATTTTGTATCTCCTTGAGGAATAGACTTCCAGGAATCCTTTCAATTAGTCTACTGGGATCTTTTTCAACCAGTCCTAGGGCTCCAACTACAACAGGGATTGTTGATGTTCCCATATGCCACATTTTCGAGATTTCTATTTCAAGGTCCTTGTATTTTGACAACTTTTTGAATATCTTCAAAGATACATTGCAGTCAGCAGGGACTGCCATATCAATAAGGAGGCACCGTTTTTGTTTGTGGTCTTTAATAACAATATCTGGGTGGTTGGCCTTGATTGTTCTGTCAGTGTGTATTGTGTAGTCCCATAGAATTGTAACAGGTCCTATCTCCGTAACCGGGTCTGGGTGGTGTTCATACCACTTTCTTTCAGTTTCCTTCCCGTAGAAGTTGCAGATTTTCCAGTGCAGATATTGGCCCACTCTGTCTTGTCGGGTTTTATATTCAATGGGTGCCAACACCGTACAAGCTGATACAAGATGATCAATCGTTTCTAGATATTTATCACAGAATCTGCATTTTGGGATGACACAATATTTTAGTATATGTGCTTGATAATTCCTAGTTAGCAAGCATTGGTCCTGCGCAGCAAGGATAAAACCTTCAGTTTCCGCTTTCAACCCTGCACTACGTAGCCACTGATGGGTACGGGTTTTGTCTACGTCAGCTTGTTTGGTACGGGCAGAGTATTGGCCATGAAGCGGTTTATTTTGCCGTCGCTTCTGTATCTGGTCGTTTGCATTCGTCTTTGCTATTATTATTATTATTTTACCCCAAGCGTGGCGGAAAAGCCACTAGTACGCAGGGGATTACAGTGAGTGAAACTGAGAGAAAAAAACTGTTTATAGGGGCAATGAGGAAAGGATAAACGTTAAACGAGGTTCAAGACCTCAGAAGATGGCGATTAACGTTGCATTTACATTTTTGGAGATTGTAGTTATCACGGAAGCGAGTAAACGGAAGGGAGTTACATAGGCGGGAAGTGCAAGAAAGGAAGCTGTTGCAGTAAAATGGGCGGTTACATTTAACTATTTCAACGTGAAAAAGACTGGGACCTAGATGACAGTCTAGGAGCAGGCTTAAATTCATGTAGTCAGGGCATCAGGGAGATAGCTCTTCACAACAGTTGCTATGAAAATATTTTTAGAAAAGACAGAGGGAAGCCACATCACGACTGTAAGAAAGTAACTAAAGTCGAGATGTCAAGTCAGGACCGATTTCATTGAAGATCCTTATTTAGATTTTACCAACAAAACTCGAGATGATTATCGGAAGCACCAGACCAGATTCAATGCACGGCCGAATGGTAGATTTATAAATATGAAAAATGGATTCTGACGAGAAAAAACATTATGGCAGGACACAGTGACCTACATTTCCTAGCAGTAGATGCAGCTATTATTTCAATGTTGTTGTTTCACTTCAAGTCAACTGAAAACGTGAGGTCAAAAGGCGTAATGAAACGTTTCTCAGGAGCATCAGCTATGCTGATGGCGAGCAGGAAGTTTCTCTATCGTGGCGAAATGAGAGTAGTTCAGTTTGGGAGGTATTAGAATTTACAAGCCATTCCCTGCGGCTGTTAACCGCAAGAGCAGCGGCCAGGTTAACTTTGTCAGCTCTGATGAATTTGCTACTGAGACAGGAGTAAATTGTAATGCCTTCTGCATAAATGCCTACTTGCGAACTGATGAAACCAGGAAGATCATTGATGAAGATCAGAAACAGCGTAGGACCCAGAATAGTGCCTTGGGGTCACCTGCGCTCGTGTGAAAAGATCTGGAAGCGATCCCGATACGAACGACCTCCATTTCACGATTTGATAGGAACGAATGTATTAAATTAAACAATCGTCCTGTAATAGCGTAGTCGTGAAGCTTACATAGAAGACCAGCATGCCAAACCCTGTCAAACGCTTTTGTGATATGTAGAGCCCCAGCTCGATCATCGCCGTTATAAGAGTTCGATATACATATTCAGCGGTAACTGTAAGCACGTCAGCGGTAGATCGGGAAAACCGAAGACATATTGTTTGTCAGAGGGTACGTCATGTAAGCTATGATGTCTAACGACTTTAGCATAGATTAAATGCTCGAATCCTTTGTCGAAAAGCGGCAGGAGACTAATAAGGCGATAAGCAGAGGATTCAGAATGTTCTTCAGAGTTCGCAAGAACAGGAACGACAGAGGAGGATTTCCAACAAGGAAAGCAGGAATCAGAGAGGAGGACTTGCAACAGGAAAGCAGGAGTCATAGAAGTTCTAATTGTAATTTAGAAAGAACTAGAGCCAGCTCGGGAGCACATTTCTTCAGTACGATGACTGCGATCCCGTCACCTCCACCAGCCTTATGGGAGTCTAATTTAGAAACGATGTCAGAGACAAGTGACGGGGTGATGCGTATATCACTCAGTAGAGCCTCAGTTCCAGGGTAAAATCATGTCTGGGTACTCCAAATGAGTCGCGTATTGAGATGGAAGAGAATTTCCGAGTAAAACATTCAACCTTATCTGCTGTAGATGTCAGGACTCTGAATTGATTGAATAGGGGATCGATTTAGGATTTGCTGTTGTTCAGCGCACTCTTACTAATATTCTCTAAATCTGAACTTGCGATATACTATATGCTGTTTCATTCCATCAGCAAACAGTAACTTCGGTTCATTGAGGAAATGCTTGTACTCTTTACGAGCAGAGACAAAGAGACGTATGTTGCAATCAAACGTGTCGCTCTGGAAGAAGTGATTCCGGTGGGTTATAGCGGCCGAGCATGTTGGTGAGAACCAAGGAGATGAAAGCTTTCACTCAAGAGAAAACCACCAAATGCGTAATTTTTTAACAGGATGATGAAAAACTTAATTCCTAAGGATATTCTCTTGGTAGGAGCTTCTTGGCTGAAGGGTGAGCGGAAGGAGATGTTTATAGACGCTACCGCATGGTCATAATTGCCAAGAGGACAGAGCTGTGTAGTATGGCAAGAGTCATGGATAGAGTTAAAAAAAAGTTTGAGAAGAAGAGTATGTTCACCAAGGTTACTGTGGAAATTCATGGGGAAGTCAACCACTTGTTTGAGAGATTGAGTTATTGGGAAATTAAAGGTTTAGATGTCAGTGAGGTCAGTGTTTAAACCATCTGTTATGGTGGGCATTAAAATCACTGAACACAACTACATTTGCAAATGGATGTATGGAGATGGCCTTATCGATATTACTGGAAATACTATCAAGTATGTAACAGATTATTATTATTATTATTATTATTATTATTATTATTATTATTTTCTTTGGTTTCTCTTATGGACACATTTCCTTCAGGGTCTCAGCCAGAAACATCAGTTCAGAAATAGACTTATTACATGTTACACTGATCATTTTTGTAAAAACAAAAAAATAGATCACTTACATTTTACATAGATAAAGCTCTTTGTAATGTGTGAGCTGTACTTGTGAGTACATTTTTCTTGTATTTCTTTAAGGCATGAAGGCATGGGTTAACAGGAATCCTTTCAATGTTTTTATCGGACAATTTTCAGTAAATCCGAGGGCTCCAACTACAACTAGAATTGTTGACATCCCCATGTGCCACTTTTTTTTTTAATATATTTCCCCTTCAAGATCCTTGTATTTTGATAGTTTTTTTGAGAATTTCAAAGAAACATTACAATATTTCGATTTTTGCTCTAGTTGAATTATTGTATCTCCAATTTGTAATTTAGCTGTGTCTTTTGCTGACACCCAGAGTAAAAGAGCGTAAAAGTTTGGCAGATTTTTTGTTTTTTAAATACATGCTTAAAAATTGGCATGAGAAAAAGGCGCAATATTCACTTGTTTTGAAAGCAACCATATTAATATTTGTGAAAGCGAAATTAGATTGTTTATTTGCGTAAATGGAGGCTTTTTATATGGACAAGTGAATATTTGAAAATTTGCAGGCATCGTCGTGATATTCCGATAAACGCTCCGTTAGAAAGGGTTCTTACAAACAGGCAAACACAACCCCTTAAGTATGCATACATTTAAATGCGCACTCGTCATACACGCATTATTATATTTATAAGGTATGCTATATGAGTTAAAGTGCTCAATATCAGTGATAGAACGTATGTAAATATAAAGAGTACATTGGGTTCAAAATCCTGGGGCAACTGTCTGTTTCATGCTTAAACGCAAACTTATACATTCATATTTCTCAAAAAAATAGTGGATTGTTAATATTATTCCGACATTTTTATTGTTTTAAAAACTATTTTATATGAATACTCTTATTTGAGTAGACGCTTCATTTATTTTTAAACGCCGTGTATTACGACTATCGGCCTACGAACTCAGAAAAAAAAATATGAAGGAGATGTTCTCTCCAGCAGAGTTCGAACCTGCATCCACCTTTGTAGGAGAAACCACCGTCTGATCCAGCGTAATTTACACAATATTTAAAAAACGAAGCGTCTGCTTAAATACGGGTAGCCACAAAAAATAACGGTTGAAATAATAATGACAATAATAATAATATATATATATATGGTGGGGAGAAAGTAAGGACTGAATATGAAAGAGACAGAATATTTGTCTGGATATTAAAATAGTCAGCGAAAGATAAAAAGACAGCTGTGGATAGAATGCTAAGAAATCGGTTATATTAAAATTATTGATGGAGAGATAGAACAAAAGAAAGATGAAATAGAAAATATTTGTAATTTTCTCATTAATTGAGGGAGCGGCAAATATGAGGAGGGAAAAGGGAAAAAAAATGAAGATACAGGCAATGTGTGAGAAAAGTGCAATGGGACGAGATAATCGAAAATCGTAGCCAAAATTATTTCATAAAATCTGAATTGTATTTCCATTTTTGAGAAGATTTTTACTTTAAATTTGCTTTCATGTACGCATCTAAAATCTACTATGACACTATGACGCCCCAATTATAACTGGGACAATAGCTGCTTGAACGCTTCACACTCTGATGATTTCAATCCGAAGGTCGCTTGTCAAATTTTAATTTGATTAATAATAATAATAGTGACAATAATAATAACAACAACAACATCAATAATAATAATAATAATAATAATAATAATCTCATATACTGGGTGTGACAGCAAAATTGTTCCAATAGCGTAACAGCAAAATCGCCCATTTGTTATATTAAGCTTTGAACCGTTGTATCTTAGAAATGATTAAAGATATCTTACTGGAATACTACGAGGTTTTTATTACACTATTGGGCGCTACTTTGAACAATAAAAATATATAATTACTCTCAAAACTTATCAGAAAAATTGTGATGAATCTATCATAAACGAAATGTCATGTTCATCATTAATTAATCATAGCTAGGGATTGGACGCTCATGAAAGACTGAAATAAAGTTCATATATATATATATATATATATATATATATATATAGCTCTCGAAATTTCGATTGAGCCCTGTTGAATTACAGACTAATTCCATAAACAGCCACCTGCGCTAATGCAAATTTCTTCAGTAAAATGAATCGAGCCCTATGGCTGATTGGCATTTGTTTACCTTCATAAAAACAATATACTAGATTTAGCTAGCTTATTCTGTCTAATGAAGATATCTCAGTGCTAGAATCTCTGACTAACACCGAATCGGTTGGGTTTCAATCCTGGCTTGATGCATTCAGATGTCTAGTCGCACTGAGCAGCGAAACAGTGCGAATGACATACACATATATATATATATATATATATATATATTATTCCGGGATCATTTTACAACTTATTGAAGATGATCTTCGTCCTCACTCACCTCCGAACTTTCTGTCCTGGAGTAGAAAGTTGCTTCTAACATTTCACGTACGATTTAATTTTCGAGTCTTTTTTTTTAACGCCCTTCGGACTATCATAGCTGAAACTCCTCTCTCACGTACCAAACCATTTATGGAAATATTTATAAAAAAAGTTACAGGGATGCTTTGTTAAGGCGATAAGAAAGACGGGATGTACTGGATTTCTTTTCAAGAATCAAGAATCTAGATACATAACAGAAGCACCAAACCAAATATAGCATCAATACTCAATTCATAAGTCGAAAACATTTCAGAAGAGCTTAGAACTTTGAAACAAACTCATTTTTAATTTTAAAATGATCAGTTAATTAAAAAAACAAAAAAAATAGTAAGTTATTTTGATACGTTGCAATAGAAACTATTTGTTTCGGGCCTAGAGATTTTCGTTAGCTCGATTTTGGTAGTCGGTTTTCTATTTCTAATGTTTGATTACTCCAGCAATATTTTATGATGATTTAAACGTAGCTTAGATATGGTAGAAGGTCGAAATTATGATGCATCACTACTCAGTCGTAAGACAAGTTTGCCAATCATTACGCAACGTCGATGATACCAAGGATTTTCTCAGATATGGCACAAAACCGAATGTGTGAAGCATTCAGTGCGATTCGAACTCAGTCTTGATAGATCTCGCAAGACAATCTTTCTATTACACCAAGGTCAAGAACCATCTTTAGCAATCTATTATGGTGATGTTCTAAGTGCCGCTTGGACAAGTTTTTGTTCACCTCTGCTGTAACCAGGTATTGAACTCACAACTCTTTGGGTCAAGTTACTTCAACCAACGCTTTTATCCACTGTCCGGAAGAGGTATGGCACATGGAACAAGAATAATCTACCCCGGTGGACGAAGTAAAGGATATGATTCCAAATTCCAATCACCTGAAGGAGGCCGGAACGTACACCAGCCGAAACATCATGAGCATAGCAACAAAGATGAGAACAACAGTTCGAACAATGCAAGTAGAATAAATAATTACAAGACAAGCTTGCTAAGTATTACGACACGTCGAGATGCCCAAGGAGTTTCTAAGCGTAACTTAGACATAGGACAAGTTATTATATCATTGTACATTCTTATTGTTCAAAGTAGCGTCCAATAGTGTTATAAAAACCTCGGAGTATTCCAGTAAGATATCTTTAATCATTTCTAAGATGCAATGGTTCATAGCTTAATATAACAAATGGATGATTTTGCTGTTACACTATTGGAATATGGTGATTTTCTAGGCATCGCTTAGATCTAGAACAAGCTCGTAAGTATGGGGAATACAGTGAGGTTCGAACTTACTACTCAGTCGTAACTGATCTAGCAAGACAAGGTGACTAACCATAACACCACGCCGGAGTGCCTCTCAAGCAATGTATAGTGATTTTCCAAGCGTAGCTCAGATGTGGCACAAGGCCGAAAGTATGGGGCACCCAGTGTGGATCGAACTCACTACTCAGTCGTAATTGTCCTAACAAGACAAGTTTTCTAACCATTACACCGCCTCGAGGTGCCCATCTCAAGCAACATATTATGATATGGAATTAAACATCCAAGTCGGTGTCGGAAGCAGAATCGTGGTTTCTCAATAGAACTAGCAAAGAAGAAGCTTAGCCTTCTATAACCTTCAGATCTTAAACGTGACGTGTACGTGCTTTTACAAACTAAATGATTTTCAAAGTTTTATTACTAAGTCGCTGATTACGATCAACGTTCAGATAATTCCAAGTTTGTAGTTATTAACCTTAACGATCTATTGATTTTAATGAATAGATCGTTATTACGTTGGATTTTAAATCAAAATTTTATATGATCTACAAACTCATTTCCTTTTTCTGTTTTCTTTTCTTCTTTTAGAAATAGATTTCTTTGTTCATGTTTATGATGTGAATGAATGGTCGACTGTAAAATAAAAATGTAGGTACTTCACCTAAATGGAACTTTGAGTTTTTCTATTTCTGTTCAGACCGAAGTTGCAAAAGGCAGCCAGCCGTGGCTTACGTGGGAATTTCGCTTGTCTGAGTCTCTATCTTATGAATTGGGTGCTGTAGTCAAGTAGGTAGAGCAAAGGACAGCAATCTATAGAATATATAAAGCCGTTTCAGTGTGGTGTCGGCTTCTACGCTGGTGCAATGAAGTACAAATCAGAGGTCAAAAGCCATGGTTAAAAAGGCCTTTTTTTTATTGAGCAGTCTTTTCATTTATATCATCATCATCATCATCATCATCATCCGCTTGACCTTTGTAACCGTAGGGTGGATCCGAATACATAAACCACATTAACTCTTCCACAGCGGTCTATCAAAAGCAGCCACCAGTAATTCTGGTACAGTCATGCCAGTACATTGTTCGACATTGTCCAATCAGTTTTTGTGTTGGCGTCCTCTCCTACGTCCACCTTTAATGGTGCCTTGCATGATTCTCTGGCACAGGGTGTTTTGCCTTGTACTGATAGATAGATAGATAGATAGATAGATAGATAGATAGATAGATAGATAGATAGATATCATCATCATCAACATCATCATCATCATCATCATCATCCCCCTGACTTTTGTAACCGTAGGTCGGATCCGAATGCAGAAGCCACACTGTTGTTTTCCACAACGGTCTGTCAACGGCAGCCTTCAGCAATTCTGGTAATTCATTTATATACACAGATTTATTTTGCCATAGTGACATTCATCCCATATAAGGCAGTAAAGTCACTAAGGCACGGTGGGTGTAAGAGAATTAGAAAACAGAAGCACTATTAAACAGTGAGAACACTAGAAGAGTAATAAGGAAGAGAGGAGATAACAACTGACATCACATTTCAATTTTTGAAGTTCAAACTTGACAGGAAACCAAGAAGCCGGAACAGAGTATAAAAGCGAAAAGTGCGAGAAAACAAACTGTTAACATAGAATTTATGGTTACATCTACTGAATTCAACTTAAACCGATGGGGCCTTGAAGCTAATCTAGTACTGGACTCAAATTCAGGATGTCTAGGTACCAAAGCAAGGGCGTTATTTATTTGAAAAAATACAAAATGCGGCACAAGACCAAAAAGGGGAATAGGGCAAAAGGGCGGTTTTCTTCTGTCTTAACAACAAACTAGCAACAAACACTTACCAAAACCTACCACAAAATTCCTAACACCAAAACAGCGTATTCTGACTTACCTTTCTCACCACATTCACCATAATACCACATTGTCTCTATGAAATTCCTAACTAGTCCACCTATGTACAAATCATTGTCTGTGGTGGGAGGGGAATAAAATAACAATTTAAAAATCTAAACACCAACGAATATTTACAAAAATGAACAAAACTATATACAAGAAACTAAACAAAATAGTATTAGTAACCCCACCCACCCACATACACAATCCCTGAGTGTGCAGAAACATCAGTAAACTAGACGAAATCAATGCGGAACTATAATAATATAAAACATTCCTTTATCCCAAGCACTTACTCAAACACACACTCATTCAGACACAGCCACAATCACACCATAGCAAAGACGTCATCCAAACAATTCATAGAAAAGGCAGAGGGAAGCAACTTTACGGTGGCGGGAAAGTGACTGAAGCCGAGACGCCAGGTCAGGACCAATAATATTGCTGATTTGTCTGAAAATTTTATTGAGAATCTCTAAATATGAAGCAGGAGCACCGGACCATATGTGGCAGCAATCTTCAACAAGGATGATTTTAAAACTATTGTTTATCCAATACAAGGCTCAAGAGACATTCGATGTAGAGAGCTACAGAATGACGTTGTTATATGGTCATAAGAAAATGAAGTAAGAATAATAGATTATTAGGATACATAGGATAGATATCAGTTGACCTATTCAAGGGGCCAGAACTGTAGTGATCGTAGAAGCATCCACATCCAGAAATTCCTTCTACAAAGTAGTTCAAGCTGTCTGAAAGAAACTTCATCCTTACTAATGAAATACAAAGGGAATAAGGATGATTCGATTGTGTGTACGTGTCCTGGTGGGTCCTAGCTGGAAAGGTTTTCTTCAATGACGACGAGGAAATAGCATTTCATGAGCTGTCTTCTGAAATTTTCTGCTCTTACGAGGAGTAAAGAGATATCACCATGTAGTGTTGAATCCTATGTATACACAGTATATGCAGATAAACTCTATATCTACGATGTTCACTTTTCCTCAGTAATTATAGCAGATTTCAAACACACACACACACACACAAACCATATAGTTACCACACATGAAATTTGATCTATTAATCTTAATAATGTGTCAAGCCGTTGTTTTTTTGCAGCTTGAATGCAGAAAATTAAAACTATATATATATATATATATATATATATATATATATATATATATATATATATATATATATATATATATGAACAAAAATGGATCTAACTCACAACAATTTCTTAAATTCTTTAGTTATACATAGAAATAAATTCGGTCACAACTTTGATCTAAAGAATGCCACACATATTAAAAAAGAAAGAAGCTTATTTAGAAGGAAAATTTTCCAGAGTGCCCCTATGTGCCCCCCTGATTTTTTCAAGTATCTTCATTCCTGGAAGAATTACATTTTTCTCGAGCCAACATATATGACTATAAAAATGTTAAAAATTGAATGAAGACCGTTAAACCGAAGGCCTCATTTTATTCACATTATATAACACATAAATTAATCCTAAACTAAAATAATTTAAATATTAATTTACAGGAAAAATACGATAAAATCACTCACTCACTTTCGTTTATTAGACATTGAATTATGTCAAGTCGTGTCCTCCATAGCTTGTCTGACTTTTCAGGTAACCTGATGAATATTTATGAGTGTTCCTAAATTTAAAAAATTTGAAAAACCAATATAAGGAAAGGGTGATTGAAAAAACAACGGCTGCTACTGCAATTAAACATTACACTTCAAGTAAAATGAATTGAGTTCTCCGAGCCGCTGGAGTATTTCGTATAGAGGAAAAACGTTAAAATTCCATTCCTTTCTGCCGTGCGACGATGACGTAGAGATAAGTTACCTGACTGATGTCAAATCTGTCGGGTTTCGATCCCGGTTTGAAGCAGTTGAACGTCTGTGAAGCTGTGATACAGTCTCTCTGTAGATGAATATATATATATTTATATATAAATACTTGTATGTAAATACTTATTAGAAAATAAAATCCTTATTGTTGAATCTTCTTAAATTTAAAGTCTGAACTGAATTTCCTGACGCTCCGATAGTCTCCCAATAGGCACGACACATTCTCCTAAGAAGATAGAGCCCCTCAGGACAGAGTAAGATTACAAAAATTGTTACAGAAAAAGCACCAGAATATCTTACAAAAATAGTGGCAGTTGTCCCAGTACTCGTAGCTATATGTATTCCCATCACAGCTCCATTCGGAAAGCCCTGTAGACCAACAGGAATTCTACACAAAAAAGCCCCTTCCTTTCTCCCAGCTACATTTGCGTAATTCGAGCGGCTTACTTACATCATTTTTCACACAACCCGATTGGTTTAAAGGTCAAAATGGCAAACAGTCCTTGTGTACATTGTTTTGTTGATAAAGCTGCGTTGGCGGGGATGAAGACGATTTTTCCCATGTAAGGTACTTTCTTCTGTGAGATAGTCATTAGTTTAGCGGTTACATACGCACACACACAAATAGAAAGAGGTGTAAGACAAGGATGTGTCTTCTCATCAGCCTTATTCAAATTTTACAGTGAATTTCTGAGACAATTGGAATTCCTACCAGGATTCATTATTGGTAGCCACAATTTTAACAACATTAGATATGCCAATGACACTGTATTAATAGCAGACACAGAATGGAAAATACAGGAAATCCTAAAAAATTGGTAGTAAAGGAAAGCGAAAAAAAAGGACTAAACATCAGTTTTAAGAAAACAGAATGTGCGGTTATCAGCAAAAGGGGGTGGGTCAATAATCTAATTACTAACTGGAGATAGCAAAATCAAGCCAGTACTAAGAGGTAAATATCTAGGAAGTCTTTTAAAAGGGGACGGAAAATGCCTTATAAATGCCGAGCAAAGTATTAAGAAACGGGAAAACATCGTTAGAAACAATAAAAAAGAGTATTTAACTGTTATACAATATCAGTTCTCCTATATGGCAGTGAAGGATGAACAGTCTCCTCACAGATGAAGAAGAGACTTGAAGCAACAGAAACAATGAAAAGAGTACTGAACAGTTATGTAATATCAGTCCTCCTATATGGCAGTGAATGTTGGACAATCTACTCACAGATGAAGAAGAGAATTGAAGCAACAGAAACAAAGAAAAGAGTACTGAATTGTTATGTTTTCTTAGTCCTCCTATATAGCAGCGAATGCTGGACAATCCCCTCACAGATGAATAAGAGATTTGAAGCAATAGAAACAAAGAAAAGAGTACTGAATTGTTATGTTATATCAGCCCTCCTATATGGCAGTGAATGCCGGACAATCTCCTCATAGATGAAGAAACTTAAAACAACAGAGATGTGGTTCTACAGAAGGATGCTGAGAATACCATGTGGGCAACGATGAAGTTTTAGAGGACAGAGAAAATCAACCCAAAATTTACTATAAGGTACAAAAGACAGGTAGCCGTGTTGAGTCATGGTCGCTCAAGTCCTGAAGGGATACGATACATGGAAGAAGAAGAAGAAGAAGAAGAAGAAGGGAATACCTGGTGATTTTCCCTCTCCGCAGTAATGTGGTGTCAATCCAAAAAAATGGTCTTTAAATGTTTTTTTTATTCTTTCTCGGATTTCCAGCTACTTCAACCTCTTTGCAAGCCATTTACTTCATCCTCCCCGGCTCCATGTATGGCAATAATTATGGTCATTTTCATCTTCCATATATTATTTATCGTCGGTAGCTGCTATTCTTATTAGCATTATTTAAATATGAACGATGGTCTTCATCTTTGTTGTTATTATCACAGCATTTCGACCGTTGTACACTCCGGTCTTCATTAAGTTCTCTTCAATATGGATAACCTTCAGGGAAATTCGAAGCCTTTATTTAATCTATTAGACTAGATTGTTCTCGTTCCACTAACCAAGTCTAGAGATATCTCGTCTAGTTTTTTTTATTTTTTTATTTAGTATTGCTTAGTTATGATAATAACAACAAAGATGAGGACAATAGACCACATATAAATCTTGTAAACAATAACACCTCATCTCAGAAATTCAAATATTAAAATTGTCTTATATTATTACTCAATATTCCTTATTATAATTGGCATTATTTAATGCTATTATTATTACTATTGGCCCAGTTGGTTGAAATAATCCAGTGACTTGACTCAAAGAGTTGTGAGTGACCATAGCAGAGGTGGCCACAAACTTGGGGAGTTCAGTTATTAAAGGGAAATAACTGAAACTGAGATATTCAAAAAAGGCATGACATGTGGAACCAGAGCAAACTAACCCAGTGGATGAAATAAAAGGTTCAGTTCAAAAGTCCAACGAATATAATCTGAAGAATGCCAGAGCGTACTACGGTCGAAACGTCGTGAATAAGACAATAAAGATGAGGGAAATAGTCTGAAAAATGTAAATAGTTACCTCATCTCAGAAATATAGGCAGATATTAGTATTTTCATTTGTTTTGTTTCCTTCTTTATATCCTGTAGAGCCGGGTCTAAACTATGGTTCTTAGGCCTTATAGGAGAATTGTTATTTAATTGATATCACTTTTCTTAGTATATGGGATGTTCCTAGTTGGGCGATCTTCTGGATAACTTGTATGTTGATGTTATCTGGGACAATATTAGTAAAATTATCCATTCTTTTTCTCACGAAACACATAGCTTATATTACTATTGGTACAGTCTCAGACTCCTTTAATCACAACCTGTTAATCTCGATCTCCAGGTCCTCGTATTTGGAGAATTTCTCCTTAATTTTCATGGAGGTGTTTCTCTCAGGTGATACTGCTATGTCAATAAGCATACACTTCCTGAATTTCTTGTCTTTTATGATAATATCAGGTCTGTTGACTTTTATTTCCCTGTCAGTTTGAATTGACATGTCCCAGAGGATAGTTACATCGTTATTTTGGGTAACTGTGTCTGGTTGGTGCTCATACCATCTCTCAGTGGCTTCGATTTTGTGCATCTTGCATATCTTCCAGTGCACATATGTCGCTACCTTGTTATGTTTGTAGGTATATTCAATTTTTTCTAGTTCCGCACATCCTGGAATAATAAGGTCAACAGTTTCATTATGTTTTCCCGCAGATCCTGCATTTCAGGTTAGTTCCATCCTTGATTATGTGACAGTGATAGGATCTGTTTTGCGAGGCTTTGGTCCTGAGCTGCAATAATTAGGCCTTCTGTCTCAGTTCTCAACGTGGTGCTCCTCGGCCACTGATGTGTTTTCTGTTGGTCCAAATCTGCTTCTTTCGTTCTTTTTAGGTATTTGCCATGCAAAGACTTGTCCTCCCATTTTTTTTTTTTTTTTTTGATAATTAAATTTGGCCAAGTTATTTTGCTTTCTGTTTTACTCATTTGGCGTAGATGGTATTCGCTTCGTTTTTTGTTGGTAGGTTTTCAGTTCCATGAAGCTGTTTCTTAAAGAGTGCAGCTTTTGTAGATTTGGTGTTTTAGTATTTGTAGAAGAGAGTCATTGGCTTTTACTATTTGTGGGAGGTCATTGATTTTTGTGAGATATGCTTCTAATCCGATTGTTATAGTTTTTAGAGTTAGTTCAAGTTGGATTAAACATTTCCCCCTTAAATCTCATGGTGCCTCAGCCTAGCAACATCTGATTTCAGTAGAGTGCATCCTAATTTGAGTAAGCATTTTTCTGGTCTTGGTGTCTAATCTTTTAATGTTATTAAACTTCCATTTAATAATGTTGAAGCTGTAAATTCAAAACTCCCTAATCCTGTTATTACACGAATATATTTTATCCATAAATACAATTAATATATAGTTACTAATAATATTTAAAGAAATGTTTATTATAAGTATTTGTACTGTATGTCATATAAAACAAAAGTTTTTATATAAATTACTGATAAATAAATAAATAACAAAAAAACATTTAAAAATAACCAAGAAGTCACCTTCACCAAAATCACTACCACCACTACCATCATCATCATCATTACCATCACTACCATCACTACTAATATTGCATTCCTCTTCGTTTCTCTTTCTTCTTTCTATTATCTATCTACTTATTTATATAATATTAAAATCTGTGAATCGCTCGTACGTCTGCTGCCCGGCACATAATAATTAAAGTTTATTTCTACCTCTCTCTTTCCACCTTTCGCTCTCTTTCCACCTTTCGCTCTCTTTCCACCACTTTCTTTCCATGCTATTATTATTATTATTATTATTATTATTATTATTATTATTATTATTTTTCTTTTGATTTTTGGTGTATACTCATTTCTTTCCGGGTCTCAACCAGAGACCTAAGATCACAAATAGCCTCATGACATTTTCCACTGAGCAATTAAAAAAGACAAACAGGAAAAAAAAAACCCTAAGATGACACACATTGTACATAGATAAAGTTCTTCGTAAGTTGTGAGCTGCACTTACGTGTACATTTGTTAGTATTTCTTTAAGGGTTTGGCTACCAGGAATCCTTTCAAAGAGACTATTGGAATCTTTTCCAATCAAACGGAGGGCTCCAACTCCAACTGAAACTGTTGATGTCTTCACTTGCCACATTATTATTATTATTATTATTATTATTATTATTATTATTATTAATTATAAATATCCCCATTATGATACACGGCCTGATACGGGTATACGAGGCAAATGCTTCAATGCCAAATTTGCATGATCCGCTGACGGGTTTTGATAAAAGAAGCAAATAACTTCCTAGATGGTACCCCAGTCAGAAATACATTCCGACTGCTCGGACTGTCTCTAATTCATTTACAATTAACAACATGCGACACGCAAGTCACCCTGGATGCTTCATGCATAAAGAAAAACAACACTCAACATTCGACGATTAGGCTACCAGCCTATCCTGCTCATGAACAGAGATGCATTGTGCGATATTTTCTCGGGACCATATCCAACTTTTGAAGATCGGCAAACTGACAAGTAAATCTTTGATACGGAACAGGCTATTTACTGTCAACTACATTAATTCATCAAAACAAAATACGTAGATGTTAGCATCGTCAATCAATTAACATCACAATTGTTATTGAATTTAATCCTATTAGTATAACTAAGCAGTAAAATGCTTTCTCGCTAGAATCTGTCTTGTACATTCGTCTGTGCATCGAATATTGCTGCCACCTCTGATTTGGGACTTCTGCTATTTATTTAACGATAAAATGAAAAGAGTCTGCAACGTAATCGGTCGTGACATGGCATCTCGGCTTTAGTTACTTTTCCACCGCAGTAACGTACCCGATCTTTGCTTTTTCTATAAATATTATCATGATCTCTTTAGTCTTTTATACAAGTACTAGATTGGCAGGTAGGCCCCATCATTTTAATGTTGAATTTGCCGATTGAACCATTTTCAGGCTTTTTATATTCCTTCAAAATCTTCAAAAATATAAATGCAATGTCAATGATTATCTTTTGTTTCTTTAGATTCTGTTCTTTTATTGTCCCCTCTTTCTTTCGCTTGGTAGCCCCTAGGATCCTCGTAGATTTCATTGCCTTGCTTGAGGGGGGGGTTAAAAATGATATCAGCTTTGTGAACATGCGTGAAGAAAAGAAGATAATTTCCTGGTTTATTTGAACAATGTCTTGCCACTAATGCCTTCGAGGCTAAACCCATAAAGACAAACCAGCGAATATAATAGATACAATATTTGAGGCTTGCTTAATTTTTATAATTCCAATCCACGCTTCTTACTTAACGGTCGTAGAATAACGACCGGAAAGTTGGAAAACACCCAAGAGAAAAAAGATAAAAGTAATAGTAGTTAAAAATTCAAAATAGTTTTATTTCAGGTTTGATTCTTAGGTTTTTCAGTTTCTTCTCCTATGGTCTCTCCTTCGTCTTTTTTTTTATGTCGTAGATTTCTTCGTGTTTTCCTTTCTTTTGTATATTTTCTCTTTTTTTCCGAAAGGTTTCTTCCGAAATAATAAGATGGTGGCTTCTTCTTATTATTTTTCTTCAGCTAGATTTCATTATTTTTTTTTTTATTCAACCTTTCTTATTTCTATTTTTTCTTCTCTCCTAGCATTGCTTAATTCTTCCTCTTCTCTTCCTCCTCCTCCTTCTTCTACTCCTCCTTCTCCTCCTACTTCTTCTTTTCCTCCTCCTCTTTCTTCTTATACTTCTTCTTTAGCTAGATTTTATCATTTTTATTCCGCCTTTCTTTTTTCTCATTCTTATTTCTTTCTTCTTCTCTCACAGCCTTAATTATTTCTTCTTCTTCTCTTCCTCCTCCTTCTTCTCCTCCTCCTTCTTCCACTTCTTTAGTTAGATTTTGTTATTTTTATTCTGCCTTCTTCTTTAGTTTTTTTTTCTTCTCCTTTTTCTTCTCTTCCTCTTACTCCTCCCCTTCTTCTTCTTCTTCTCCCATTCTTCTTCTTTACTCTTCCTCTTACTCCTCCCCTTCTTCTTCTTCCCTTCCTCTTAACCTTCTCTTCTTCTTCTTCTCTTCCTCTCACTCCCCCCTTCTTCTTCTCTTCCTCTTACTCCTCCTTCTTCTTCTTCTTCCTCTTAACCTTCTCTTCTTCTTCTCTTCCTCTCCCCCCCCTTCTTCTCTTCCTCTTACTCCTCCCTTCTTCTTCTCTTCTCTTAACCTTCTCTTCTTCTTCTCTTCCTCTCCTCCCCCCTTCTTCTTCTCTTCCTCTTACTCCTTCCCTTCTTCTTCTTCTCTTCCTCTTAACCTTCTCTTCTTCTTCTTCTCTTCCTCTCCTCCCCTTCTTCTTCTCTTCCTCTTACTCCTCCTTCTTCTTCTTCTCTTCCTCTTAACCTTCTCTTCTTCTTCTCTTCCTCTCCTCCCCTTCTTCTTCTCTTCCTCTTACTCCTCCCCTTCTTCTTCTCTTCCTCTTAACCTTCTCTTCTTCTTCTCTTCCTCTCACTCCCCCTTCTTCTTCTCTTCCTCTTACTCCTTCCCTCCTTCTTCTTCTCTTCCTCTTAACCTTCTCTTCTTCTTCTTCTCTTCCTCTCCTCCCCCTTCTTCTTCTCTTCCTCTTACTCCTTCCCTTCTTCTTCTTCTCTTCCTCTTAACCTTCTCTTCTTCTTCTTCTCTTCCTCTCACTCCCCCTTCTTCTTCTCTTCCTCTTACTCCTCCCCTTCTTCTTCTTCTCTTCCTCTTAACCTTCTCTTCTTCTTCTTCTCTTCCTCTCACTCCCCCTTCTTCTTCTCTTCCTCTTACTCCTCCCCTTCTTCTTCTTCTTCTTCTTCTCAATGTTTTCTTTTCGACAGATCTTCTTGTTGGCAAACCTTTTTTGTCTACGTAACTTCCTTTACTTCTTATTTTTTTTCTTCTTCTACTTCTTTGTTTCGTCCCAACAATAACATTCCTCGAAAACAATGCCAATTCTCACTGCTTCGAAAGAGGACAGCTCTAAAGACAAACAACTTTTTTTATTGTTCCACGCCTACCGAGGCGGGAAATGATGCCATATGCCCCCACACATTTCAGTAATTTGCCCAAACCGTACCCAGCTGCCAGCTTCCGTTCTTGATTAATAAAAAAGAAAAAAGAAACTGATATACAAATCAGAGATTAGGAATACTGACAGGACAGTCGACCCAAAAGTTGGCAGGAAAAATAAAAGTGTTCAAACCTTAAACATAAGATGAATGTTATTCAGTTAAACAGGAAAATAAGAAAATACGTTGATCATGACTTCTTTGTCATTTGAGAATTGAATGTCTTCGTATAACAAAATACGTCGTCGTATCAACGAAATATGTCACCAGCCAGTCTATTATTCATTGATTTCAAAACTTACATTACCATTTCACGAATTGTCTGGAATCTCTTTTCGATTTCCTGACAGAGTAAAAGAAAAAGAAAGACAATAAAATTTGTTTCAACATATCCATTAGCTGTTGTTCTGAAGTGACCAGCATTGAATGTAGGATGAAAAAACAATATAATATATACATACATGCATATATACATACATACATGCATTCATATATATATGAAGAAATAGAGTTTTAAGGTGTGCTATATTTATGGGATAAAGTGGTCAGTAGCAGAGATAGAGCGTATGTAAATATAAAAGTGAACATTTAAGTTAAAACTCAGAGGCGAGAGGCTGTTTTATGCTAGACTCAATCGTCAGGTCTGACTGTTGCGTCTAGCATGAAACAGCCTCTGAGTGTTGACTTTAATGTTCACTTTTATATATATATATATATATAATTTTAATGTATACGCGTATTTGAAATAGACATTCAGTATTGATTTTAAACAGAGTATATTGCATCAATCGTCCTGATCACTCGAGAAATTTTAATAAAAAATGCACTGTCTGGTAGAATTCGAACCTGCGTTTTTCTATGTAAGTGAAAACACAGGTTAATTCGGCGTGCTTTAGCGTTCGGCTACAAAGCGTACCACATTCTGGCGATGCTCTATTTTCAATTTTTTCATTCCGATTATTTCTTTCTAAAGTTCTTATCAGTTTTGTTTCCGAAACATAAACAAAGCTTTTGTAAAGAATTGATGGATTTATTTTTAATCCAACATGTTCATTACTTTAAACGCTATATATATATATTTTATTCGAAAATTATAACATAAATATGTTATAAAATCACTACAAAAATAGCCATTTTGTTTCAACACCTCCGGTTTCTTATCAAGTGATTATGTTGAATATAGAATAAAGGGTTTTAAAAGGTTCAAGTCAATTAACCACCCCTTGCAAAGGGAAACGCTGTTACATAAGCTGGAATGACCAATCAAAATACAAGTATACGAGAATTCAAAAAACCTGACAACGAACTAAGGTTATAATAACTATTAATGTTGGGGTTAGAGATTAAAACAGAATTTATTCTAACTAATAAGTATTAAATTATACGATAAAATTTGAAATTAAAAATTACCCATTTTAAAATTTAAATTTAATCTCTATTAAGTCTAAAATTATAAAATTACTGAGGAAAAAAGAAAAAATACATGTGTTATTCTATTTATTTTCTTTTTATTGAAATTAAGTTGGAATAAACGTTAAGATAAACTGTTGTTCATAACTTCATGACAACATAGATACATTTGAATTCTAAACATAGGCAGGGGAGGATGACATCTTGCAAAATACAATACATACACCATCAGAGTATAATGCATAAGCACGCAGACATATTTAGATATATATACACACAAAAAGTGACGAGGCAGGAAATATCTCCCCGACCCTTTACAATATATATATATATATATATATATATATATATTATATGTGTGTGTGTGTGTGTGTGTGTGTTCTCGCAAAGACATAAGTTATATTGATCGAGAATTTGAGCAGATTGACATTATTCAAAAGCAAGTGATTCCGACATATGATGCGATTTCTTCCAGAAACTATACCTAAGGCCTATTCAGACGTTTTGCTGATTCCACCGCCAAGAAAGGTGGGCTCTGAAATGACAGTCCATAATTTTACGGATCATCTTCTCACCTTTCAAAAGTTGGACATTTTGAGATTTATTCCCCAAATCCTTACAAGCACCCACTAAATTAAGCACTGCATAACTTTTGGCGAAAAAAACGGGAATCGGAGTTTTCAAGGTGATTTGACCGTAAGTTGAAAAAAAAAAAATTAAAAGTGGTGTACAACTGCATTTTTTAAAACTATTTTAACATTATTTTGACTCGTAACCATAATTTAATCATTTTGGGCGAATTCTAGTTTATTTTAACTAAATTTCTTTTAATAGAAAATTCTTTAATTTGCTCCTTCAGATTTTAATAGTTTCATTAATACGAAGTCAGTCTTTTTCCCATTTTATTCGATGGTATCTTTTATATTGCAATGATTTTTAGGTTTGCACATTCCCCGTTCTCATCGAATGGCTTTGCCACCTTTTCCGCTACAGGATGTTTTTCTTCCTGCACGAAAGAAAAACTGTTTATTAATTATTTTATTTACAAAACCCCAACATTATCTGTCAATACCAAATATCAAAAAATCGATATGCTTACACTGAATCCACATAATGGAATCTGATTTAATTCTGATCAAAAAAAATATTAAAATAAATTTAATTAAAAAGAGGTTAATTAAGAAAATTAATGCTGACAGAATTTATTTTATTTACCTAAAACTATGATTAAAAGATAATTTTATCAATTGTAATAATAATAACGCTGCCTGTTGATAGACGCAAAATGATTTAATATAACATATGTCAAAGGGAACAGGATTTTGGCAATAAGAGTGTTCAATTGATATCTAGAGCAACATTTATAATAAAAAATAAAACGTTTACAATACTTATCTATGACCGCCTCAGAGTTTCAGGTTGTTAAAGCTCCTTGGGGTAAGATAAGAATAATTCGATTGATATTACATTTGAATATTTGAAGATTATAGCTATCAGGGAAGCAAGTAAGAGGAAGGGAGTTCCACTGTCCGGAAGTGTGAGAGAAGAAGCGGATTATCATGTAAACTTTAGTCTGTCATTGTTAAGTATCATGAATTTTATATTTAGTGATAATATATATATATATATATATATATATATATATATATATATATATATATATATACATACACCATATACATATATATATATATATATATATATATATATATATATATATATATATATATATATATATATGAACAAAAGAAAAGAAAAATTATTTTAGCTGACGTATTTCGTCCTCTGATGGACTTTATCAAGACAAATGTAAGGATTTTATTTTTTGACAAATAGTTATATACAAGAGCAAAAATGTTATTGGGTTTTCAAATTTTTAGATATAGGAGCGCTCATGAATATTCCTCAGGTTAGCGGAAAGACCTGGCAAGTTTATGGAGGACATATTGTCGGCTATATAATTAGGATAAACATTATTGATAAGTGTTTTATATTATTTAATTATTGAGGAAAATTATTTTAAACGTGGAAATGACTTAAGTAAATGTATTAGGTTATTAATGACACCACTTTTATATTATTTAGGGCATTCATATTGTAGCTTAGAAATCAAGAGTTACAACTTGAAGAATTTTTATACGAAGATGCTCAATCTTTAATTTTATAGTCAGTGAAAATATCTTGAAATGGGATTTTTTTTTATCGATATTTGATTCATAAGTGAACATTAAATTGGATTTTTTCTAAACGTTCTTTTTAAAGTTCTATGATGTTATCAATATATCTGGCATAAATGGTGGGTTTATTGATTTTATTGAATAATTAGCCAGATGAAACTTAGAAAATAAAGGGCCTAGAGGGATGACCATAGCGACGCCGTCAGTCTGGGTATAACTTTTAGCGAAGTAATCGCAGAAAGAGAATTGTGATGTGGACGCTAATAAAAGGTATTTTTTTCTTATTATGGGATTAATTTTCAGAGCTAACAGAGAAGAAAGACGATGAATTTTATTTAAAATAAGGTCAATTGTTCCATGGACAGAAACGTTAGTGGATAAATTTTCAAAAGGATGCTAAGAATGATTTCTACTTGAGGCTTGTTTGAGTGAAGAATTTGGAAAGATTCTTTAGCAGAACTTATACTGTATTTGGTAGGTAAGTACGGTACGATTATTTGGTTTGAAAATTTTGATAATTGATATACGGAAATAATAGGGTTGACTGGATTGCCTAATGTATGGATGTTAACAAACCAGGATGATGATGATGTCTTTAATAATATTTGTCTTGAAGAACATTTACTGCCTAAATACATTATATATATATATATATATATATATATATATATATATATATATATATATATATATATATATATATATATATATGAGGTAAAAAATCAGATATAAATCAAAAATATATCTGTAAAATGACAATATGAATGAAGACAAATGGAAACCTTACCAATGCTTTTCGTCCTCTGGTTATAAATAGAAATGAAAATTAGGTTTTTTAAAATTTAAGAACACTCATAAATATTCTTCAGCCTAACTGTAAATGCCAAGGTAAACTATGTATGATGTTAAGTGATATAATTTAATGCCGCACAAACGAAAGTGAGGAAAAAACTCGCGCTTAAAAAATCTAAGAACTTTTGCTAACATTAAACTTTAAATAATAAAGGAGTTTCACGTATCTTGTAAGCCCTAAGTCGCCTACACAAAGTGGAGTAACACACGGCTGAGGAAGCTGCCTGTCACACCGTAGTAGTGATTTCTATGTCCACAGTTTATAATCCCAACACTCTATACCTGATACTTAGCATTCTCCAATGAATCTAGAAAATAAAATCTAAAAAATTATATATATATATATATAATTTAAATAAAAACAGACCACTTTAAGGTTCCATGTAATAAATTATTTCACCACAGCCCTTTTAAAAGGACTGCGGATCATATGATGTGAAATAATTTATTACATGGAACCTTAAAGTGGTCTGTTTTTTAAATTATTTGCTCTAAATTTACATTGAGCTCTTTGGATTTTATCCTCCTTAAGTTTACCCATACGGATTACCTAGTTTTTTTATAAACTAAATATATATATATATATATATATATATATATATATATATATATATATATATATATATTTACTTTAAACTTAGATTAGGTCATTTCGATTGGCTAATCCGAGTAAAACCAACAAACCATGCAACCATCTCCTCTCATTTCTTTCTTACTCTTTTTCTTCTTTTTCTCGTGAAAAAGGCGTATCTTGCTTTTAAATCACCATAAATTGTCTACTTACCAGTTATTTACTAACGCTTGATGAGATGCATTGATTCGCATCGAAACACGACAGCAAATGTGTAGCGTTTGTTGGCATGTTTTTGATGTAATATCCCAAAATAATATATATATATATATATATATAGCATTTTGTCCAGAATACATAATCCAGTCATAGGCAGATGTGCAGGGAAGTGACAAGGCGCACCGATACTTCTCTGATTCAAAGACGAAACCATTCAATAAAAAAAAAAAACAATACATAATTTCTGATCTTCATACAAGAGTAGAAAGCATGGAAATCCCAGAGCCTGAAGAAAGAGAAAACTACTCGTTCTGTTATTACAAGTTATGTTATATACCGTACCTATGAACACTAATGGGTATGTCCCAATCCTCACAGATACGTAGGACACCAATGGGGATTGTATGCTAAGTAGTCCACCACTAGCAATGGTTTACCTACGTCACGAGTATTGTATTTTGTTGATGTTATAAAGATTACCATTTCATTCATTTCCAACCTCACATTTGGTTATTCCTCATTCAATAAACCTTTCTAAATTAAAACAAGTTATAAATTAATATTGGCTTTTAATGTATATATAGAATAATTTTAAGCAGAAAAATGTTTATCTATCAGTAAGAATTAACTACTGATAGTTAATTTTGATAGCAAAACCAGTAAGTATTGGAACTTTGGGGAACTTTTCTTTGTTGTTCAATGTCTTTCTAACGCATCCATTGTTTGTATTTTTTACACGAGGATATCCGTTAGGCATGCACTTGTAAAATCCTTCTGCCTCGTCTCAAATCAGGATAAAGAGTTATAGAGTCTCAGTGGGCGTGTCAGGAGCTTTGTAGAACTTATCTTCGCACTGCTATTGACATTCTTGCCAACTGTGTTTCAGATACTAGAAAAGCCAGACCGGATATGCCCGAATTTCAAGGATAGTTTGCCGACTGAAACAAAGGCGACAAACGCCAACATATTTCAAAAGTTGGTGCCATAGAACCCTGTACGGTTCACAAAAGAAATGGGATGGTTATATTTAAACATGTCAAATGGGATTGTGAGGCACTATATATATATAAACATGGGAGCTCGGAATATTTCTCAACAAGACTAAAATTTGCAAAATCTGACCAAATGTGCAAAGAAGAAAATTTCTTGACGGATTCTTGATTAATTCAGAATACTTCGCCAATTCCACGAGGGTGAGCTTTATATATATATATATATATATATATATATATATATATATATATATATATATATATATATATATATATATTGCTTTTTTTCGACCTACATTCAATGCTGGACACTTCAGAACAACAGCTAATGGATATGTTGAAACAAATTTTACTGTCTTTCTTTTTCTTTTACTCTGTCGGGAAATCGAAAAGAGATTCCAGACAATTCGTGAGATGGTAATGTAAGTTTTGAAATCAATGAATAACAGACCGGCTGGTGACATATTTCGTTGATACGACGATGTATTTTGTTATACGAAGACATTCAATTCTCAAATGACAAAGAAGTCATGATCAACGTATTTTCTTATTTTCCTGTTTAACTGAATAACATTCATCTTATGTTTAAGGTTTGAACACTTATTTTTCCTGCCAACTTTTGGGGCGACTGTCCTGTCAGTATTCCTAATCTCTGATTTGTATATCAGTTTCTTTTTTTTTTTTCATTAATCAAGAATACACACATATATATATAATTATATATATATATATATATATATATATATATATATATATATATATATATATAGTCTTACCATGGTAGATTTGTCAGAAAGGCGACTTCCTGATGTTAACAGACTGGATCGAGGTCGATCTGAGTGTGCGGTACTTTTGGAAAGTGCCTGAAAACCACGAGTTGACCCAAGCCTAGTGAGAGAAATTGGGTAAACGGAACTCTTGTGGCCCTTCGATAGCATTGCTTGCACGAAACCACAAGTCATCGTGGCCGAGGACTTGAGCGTGCTGGCCTTGTTCAAATTGTTGATCACGCTAGATAACCTGCTCTCTCCCAGAAACTGTAACTAAGGTCTGCTCGGCGTTGTTGCAGTGTGACAAATATGGCGACAAAGATGAGGACAATAGTCCGACTAATGTAAATACTGGCCTCATTTTTTGTATAATTTTCTCTATTTTAAGTACAAAACAACATTGTGTACCAATTTAAAATACCAGTTATGTTATGTCCTGTAACATTTGAACTGTAGAGTATATATATATATATATATATATATATATATATATATATATATATATATATATATATATATGAAACTTTGTGTGTATGTCTGTGCGCGTGTGTTTATAGATATACATGACATTCCATTAAGCTGCTGGCACCCAACCAGCAATAGTCACATATAACAACAGTTTGGTAGGTAAAATTAGTAGGTAATATTACCCGTTCCATCTGTCAATGATTATATAAATCTTTCACAGGACTTAAAAGCCATCTTCGCAGGTATGCCAGGTCTATACTTGACGGACAATGTATTGTATACCTGGCAACATTTCTAAGCATCAGGGTCGGTGCGTACGAACTTCAACCCCGCCTCCGACCGACGTTGAATAATTGGGTTTCCGGGCTGTGTTTTATGTCCATCGCTATCTTATTAACATTTTTTTCTTCTCGTAACGTTTGCTATCCATTTAAGTTGTTTTACTGTTGGGAGTCTTCAAGAGATGTATTTTGTGGGGGGATTTGATAAAGTTGTGATTCTGTAACAACAGTCTGTAAGATCCGATGAAGAACTATCTTCTTTAAGGCTTAGATAAGGGGTCGACTGCTAAATGAAAATAGCTATGTTCACTTTTATATTTACACACGCTCTATCTCTGATATTGAGCTCTTTATCCCATAAATATAGCACATCTTCTGACTATATTTCTTCATATATATATATATATATATATATATATATATATATATATATATATAGATAGATAGATAGATAGATAGATAGATAGATAGATAAAATTAGTGGAAAATATACATACATATGCAAGATATATAAATACCCCACATGTATATTTTTTTGAAAAAATATTCCATGGTCATAATTTTTTGAATTTGTAGGTCTGATGAATTGATCGTATTTACGATTCCAATGGAATACATTATGACCATGGAATATTAGTGTTTAAGCCTTTTTTTATATATATATATATATATATATATATATATATATATATATATATATATATATATATAGTGTATTTAGGCAGCAAATTCTCTTTTAGGCATGTCTGATTGAATAAATTATAAATATTATGTCTGCTTATTTTTATCATAATCCTTTTCATATTCATGAATGTTTTTTTTCCATGTATATATATATATATATATATATATATATATATATATATGTGTGTGTGTGTGTGTGTGTGTGTGTGTGTGTGTGTGTGTGTGTGTGTGCACTTCTCAGTAATGGGATACAGAGCAAGTAGCATGGCGTTTTCTTGCTGTGAAGGTTTGCTTTGTTCAGGACCAGAGAATGTAAGTTCGTCCGAGCACTTTCCGTGCAAGTAGCGGTAGGGCAGTGAGAGACTTACCACATCTCGCCTGTAGGAGAGAGAGGTTTAAGTGTGGAGAATAATTCGCTTTGGACACTATCAAGTCTGGAGACTGAGGTCAGAGCAGCTCCGTCAAAATATGACAAAAGTACTACATTTATGGCCCTGATCTGGCTCTTGTAAATATAGAGGATAGCCGGAGAGATTAAATTACTTACTGGATCGGTATAGGGAGCAGACCATTTTACATTCATCCTCAGTAATAGATTACATGTGAGTTTGAGGCACAATATTCATATTGGCAACTGAAAATTACGTCAATATGAATATGACAATATGAATACATTAGCATTTTTCTAAATTCTTTCAGTTGCTAAGGACATTTTGTTTGTTTTTAATAGTTATTTCGTTTTGAAGAAGTCCATTTGGTTTTTGCCTTGAAAAAGTCCAAACGTGTCGGCTAATAATACAGTCTTCCTATTGTATTTTACCTTTATACATATTGTCTTTTTCTACAGGTTATTCTCTGAGCAATGAAAATTCGTATAAAACGAATGTTTTGTCAAGATGCCTCTTTCACCTATGTAGCATTAGGTTTGTAAATGCAAAGATGTATCATCTTTGTAAATATCTTGAATCAATAGGTGAAAATGTTTATATATATATATATATATATATATATATATATATATAATAGCTGGCCACTCGTATTCGAGGGTAGACACATTTGTGTTTGGTCATCACCCACTAGGTATGAACTTCTGGGTATTATAAAGCTAATGTTTTCATCAACCATTTTTTACCAGAGGTCATTTTGGAATTTTGCTGTTATCATTTCATGTTTTTACCAGAGTTCATATTGCAACTTTGTTATCATTGCTTTTCTATGCCACTCCTTATTACTGGTTCCTATATTGTATTTATTTCTATGCTTGCTTGGTCGGCTCAGGAGATTTTTGTGGCCTAGCATATGTGCTGATTCCTTAAGTTTTCTCATCATACCCAGATGTCCTGAAGGACACATGGCACAGTGGATAAAGGCGTTAGTTAGATCCAGTGACAGACCCGAAGAATGTGAGTTCAATACCCGGTTAAGGTAGTGGAGAACTTTCAGAGGGAAAATTAGCAGGAGATAACTGATAACTGATATCCATCAAACATGACACTAGAACAGTCTACCCCAGTGATCAAAATAAAGGGTTCAGTTCGAAATTCCAACCACCTGAAGAAGGCCGGAGCGTACAACGGCCGAAACGTTGTGACAAATATGGCGACAAAGATGAGGACAATAGTCCGACTAATGTAAATACTGTACATAATACCTCATCTCAGAAATATAGACAGACTCTGAAAAAATGAGGCATATATTTTTTAGAAATGCTTTTGCAACTTTTGGCATTTTTTGCAAAATTTTCTCAAAGTATAAGTTTGATAAGTTTTCAATGACTGTAATTTTTCATTTTGTGAGATGAAAGGTTTCACACTTCTGTAAAAGTTCATCTCATGCTAATTCTGGAGGTGGATTCAAACTTTTGAACTGTAGTATATATATATATATATATATATATATATATATATATAGATAGATAGATAGATAGATAGATATGAATATACTCAGATAGATAGATAGATAGATAGATAGATAGATAGATAGATAGATAGATAGATATGAACAGATTCATATAGATATGAACAGGCTCAGATAGATAGATAGATAGATAGATAGATAGATAGATAGATAGATAGATATGAACAGACTTAGAAAAATATGAATAGATAGATAGATAGATAGATAGATAGATAGATAGATATGAACAGGCTCAGATAGATAGATAGATAGATAGATAGATAGATAGATATGAACAGATTCATATAGATAGATATGAACAGGCTCAGATAGATAGATAGATAGATAGATAGATAGATAGATAGATAGATAGATATGAACAGGCTCAGATAGATAGATAGATAGATAGATAGATAGATAGATAGATAGATATGAACAGACTCAGATAGATAGATAGATAGATAGATAGATAGATAGATAGATATGAACAGGCTCAGATAGATAGATAGATAGATAGATAGATAGATATGAACAGACTAAGATAGATAGATATGTAAATGACGTTTTAGTAAAGCAAGTCTGCTGACATGTCTATCTGTTAGCCTGATTTAAATTTGCCTATCAATTGAGATCTTTATTTCGTTTTCTATACAACATAAGATGTTTACCATAAGAATTGGTTACATTTTCCATACATCATTCAATTATATTTCTTCATTCTTTGAAAAGACTCTCAGCAAACAGGATATAATTACCGCAAGTCATTTATCTTTTTTTTTTATCTTTTTATATCCACCGTTTACATGGAAAAAAAAAAAGAACGAAATAAAACATTAACAACAAATGTCATCCAATTCCCCTCCTAATTCGATTAGTTTCATTAGAATATTCGGAATTATTTCTTCTCTATCCTAATGGAAACCTTATTTCTGTCGAGCGCCACCTGGTGGTGTCATTCAAACAAACATTTGGCTTTAACACTGGAGAGCGCACTTCAGAATATGTGCACCTGTGAATTCTCTTGGTGAAATACTGGCCACTTGTGTCTGTGTGTCTTTTTTTCTCTACAAAGCACAACAGATGTTGTATTTCCGCAAGAACTCGAATGTTAATGTCTTCATTTCTCTCATATTAA
>CAHIKZ030000107.1:190000-197500 GCA_903632075.3 Acanthosepion pharaonis | reverse complement strand
CATATTTTCGTATTTCTGGATTTATTTTTCCTTATTATATTTAATATTAATTTAATATTAAATTGTAAGTACATCCCAGAATTTTACTTACTCTACAAGTGCGCTCTGAACTAAAAAAAAAAAAAGTTTGAGAAACACAGTATTAAAGAAATACGAACCAAATTATTAATAATGGTAGACATCTGTACATTATATACACCGTCTTATTCAGGCAGTTCTTTAAAACACTCTGAGAATTTAATTTTTTTCACACGAGAAGATGTATCTATTTACTTAACCAACACTGCATTATTTACAAATATAACTTCCCCAAGACCTTCTCGATTTCAGTTACGATTGTTTTTACTTTTATCAGAGGCAGGGATTTACCTCTCAGGACTGGGATGAAGTTGGTTTATTCTTCATCCAAACCAACAGGGCAACTGAGGAAAAAGAATGACTATCAAAACTAGAGATGATCTAATAATACTTTACAGCAGCATTTTTCAACCGGTGCACACTGAAAGATACGCCCTGAAAGGTAACCAGTTACGCCCTGAAAGGTAGCCAGGTACGCCCTGATAGGTAACCAGTTACGCCCTGAAAGTTAAGCAGATACGCCCTAAAAGGTAACCAGGTACGCCCTGAAAGTTAAGCAGATACGCCCTAAAAGGTAACCAGGTACGCCCTGAAAGGTAACCAGTTACGCCCTAAAAGGTAGCCAGGTACGCCCTGATAGGTAATGAGGTACTCCCTGAAAGGTAACCAGGTACGCCCTGAAAGTTAACCAGATACGGCCTGAAAGTAACCAGGTACGCCCTGAAAGTTAAGCAGATAAGCCCTGATAAGTAACCAGGTACGCCCTGAAATGTAGCCAGGTACGCCCTAAACGGTAACCAGGTACGCTCTAAAAGGTAACCATGTACGCCCTAAAAGGTAACCAGATACGCCCTAAAAGGTAACCAGGTACGCCCTAAAAAGTAGCCAGGTATGCACGAAATTAACAGAAGTCTAACTTATGAATTATCTTAAAATTTGAAAAAATCTTTATTTTTTAAAAAGCTAGAGATGCCAAGCAATGTAAAAATAAATGCTTATTTCAGGAGATTTCTTTATTATTTTCCTAGTTTTATATTTCAGAACTTATTTTTTCTTATTAAAATTGAATGTGCATCCCAGAGATTCAGTTATCGGACAAGTGCACTCTAAATTGAAAAAAGGTTGAGAACCAATGGTTTAAGATATTATGGAATAGCAACACCCTGATTATATCTTTATTTCTCCTTCTAGTGTTAGCATATGTAAACTAGAAGCAGCAACATATGTAAACTTCTAGTTTACATATCTTGCTGCTGCTGTTAGATGTCTTCATGTGATTTTGTTATATCGTTAGATTCATTGTAATTTTGTAGCTTCTGTGTATAAAATCTGATGAAAAAATTGTCTTCAAGATTGGAGAATTCATTCGATTGAAGCCATTGTTAATCGTTGATATGATGAAAATGCTGACAGTTTACACATTTTTAGCATGCCATGAGTAACATCCGCGTGAATGTCTTGATCTGACGAGGCTATTTAAGATTATGACTTGAGTATCTGTCTATATGTCTGAAATGAGGTATTAGGTACCATATTTACATTATTCGGACTATTGTCCTCATCTTTCTCACCATATTTATTACGTTTCAGCCGTTGTACGCTCCGGCCTTCTTCAGGTGGTTGGAATGTAAAAGTGAATGTCCACTGTGCCATGTGTTCTCGAGGACACATGGCACTGTGGATAAAGGCGTTAGTTAGATCCAGTGACAGGACCCAAAGTGTGTGAGTTCAATACCTGTTTAAGGCGGTAGAGAACTTGGAGAGGGGAATTAATAGGAGATAACTGACAACTGATATCCATTAGACATGGCACGTAGAACTAGAACAGTCTACCCCAGTGAGCGAAATAAAGGGTTCAGTTCGACATTCCAACCCCTGAAGAAGACCGGAGCGTACAACGGCCGAAACGTTGTAATAAATATGGCGACGAAGATGAGGACAATGGTTCGAATAATCTAAATAGTGAACATGACTTGAGTTGTTACGTTAATATTTTTTTTGGGGTCAAAGTTGTCTCTTGACCAATTTCCTTCTCGCCTATACTAGATTTTTATTTTTTTTATAACAGATCCATACGCCGAGCTATTTAATGTATTTAGTATTTATTAATTCCCAATCCTGAATTTTATGATGAATTCAAGATATATGACATCACTGTTTTCATTCCAGTTCCAGATCATTTTGTTTTAGAAAGGGTTATTTTGATTCCTATTTCTTGAAAGACATGGTAGAAGATGTTGATATTTTATATATGACTAGCAGTAGAGCCCGGCGTTGCCCGGGGATATAACAGTAAGAGAGAGATCAAGTATCGACCATCATAAAGACTGAAAAATAAAATTGACAAAGATTATTGTTTAAAGTTGACGGACACGCATGTCTTAATTAGTTTTTTTTTTGTTTTTTACGAATTGGTCAAACTCAAACAAAAACATTGTTTTCAATCGTTATGAGTCTATCGATTGAATAGAATTTTATTATAAACAATTGTCTTGTAAATGGAATCTTTAAAGCATTCTGAATGTAAAAGTAAAGAAAAAAGTGTGCAAGACAATAAGAAACACTACCTGCCAAAAAAAGTGAAGTTTTGTTGAAATCTGTTGAGAAATGTAGGAAATCCGATCCCATATATAAATGAACACACACAAAAACACAAACAACCTGGGTTTTATAAGTATAACTCGATATGAGTTGTCCCCCTTTCATTCTGGCGAGTGATACCTCTTAATCATGTTTTCAAATTGATTTTGTGCAAAAACAATTGTTTTTCCAATTTTGGGCGCTGTCAGAATCACCGCAAGGTAATTTTACACAGTCCTGTGAAGTTTTGTTGAAATCGGTTGAAAAATGTAGGAAATCCAATCCAATATATAAATGTACACACACACACAAACACAATCTGCGTTTTATAATAAGTAAGATTATTTGTCTTAGGGTTGCAGAATATGATCAGGTGACGTTGAGGCAAATTTTGGTGTAAAAATTATTAAACGTCTTTGATGAAATATTTGGTACGATTTAACAACGCCCCGTGAAGATCAAACTCACTGCACGAGCGAATTATTCACCACGGTGAGTATGCGAAACATTGTGCTATATTAAATGCTTACACAGACCATAGAAAGATGCAAACCATAAAACACAAATTCAACACGGTGGAGTCAGGTTTTGATGTCTTTGGAAAAAAATAAACTGTCTAGAATATGCATATTGTTCTCAGGTTTCATGAATTTCGGCTAAAGATTTCCAAGAAGGCTGTTTCCATCACGTCACTAACGACACAGTTTGTGTTGCAAACTAGAAATACGCACTAAATCCTTGACACCATTATGTTACACAAGCAAAAGAAACTTAAAATAAGCGGTGTTTGTTGTTTTGATAATTTGAGAAAAAAAAAAAAAGAGAGGAGAGGAAGTCATTTCGAATAACATACTAAGTAACATTTTTTTAATTGTCATTTACTTCGATATGTCGTATTAACTTAAGGTGTTCGTGTATGAGACAAATCTCCAATGCAGCATCTCATTGCAACTGGGTCAGTCGTTTAAAGTGAACGTTTTTTTGTTTTTTTGGAAACCTTTCGCAGTCAAATAAAACAGATATAAATTACTTTGAAATGCAAATTTAGATGCATTTTTATTACACTTCTGTTAGTCAGTGTTGAATTATTAGTCTTTTACCTTTTTTCTCCAAAATTAATTTTTCATTTTCGGTTTTTCTTCCCTTTTTTGATAATCTTAGCTTTCATTTATTTTTTTTTTTAAACTTAATCATTTTCTTTTACTTCGTATTTTCATGGTATTTTATGTTTTCTTTTTTCATTAGATTTTTCTCATCATAATCTTCTTCATTCTCTTTCTCTTTGACATTTAGTTTTTTATTTTTTATTTCTTTATTTCTACGATTTCTTCTTCTTTTCTTCTTCTCTTTCTTCATTTCTTTCTCCATCGCTTCCATCTTTTTTCTTTCCTTCTTCTTCTTCTTCTTCTTTTCTTCTTCTTCTTCTTCTTCTTCTTCTTCTTCTTCTTCATTTCCTCCTTCTTCATTTCCCCTCATTTCCTTCTTCTGATTCATTTCCTTCATTTTCTTCTTCTTCTTGATGTCCTTCTTCTTCATCATCATCTCCTTCATTTCATTCTTCTTCTTTTTCCCTTCATTTCTTTCTTCTTCTTCTTCATTTTCTCCTCCTCCTCCTTCTTCTTCTTCTTCTTCATTTCTCTCATTTTCTTCTTCATTTCCTTCCTCTCCTTCTTCTCAACATTTATTTTTTATGAACATCTTTTTCGTTCGCCCTCCTTCAACATTTCTTTAAAAATCTTTCCAACTCTCACACAAAGCCTAATCACGTGCCTTGACCTACATTTGAACTCGATTTGCCAATTCTATTATGTCAACGACTTGCATCATCAAAAGTTAATTTTTCAATCATATTACTCTATGCAAGGCAATAAAGCTACTAAGACACAAGTGGTTACTGAGCTTGAAAGAATTTAAAAAAAAAGAGAAACATTATTAAAGATCCATAAAAATAAAAGAATAATCAAGTGGACAATAGATAACGATTGACATTGCATTTAAATTTTTAAGATCAAAGTTGCCTGGGTAGCATGGTACCGGAAAGAAGTGCGAGAAAAGAAACTGTTAGCACAATACTTAAGGTTATTTCTAACCAATTCAATTGTGAATTAATGAAACCTTGTCGCCAATTTAGTAGTAGGCTTAACTTCATCTAGGTACAATAGTGTACAATAGATTTCGCCTGAACAATTACAATGAATGTATAGAAAAGGTACACGGAAGCTACATTACATCGATGAGAAAGTGACGGAAACCAAAGACGACAGGTCAGGATCAATAATATTGATAATTTTTCTTAAGACTTTGTTATAGTAATTTACCCACGCACACATGGATTCTCCAAGCTATAAATAGGAGCAGGTAGTGCCTTTTGAAGGGGGAAGTTTCCAGCACTCAGCTCTCGACAGTCAGACCGAACATTCTTGCTGTAACACTCTCGTTTGTATATGTTTGTATTACTGTTTCTGTTAATATATTTGTTTAACTCAATTCCTCTCTTTGTGTCTTTTTTTTTTTCTGTTATTAATTTTATTTATTTCTGTTATTAAACTTCTATTTCTTGTTAGGGGCTAAAAAGGCCACAACAGATTTTGTCCAGAATTTCTAAATACAGCAGGAGCACCGGGCCATATATGACAGAAATATCGAAGGCGTAAACAAATGGTTGACTTATAAATAGGATAAATTCAGGAGAAAAAATAGTCTACCATGAAACAGTGAACCAACGTACATAGCAGCAGACCTAACAATGGATTCAATATAATCCTTCCACTTCATGTCAGTTGAGAATGGAAGCACGAGAAGGTGCAACGAGTCATTCTCATTCCCTTCAAATAAATTTTTAAAAACTAAAAGAGTATTCTTGTTGAAGTACTATAATTTATTATACATCTTAATGATCTTGTATTCTTAAACTAATTGGTCTACACCGTACTTTGGTTGGCTATCAGATATTTTGATAAGGACGTACATTTAAAACTTTGCCATGGGCGCACTTCCCATAAATACGTCTCTAGTCCGACGAAAAATGAATATAAAAAAGACGTTTGGCATCAGGTAAGACTTTCAGAAATTTTAACACCGCCCCCACCCCGGAAGAAGACAAAAAGAAAGGAAAAAAAAACGGCCTGTTTAATCCTGAAAAAGAAAAACGTTCATCACGTGACCTCTTTTTGTGTTCCACTTCGAAATATCTGTTCGCCTGTTTCCGTTAATAACAACCAGACGAGTCCCCGGTCATATTTCCCCCTAATCAGTGCAGCATTTGAAAAGTCGCCATGTTCCTCACGCCTCAGTTGGTTGTGACAAGCAATGCCTTATTACGACTCAATCATCATTACACAGATATGTACACGATAAGCCAACTGACTCGGAAGTGCAGATGTCATGCGCGAACTCGTTGCATTTATCAGCCATTATTATCTCATTGAATCAGGCAGTCAGCCGACCAGTCAGGGAAAATAAGCTGAATCCATATGGACTACATTAGTAAAACGTAGGAAAAAAAAAATTCGCATGCCAGGATCTTTTCGGCTATGTCCGGTTGGGTTCTTTCCTCCGCTTGTATCAAAGCCAGCCATCCGAGGAAAGGTAATGACTGAAAAAAGAGTTAGTTTAGTGGAAACAGAGGCAGTTGGATGTCTTAGGGCTAAAAACAAAATGCTAACTGTACTGAACGAGATATTGGATCTAGCTTTTAAAAATATTCTTCGAACAGATTTTACGACATTATGGCACTGATTTTATAACTTTGTTCTTACTTGTTTGTTTCGTGGCACATCAACTCCTCATGGGTCATTTAATGACTAAATTTAATTTTCTTGGGAGAATTAGTAATTTCTTTGAAAAATGCATTGTCGGTAATGTTTTTTGTTACAGAAATGTATTGGTGGTAATATTTTTAAGATGAAAAAATATTGATGGTATGTTTACTATAAAATATTATACTTTCATAGTGTTTTGACCCTAGTTGTGGGGTTAACTATTTGCCAGTAGCTGAGACCCTAACAAGTGCTACCACACCGAATTAGGGTGGACCTGAACAAACCAGCAATTATCAGGTGGTTCCACACACCTCAAACCCTACCGATCAGAGACCTTGCTGCCGGGTGGAGTATATCGTCATACCCAGGACGGCTCTCTCTCTCTCTCTCTCTCTCTCACTCTCTTTCTCTCTCTCTCTTATATATATATATGTCTCTCTCTCTCTCTATATATATATATATATATATATATATATATATATATATAGAGAGAGAGAGAGACAATATATATATATATATATATATATATATATATATATATATACAAAATAGATGTCTGTGTAAAGGTATCTGTGTAATAATTTTACACCCGAGTTCCATCCAACCGATTTTGACCAAACTTGGCACATACATTATACAATATAAGAGAGAGGGTTTTTTTTAAATCAATAATCGATAAAGGCGATCAAAAATCGATAAATTCAACTTTTTTGGCGTTTATTGAAAAGCCGCGAAAAACGAAAAATCGATTTCAACACAAATTTTAAACTAAAAACTCCTTCAATTTTCAAGCAATCTAATACAAACTTCACTTAATTGTAGCCCAAAATAAGCTGATTGTTTGGCAGTCATGTGTCCACTGATATAGTGAAAACACGCGTAAATGGCGAGAAATGACGATTTTTACAGGTTTTTTTCTTATTTTTCGTTGATGTTTCAACCAATTTTCATCAAACTTAACAATTGCTTTATAAATGTATCCTCTTTTACATCCCTGGTAGCACACTGACAAATTTAATTTCAAAAACTCTAAAATAATTGTGGTCTGAAGTGTTGCCTGTTTTACCCCTTCATGTCCTCG
>CAHIKZ030000107.1:180000-185000 GCA_903632075.3 Acanthosepion pharaonis | reverse complement strand
TTATATTTCATTTACAGAAAGACTTTTCTTGGGGAGACGTTTTCTTGTTTTTATTTCCCCACCCCATGATCTTGGAGGAAATCCTCTTCCACGATGAGTGGTGGTGGTGGTTTGCAGTGGGGCGTTGGATGCTACACCAACAATCAAATCAAATCACACCCGCTGATCCGACAGTCTCAGTTGCCATCTTATTTTAAATCGAATTTTCGTATTTTTCCCCCCAAAACTGTTTTTTTTTATTTAAAACAATGAAAAATCATCTATTTCTTGAAATAAATTTAATTTCCTTTGAGTGGAATACCTGGATGGCACAACGTGAACTTGGGTTAAATTATTCACGCACAACAAAGAAATTTGTCATCAGAGAGTCATACACCGTTGGGCAAATTAATTGAAACAACTGCTTTAGTTTCCTTTCTTTCAACAAACGGTCAGTTTTAAACCCACTCGATGGACACGGTTTAATTGATTTCTAATTTTTCCTCAGATTAGGTCATTTGCAGTGGTTGGCAGTAATATGAATCTATTTTCGGGATGTATTATGAAAATTGTTTGGCCTTGAAAAATATTGCGCCATCCGTAATTGCATCAGATTTTTGTCACGCCCATACACTACTGTCTCGACTGTCGATTAGTTGTCCTACGACCATTTTCTGTGATGGACGTTACTCCAAGAAAGCATGCGAAAATTGTAACGCTGCCCGAACACACTGGCAAACCTTACCAGTGAGCAAATCAAAATACTATAAACTGTCCCGGAAACTCTGCTGATTTGAATCTAATCGAGAATCTGTGGTCTATCTGCAAGTAACGACTTCGTGGAATGGACCTACGAAGTACTAACACGTGCACTGGGTCATGTTTCAATGGAAAAAACACGAAAAAAAGGAAATAATAACGGAATTATTCGTTTTTTTCAATTAATTTGCACAAGGATGTATATTAAAAAGATATCAGTAAATTTAATAAACACAATCTATTTTAACCCATATATATATATATATATATATATATATATATATATATATATATATATATATATATATCATGCATATTTGGTTGAATAATAATAATCTAGACATATTATGTCTATTTATTTAATTTAATCGTTTCAAATTCACGGATCAATTTCTTAATGTTGCCATTAAACTCATTCAGGAAATTCACAACTATCAATTATAATTGACTACGGCGCCTTTACTTAATGAGTTTAATGCCAACCATTAAGAAATTGATCCGGAATTTTCAAGATTAAATAAAATAAACATAATATGCCATTATTTTATATCTCTCTCTCTATATATATATATATACATTATATATATATATATATATATATATATATATATATATATATATATATATATATATATATATATATATATATATATGTATATATATATATATATTAATCAATTTAACTCCAAACAAGGCAGTAAAGCCACTAAGACACAAGGGTGTTAATGGGAATTGGAGAATTACGAACAGAAACATGACGAATGAGTTACAGTTGAGCTGGCACACACACACCCACACACACACATATATATATACTTTTAATTCAAGCGCAGTACTAGTCTGATTACACGCAATCGTACATTGTTTGCTAACAGTTATTTTCTCGTATTTTTCGCTTGTGGAATTCCCTTCCGACTGCATATTTCCAGCCAACTTTAATCTCCCAAAATCTAAATGCAATGTCAATCACTGTCTACTGTCTTCCTGGTCACACACTTCTCTTCCAGCTGATTAGTAATTTTTCTCTTCCTAATTCTTCCACTCCCAGTAACCCCTTTTTGTCTCAGTGGCTTTGTGGTATATATATATATATATATATATATATATATATATATATATATATATATATATATATGAATTAATTGATTTAAAATGTTTTTTCGCTACACAGTTCTAACTTTTCTAATTTTGCGATTAAATTAAAGACATTAGTTCCATTTCATCCTCAAGCGAATTTTGAGGACGAAATGGAACTAATGTCTTTAATTAATCACAAAAATTAAATTCGTGGCTTTTAGCTTCCATTTTGAAACATGGTTAGAACTGTGTAGCGAAAACAAATATATTTTAAATCAATTAATTTATAATATTAATGCTCTGTAAATTTATATTGAGCACTATTTTGCAAAAATAAAATATCTATAAGAACACCGGATTATATAACTTACTGTATTTTCTTTTATAATATATATATATATATATATATATATATATATATATATATATATATATATATATATATATATATATATCCGATGCAATGAGAACGAAAATAATATATAAATTCTAACGTTCACAGCATTAATTCAAAAGAGGTCACGATACCGATACTGGAGCAATAATTATTTATTAGAATTTATTATTTAGACAAAAACAGTTTATTCACTACAATGATGCAACTTTGTTTCGGTGTATTTCAGTTGCACCTCGACTGGTGAGAACCAAAAATGGTTATGAACAATTCTGCTTGTAAGCAGGCCATATGTGAAACATCACTTCCTTTTTTCCATTTCTTTGAGAAAAAATATACATAAAGGGTACGGTGAAGGAGTGAAACAACAGTGCTTGTTGATAGCGATTTTGTGAAGGATGGGTGAGTTGTTAAATGATAGCCAGTCTGGAAAGATTCCTTGTTAATAACAACGGTCAAAAGTTAAGGCACAGCTTTTCCAAGCCTCCTAAGATTGAGGGGTGAGGGAAGGAAAGTTGGGAATAGGAGATAGTAATACGATGAGAGAGATAGGAGGGATAAATTCTAATGATAGTTTTAGTAGTAATTAGGATTTTATTTTTTGGTTATTATAAAAACCAAGCTAAAGCTGAATTGCTTATATTAAGGTTGGAGTTATCGCTACTAATTCAATGATCAATGTAAGTGTCAATAAATTTAGAAATGGTGATTTCTTCTTAGCATGTTGAATATATAAGTTATTTGGGTTTTAAAAAAACAGTTTTAATTTAGAAATTAAAATATCAGTAGAAAAATACATAAAAAATATCGGATATTAATATAACTTTTATAATCTAATTTTGACCTATTGTCGGACAGTATAACGTGTAGAATAAGTATGGGTGTAAAACAATTTATCTGAAAGTATTACTAGTAATATATATACGCAAAAAACAAAAAAAAAAACATTTTAAAAATCATAATCTCAGATAAATTAGTGGAGAGTTACATAAGAAGGTAGAAAGTATATTGAAGGAGGTGTGTTATAATTTTAAACGTTTATGTATGTGTGTGTGATAAAATAATAAAAAAACAAATAGAAAACGTATATCAGTCTAACACGTTTCACTTTTACTAAAGCTTCGTCATAGATTGAGAGAAAACAGACAAAAAGACAGAGACACTAGTATTTTCAATTTTGTTTGGATCAGTTTTCATTGGTCAGACAAGTGTCACGCGCATTAAAACCGAGGATAATTCTATGTGTATGTAGATTTGTGAAGATTCTTGTATGTCTAAGTGGGCATCGGATGGTAATGTATATTTATAATTGTGCAAAAATAAAAACAAATTATATATATATGTGTGTAAGTGTGTGTGTGTGTGTGTCTGTGCGTGATTGTGATGTATATAAGTATTGCAATCAAATAACTAAAATTAAATTTAAATAATATAAATTAACTACATAACTATAATTTATATTTGAAATATAATATACATATGCATGTATATATATATACATATTTATTAAAGACATTTTTTATGTTTAACGTTGTTATTTATAGATACAATATTTAAGCAATTGCTCTGTTTAAATAAACGTTCTTAAATACATTTACCGGCCTGAATGTAATGTTCATTTAATATTTTTATAAAAAATATTCGTTCTTTCTCTATAAACAACGTTAAACATAAAAAATGTCTTTAATAATAAATAAATTGTTTGACCTTGTCCATTTCTTAATATATATATATATATATATATATATATATATATATATATATATATATATAAAAAAAGTAAACAATGAAAAATATACAATAGAAAAATAATTCCATTAGAAATGATGCGTTTATGAGCGCGCGTGGAATCGTGAAGATTCACGCGTGTGTTGCGTATTAGAAATATACTCTTGGGAAACACATTGATGGACACGCAAGTGAATTTCAGCATACGCGCGTCACTAACAGAGTAAAAAATAACGCAAATATATCAAAAATAGACATTTATATAAAAAAAACATTTTAACCTTCGAAAAGTGGACATGAACCACGAAAATCGGGAGGGGAAATATAATTCAAAAATTGATATTAATTTACAGTAAAGTAAATGATTTAATTTAAAAAATATATATATAAATATATATATTGATTTTGATATATATTGATTTTTTTAAAAAATAGCCCTCAATCTTTCAGACCTGCAAACCACTGAAAGATTGAAGGCTATTTTTTATAGTTTTCATGAAATAAAGATTATTATCTATGGTATTTTAAGTGTTTGATATTCATTAATTAATAAATTTGCTCTGTCACTGACATAGAGCTCTCCTTGGATCTTTATCCTCTTAGAAATTCCATACAGATTATCATTTTAATTTTTTATATAATTTTATTATATATAATTTTATTATATATATATATATTTATTATTTATTTATTATATATATATATATATATATATATATATATATATATATGCGTGTGTGTGTGTGTGTGTGTGTGTGTGCAGATTTAATAGGACGATTAATGAAATTCGATGAATAAACGACCACAATATGATAAAAATATTGTAAATAAGATGTTATTTATTTTATATTAGAAGGTCTTTTGACTAAACAGAAGCACGAAGAGAAAAAATTTTGAAAGTAGGAATTTTCGGTCACGCCTGTGTAATTTATCAACTGTATGTGGAATAATGAAGTGGAACTCACTCTCCCGGGGATTTTTTTCCATGTATATATATTAGGGAAAAACTATAATACTATGCATATATATTAGGGTCAAAATGCAAAAAAAGTTTTCGTATGAC
>CAHIKZ030000107.1:0-175000 GCA_903632075.3 Acanthosepion pharaonis | reverse complement strand
TACGATGGAGAGAGAGAGAGAGAAAGAGAGAGAGAGAGACTACATGCTTTAGTACATGTTAGTATTATAGTGAATATCCAAATTTTCAAGGGTGACGTTATCAAGATATTGTTTGAGAATCTGCAACGATTTCTGTGTTTACATTTGAAGATAAGCTTACTGCGCTGGTTAAGTCACACATCGGTTTTAACACATTCAATAATCTGATATTGTTAATTTATTGTTTATTCTATTACTTAACTGATTTTTAAAAAAATACACAGACGTCGAGGGCATAAGTGGCTACATGCATTAGACAGAAAATTTATTCAATCTTATAACACCGACGATTGCCCATTCCAAGCCTTATCACAAGTTTTTCTTTTTCTCTCTCTATCGTATTCTCTTTCTGTTTTCCTTTAATCTCTTTGTCACTTTTCTCTGTCCCCATTTGATGATACCCTCTCTACTTCACTGCTTACATCCGGGAAAAATAGGTCAACATGTCTGCTCTCATCCCTATGACTTCGCATATATCTCTTTAAACAGAATTATCTCTATCTTTCTCCCTCTTCTCTCTTTCGCCATTTTTCTTCTTCCTTTGGAATAAACACCCTACTTCTATGCTCTGCATTTATTCCCAATTTGTTTTTTCCCTTCCCCCGATTTTGAATATACATATTAAAGCATAATTTATGCTTAGATAAATGTTCCGTACCTAGTTAAATTTTTAAACCATTTTTTTGTGAAAATGTTTGGTCTGAAGAGTTAAAATCAAAGTATCGGTTTTAATGAAATAAAATATTACCATGAACTTTTAAAGTCTTTTAAAGTCTCTTTCATATATATATATATATATATATATATATATATATATATATATATATATGTGTGTGTGTGTGTGTGTGTGTGTGTGTGTGTGTGTTAATTTAGTAAATTATAACATAAATATGATATAAAATCACTACAAAATTAGCTATTTTGTTTCAACACTATTAGTGTCTTATCAAGTGATAATGTTAAATGTTTCTACATTTAACACCACCACTTGATAAGACACCTGATGTGTTTAAACAAAATGGGTATTTTTCTAGTGATTTTATAACATATTTATGTTATAATTTTCGAATAAAATTTGCTCTACTCTGTATTGAGCACTATTTTAAGAATAGTATTTTTTGGTTATTGGAATTTTTTCCGTATACACCAATCCTATACGTGTATGTATGCACACACACACACACACATATATATATATATGTCCGTTGAAATGGCGTTCGAGAAAAAAATAATGAATAAATAATACAGTGAAACATTAGATTAAGATCCGTTTCATATCTGTTCTTTATCCTATCATTTTGTCGGATTCCTATCCATATTCGATCTACACACGCACACACACATACACAATACACACACACACACACATATATATATATATATATATATATATATGTGTGTGTGTGTGTGTGTGCTGGATGATGTAATAGTTTCTGCTATGAAATTGCCAAAGGCCTTCAAATTTGTATACGGCTAATGTTTAATTTTTTTGATTGAGACCATTTTTCTCTCGAGAATCGACCTTACATATCTAAGTCGACCATTCGTCCATGCTTCGAATATTGCTTTCACATATGGTCCAGTGCCCCAGCTATTTACCTTGAGAATCTGCAATATCATTGGTCCTGATCTGGCATCTCGGCTTCAATCACTTTCCCATCCCCGTAAAAGTTCCACTTCTTGTCTTTTCTATAAATACTTTCATGATAATTGTTCGGACGAGCTCTTCTCTATGATAACTTCCAATGCACGTTAGGGTCGTACAATTAGGAAACCTCGCCAGAGGTCACTTCCTTCATTGTATTCGCCTAAATTTGGATCAGGGTCACACTAAACTGAAAATATGTCTCTATACAAATACTATAAAAATAAAATGTAAATCTCCCAAAAGAGAATTTTTTATTTATTACCACTCTTGAAGAGTTTGACAATATTATAAAATACTGTTAAACTGTATCCACATCCACATTGTATGTGTTATTCCTTTTTATCTCATCAATCACTTGAAGCAACTCTGAAAGAAAAACACTCCCTAGCAGCCGTAATATTTGAACCTCCGTTACTGTGGGAATGGTGTTTTTTTTTGTTATCGCAGGCACATTTCTCTATTTCTTTTCTCTTTTGCTCTCTCTCTCTCTCTCTCTCTCTCTATATATATATATATATATATATATATATATATATATATATATATATATATATATATATATATATATATATATATATATATGTGTGTGTGTGTGTGTGTGTGTGTGTGTGCACATGCGCGAAAATGAAAGACTAGATTTCGAAAATTTAATAGCACCACGGAGGTACGGTGGAGTAATGGATAGCGGCTCAGACTGAAGAATCGGAAATCCGAGTTCGAATTCAAGTCGAGTATGAATCTTCTTCTTCCCCACCCCCAGCTATGGCTAAATACCAGGACAGACCGGGTGATGGCTATAGAAAGAAAGCCTTTGATGGCTATAGAAAGAAATGGCAACCTACTACAGTTATTAAAAAGAAGTGTTGAAATTAATGCAATTTAAATTAATGTTAAAAGCTTTAGCATCAACGCCACATAGTCAGCCTATGAACATTTCAGCCCACCTCCGTATATAAGATCACGCAAGACTGAGGTTGGGCTGAAATGTCACATTCTTACACATTGTCGAGCAGTGATCAATGTCGAGATAACGTTATTATACTTGTTATTATTTGTATTATTATTATTTGTGTGTGTGTATATGTGCGTGTATCGAGAATAGCTTACCATGTGTCTATATATGTGTGTGTATCGAAAATATGTTAGCATGTTTGTAATTTTGCATCTATCTATGCAAAGAGGGTCGGGAGAGATAGAGGGGAAATTAAGAGAGAGGGGATGAGTTAGAGAGAGAGAGAGGGAGATTGGGTGGATTGGTAACATGTAAGCCAGCACCGTGAAACAGCTCTGGACATATCAGACACAGTATGAAAATTCTTTTAACGAAATCGTCCAGAATTTGTATTTTTATTACTAAATATTAAAAAAAAAACTGATTATCATCGGAATCACGATTATCTTTTTCAAATCAGTGATGGAATTTAAAATAAACATTTGCGCATGAATTATATATTAAAGAAGAAACACACACACATACACACACATACATATATATTCTGTGAACGTTTGAATTTATATTCTTATTACAGATGGATATATATATATATATATATATATATATATATATATATATATATATATATATGACGAAAGTTGTCAGAAAATCCAGAGTGGATTTGATTATAGTGGTGAAAATCAATAATAATAAATTACTTAATAAACTTCTATTTCCATCCTAACAACAAAATAAAATTCGTAATGACCATTGGATTCTATTTAAGAGCACTCGGAATTTGCAGCCCTCAATATTTACACGTAGAGGAGAAATATATTGAAAATACTTTCAAGACCCTAACAATTTCACATTCACTGCGAAGCAAAAGGCTCATAAAATATTCCAAAATAGAAAAAGCTGTTCTTCATGACAAACCCAACAAATAAAAAAAAATATTATTCTACCCACTAACTCTATCACAAATACAACCCAAAAGAATTTATCTAAACTCAACATAAAATTTGTCACAGCTAAATCTAAGACAATCAAAGACTTAATGAATAAAAAACAAAGAAACAAGCGAAAACTTGAAGGGGTAATTTACTGTATGGAATGAAAGAATTGCCAGAATGAATACACTGGAGAAACCTCATGAATTTTAAACAAGAGACTATATGAACACAAAGGGGACATTTTAAATAACAACACACAAAAACGCCTTGGTTGTTCACCGTAACAAAACGGACTACGATTTTGACATAGGGAATGCTATTTGATTAAAAGAGAAAACAATCCAGTAAGACGAAAATATCTGGAAATCGCCTTGATCACTAGTTCAGCCACGGTCAATTTGTGTCTCAGGCTCTTACAATATATCACCATTCTTGGTAGATTTTATATTGTCACAATGTGAGATAGTCAGGGACAAAGGTGATGGTGAGAAAAAGAAAAAGAATACAAATGAATTTGGAAACATCGAAAGAATATTTAAAGAAAAGAAATAGAAAATTATTTCAAAAGTATTCTTTCAAACATTTTGAAACTACCAGCATCTCTCGTTTCATGCGCATGTGTAGACGTGACATCGACAAAGCCCAGTCCGATGAAATCCTTTCGGATGAAACGCGCCCCCAAAACTTTTTTCTCCAATTTGTCATACTATTTTTCTAAATACAGTTTGTTGATATATAAAATTATACAAAATCATATATATATATATATATATATATATATATATATAGGCATGAAAAAACTCCGGAAGCTATTGCGAATCTTTTGCAGACAGGAAACTTGGAATTTTACTCTGTAATCTGAGTTAACTTTGAAAGATTCCTGTTACTGCAAGAAATTTATGTCCAGAACGAAGATTTTACAACTCTGATTAAAATGAAGAAAAAAATAAGGAAACGAATTCTTCTTCTTTTCCTTCTTCTTCTTCTTCTTCTTCTTCTTGCCTCTTTCGAAATTAGTTTCCTTTTCGGATCATGGATTTTGTATTTTCCTTTGTGGACAACATTTCATGATTTATTAGCCTGTTTTCACTCGTAAAAATTCGTCCAGTAAGTGGAAAAAAACAAACTTAAGTTACCAAAATATTTATTCCAACAACAGTAATATTTTAAAGTCAATTTTCTAGTGTTGCCGAAAATAATACGAGGAAAAAAAATTACTTTTCAAGCATTAATCTTCCGCTCTTTCTTACCCTATCTATATAGTGATTTACTAAGTGCGCTTTAGATGCGCCACAAGGCTGAGATTAAGGAGAACCCAATGAAGATCTAACTCACTAATAGGAAAAAATTGTTAACCATTAGCCCACGTGGAAGTGCCCTTCTAAATGTATAGATGAGCAAACGATATGTAAAGTTTTACATATCAAGAATAATTTTAGTGAAATCTATTTAACTGAAGGACAACAATACATTGAAAATACATTTTAGCTACTCCAACACCCGAATTATTTCATATTCAACGCTAAATAAAAGGCTTTTAAAATATCTAAGAATAGAACAGTGCAAAATTCTGACAAATGCAAAGAATCAATATATATATTTTTTTTTTGCCTACCAACTTTATAATAACTACTTTTGAAAAGAACTGATCTAAGTTTAACATAAAATTGTCACAACTATGTACTTCTAAAACAATAAAGGACTTAATACAAAACAAAAGAATAAACTAAAATTTGACGGAGGACATTAGTCTATCACCTATAATAATTGCCACATCGGAGAACCATCAAGGAATTTCAATAAAAGATTATATGAAAACAAAAGGGATATTTAAAAAAAAAAAAAAAAAAAACACTACATGCATTGTTTGCTCAGCGTAATGAGTCTGGTTATAATTTAGGCTTAAAAAAATGCTACTCCAATTAAAAGAGAAAGCAATTTCCTAAGACGAACGTGTTTTAATCGCTAGATCATCCACAAAGAATTACGCCCAGTTTCTTATAACATTTCACATTTCTTAGCAGATCTTCTATTATCACAATATGGAATACTTCATAGCAAAAGTGATAAAACCAAAAACAAAAAGAAACTCGGCTAGGGTATATACCCAAAATACAATGGCATACTGTATTTGCGAGGTAAATCTTGTAGGATATAAAAATATTAACAATACTTGCAAACAATACCAAGATACTTTTAAAATCAAACGGTAAAATCGACTGTGGATCCTCAAAGCAATACGCATAAAACAAAAACAACCATCTATAAATAAGAGCCCACATCCTCAAATGTAAATATAAACATAAAAATATAAATTAAACGCACACACACATACATGTCACACCTTGAATACGTAACAACACAGTTTGCTTACGTCAGTACACTCACCGGTTCTACGAAATTCACTATTTGTCTCTACCTACCTTGCTGATGACTTAAGCAAGTCGAAAGCTTGGAACTATTCACGAAATGAACTTTGAGCAATTTCTGAAAGATCTTCTTCCTTATCTGAAGACGGATTCTTCGTAATTTGGAAAATCTATCAATAAAATTAATCGATAAAAAATGTCTGTTTTTTTTTGTGTTTTTTAAATAGATTCCGGGTGTAACAGTAAAATTGTCCAAATCGTTTAAAGGCATAATTATCCACCCCAGAAAATGTTTAATATCTGAAAGAACACTAAACTAATTGACGTTTAGTCATTTTAACACCATTTGTCCTAAGAATCACTGAAAAACTCTTTGAGTTATTCAGCTAAAAGAAGAGCAGGTTAAAATCGTTTTGTGTCAACCCTACTATCTTCCCAACTAAGCAATGGTGAGCGGAAGACAGTCATTCAGGCCTTCCCTTATGGTACCAACATTCATACTCTGGCTTCCATCTTCGAAGTCCGTCCAAGAAACATCAAGAGAAGCGTGAACAAGTTTTAAAAAGAGGGAACAGTAGAGAGAAAGACTGGATCATGAGGTCCCAACAAGAACTGGGATCATCATTTCAACTTAGAAAATTAGAAAATTTCAAATTAGAAAAGATCCAACAAAAATCCCTAAGGCATTTGTCACTTGAGAGAGGAGTTTCATCTATGACAGTTCAAGGAGCAGTGAAAAAAGACTGGAGAATGAAATCGTACGTGAAACGTGTGAGGCACCATGTTACACCAGGACAAAAAGTTAGAAAGTTATAGAGGGCAAAGATCATCTTGAATAACTAGAATTATATATATATATATATATATATATATATATATATATATATATATATATATTCGAAATTAATTTAAATCCATCATGAACTTCCGATCCTTAGCTATGATTAACTAATGATGAACATGTTATTTTCTGTTTATGATCAATTTCATCAGGATTCTTCTCTTAATCTTGGAGAGTAATTATACATTCTTATTGCTCAAAGTAGAGTCCAATATTGTTATAAAAACCTCACAGAATTCCAGTAAGATATGTTTAATCATTTCTAAGATACAACGGTTCAAAGCACAATCTAACAATTGAAAGATTTTGCTGTTACATAATTTGGACAATTCTGCTGTTACACCCGGTATATCCGTGTATGTGTTAATATACGTTCATTTAAGGCCACTGACAAGAAACATTTTGTTTACAAATGTCACAATTGGAATTATTATCTCACGACTGCAAACCGGATAGTGAATATAGCCATTTCGCTATTTTCATGATTCAGACTTTTCTTTTTTTATATACGTCAAGATCAAAATAAGTAAGTACAAAATACTTAAAGATATTACTTGTTTTACGCATTTTACGGACAAGGTAACACTTAAGCAAAATTATAAAATGTTAGTAATGTATAACATTTAAAATTTCACTACGTTCATTGAAGATCTAATTCAGTTTTATTTTAATGCTAAGGATCTCAAGAATCTGAAGTCTTTCTTAAAAGTTAACAAGAAGTCTACGTTCTCCAGAATCAACATGGATTACTGTTTGAATTGACATGTAACACGTTAGTGGGATTTGGTCGTCTAGCGTCTCTGCAACAACAACAACAACCTCATTTAATAGCCTTCTATCTCGAGTGGCTCTTCGGCATTATCTTTGCTGAACAAAAAGAAAAGATAAATTATGGCGTATGCCAGGAGATGCTCCTGGAAAAAAAACCTACTGCGAAGTATTCAGACGGCTGCTACATACATTTCCAAGGAGGCTTATTTTGCAGGGGATAATAGCCAAATTTACATAATATATAAAAATATGATTTACTAGAATAATTATGTACATTTTCAGGCCCAATATGGAAACTCTCTGATACTAATTCGTTTTATTTCATGTGCCACGTCTCTTCCTGATTTCTCAGTTATTTCAAGGGCACATGGCCCAGTGGATAAGGATGTTGGTTAGATCCAGTGACTCCAAAGAATTGTGAGTTCAATACCAGGCCACAGTGGTGGTTAATCAAAACTTGGAGAGTTGATTTAAAGGGAAATAACTGAAACATCCGGAAGAGGCATGGAACGTGGAAATAGAACAATCTACCCCGATGAACGAAATCTAAGGGTTCGGTTCGAAATTCAAATTTCCTGAAGACGGACGGAGCGTACAATGGCCGAACCGTTGTGAATATGTCAATGAAGATGAGGATAACAGTCCGAATAGTGTAAATAATACAAGTAATCGTAATACCTCATCTCAGAGATATAGACAGCCATTATATCACTAGAAGCTAGTCACTGGATCTAACCAACGTCTTTATCCACTGGGCCATGTGTCCTTGTGAATATGGCAATGAAGATGAGGATAACAGTCTGAATAATGTAAATAATGCAAGTAATCATAATACCTCATCTGAGAGATATAGACAGCCATTATATCACTAGAAGCTAGTCACTGGATCTAACCAACCTGTTTATCCACTGGGCCATGTGTCCTTGTGAATATGGAAATGAAGATGAGGATAACAGTCCGAATAATGTAAATAATTCAAGTAATCATAATACCCCATCTCAGAGATATAGACAGCCATTATATCACTAGAAGCTAGTCACTGGATCTAACCAACGTCTTTATCCACTGGGCCATGTGTCCTTGTGAATATGGCAATGAAGATGAGGATAACAGTCCGAATAATGTAAATAATGCAAATAATCATAATACCTCATCTCAGAGATATAGACAGAAAAGCTTTCATGTAAGAAATATTCAGTGGAAAAATAACGAGTAATAAATTACATTTCTATATTTTCATATTTGGGAGCCATTTCACAAATCTCATTTAGTATTCGATCAAATTATATGATTCTCACCGGGAAACACCAGTGTTCGGAATTTAAGTTAATGTCCACCAGGAACCTTTGATCTAATAAGAATTAATCTGTGGTAACCCCAATATGTATTACGAGTTACCAAATGAAATTTTATAATCCGTACGTTCTGCCGCTTTCACGCTAAAACACCGGTTTTCCCCCGATCAATGAAGTTAAGGAATATCGAGCCTGTTCAGTATCTAGATCGGTGACCGCTTAAGAAGACCACGTGAGAAATATCGAAAAATATAAACAAAAATTCTGATCAAAGAACTATCGGCGGTCTTTAACAAAAATTAAAATATGCTGCTCCAAATACACCCAGTGGAAATATATCTATATGAGTTCAATCTCTGCATTTAGTAGTGCCAAAAAGCCACCTGAAAAAAAGCCGGAAAGTACAAAGGTCGAAACGTTGTGATTATGACATCCAAGATGAGCATAGCTTAGATGAGGATCAAACTTGCTATTCAGATGCTGGTCCGAATAGCAAAACATTGTAATCATAATTCCTTATCTAAAAATTGCAATAAATCTTAGAAATTGGAACTGTTTCGATAACATTTTCGTTAGAATCGACAAAAAAACGTTTGATACGATCTATTGTTTCAATATTTTCAGCAATAATTACTACCATGGAAATTGGTATACTCACAATAATAAAATAATCTTCTTCTATGTGCCATGTACCTTCAAGATTTTGGCGTGCATGGCTCTCCACAATTTCCTGTCCTTAGTAAAAAAAAAAAAAAAAAATTTCCTCGAAATCCCAGCATTTTCGTTGTTGTTTCGAAGGAGTAATCATCGTATGTGAAATAATGTGATTTTGTAAATATGACTGATTTCTTTCTTTTCTTCACCAGGGAATTTTCTGGCAGAAAATGTCACGCGGCCAAAGGGAAAACGTAGAGCCAAATAAAATAGGAGCTTATCATTTTTCGCAGCCATTTTGCGGATTGTCTGTAAACATCGGGGTTGGCCAGCGAATAAGCGAGGCTTTTGTGGACAGCAACGAACTATTTACGAGCAACATAAATCATCAAGCCAAAGAAAGGTGTGTCTCAAAGAAAAGGGGGAAAAAACATAATGGTAGATTAATGGCGGCCGTGGAATGTTATAATGAATGAGAAGAAGCGCTTTTATGATAGCAAGGGGAAAATGGAGAACCATTTCTGTTTCCCAATGACAGAACATCTCATAACAATAAACTATAGAAAACAATTCAAAGTATTCATTCTTTTACTCTGTTTTACTCTGTTTCAACATTATTGTTGTTGTTGTTGTTGCTACTGCTGATATTATTGTTATTATTATTATTAGTTGATGTTATTGTAAGAGCTGTCTTGCATTCATCCAAAGTGTCTTTCTGTTCATACAGGGTTATATTGATACAAAATTCTTCTTCTTCTTCTTCTTCTTCTTCTTCTTATTATTATTATTATTATTATTATTATTATCATCATTATTACTATTATTATTGTTATTATTATTACTGTTATTATTACGATTATTATTATTATTGCTCTTATAATTGTGGAGTGATGGTAGCGGCTCGGATTGAGGAATCGGAGAGCCGTATTCGAATCCATTACATTCACTTACGTGCTAATAACCTTGGGAAAGGTATGAATCCTCTTCTCCTCTACCCACTATCTATGGATAAATAGCAGGACAGACCGGGTTCTATAGCTTTGGATGGCAACTAACTGACTGAATTATTATTATTGTTAGTATTATTATTCTTGTTTTCATTATTATTATTATTGTTTCATTTCCTTTGATTTCTGGTGTGTACTCATTTCTTTCCGGGTTCCGCCCAAAGACCTAAGGTTAGAGATGGCATCATGACATTTTCCACTGACCAATTAAAAAAAGATAAAAAAAACATTTCCAGGAATCCCTTCAATGAGTCTACTGGAACCTTTCCCAACCAATCCGAGGGCTCCAACTACAACAGGGATTGTTGATGTTCCCATGTGCCACATATTATTATTATTATTATTGTTATTTTTCTTCTTCTTCTTCTTCTTCTTCTTCTTATTATTATTATTATTATTATTATTATTATTATTTGCATCCAGTTAGTTTTAAAACCAGTAGAGCGTAGGAGCTGAATATGGAGATCAACTGATATTCTTTGTAGCAGTCTAGGACACCCGTTTGTATTCGAGCTGATTTTTTTTAGAAAATTACTCTCTTCTGATTGACTTTGATTCTTTCTAGGAGACCCAATTCAATCGATTTATTTACAAGATTCCTTTGAATTGATCCAGGTGCTCCATTAACGATTGTTGCAACAGTTACCAACCTGCTCATTTCACTTATTTGACTTTATGTCAGCATATATGGCGTTGGTTTTGCTGGTAAGAACTTTTATTTATGAAAATAAAAATGTATTTTATTCCTTTCATCGACGGTCTGTATCCAATTCGTTTTTAGGTAGCACCTCCTGTTCCGAGCAGACATGTTTTTTTGTTGTAATGACTAAAATTTGAATTCTCTGTCTGCAAGCACTTTTTCATTTTTTTTTTTTTTTGCACAACATCCTAATACTCCAGTGATCACTGCTACTATAACTACTTTTTTGCTTGTCTTTTCCAAACCACTAACATTTCATAATTTAAATTCTTCTTCTTCTTCTTCTTCTTCTTCTTCTTCTTATTATTATTATTATTATTATTATTATTTCCTAGGATTTTTATTGTATACACATTTCCTTTCGGCTCCCAACAAGAAAGCTAAGTTAGAAATGGCTTCACGATATTTTCCACAAATGATTTTTAGTTTGGTTTTGGTTTTACGGCGTATCAACACCTCAATGAATTATTTAATTCCGGCAAAATTTCTATTGCTGGAAATATTTTTTTTTCAAACAATATTTCTGGCAATATTTTTTCCAGAAATGTATTGCTGGTATTAAAACCTATTTTTGCACTTTCATAGTGCTTTGAGCCCAGTTTGGGGGTTAACAATTTGCCCATAGCTCGAACACTAACAGGCGCTAGCACGCCGGTTCAGGGTAATCGTGGGAACACCAACAATTAAGAGGTGGTTCCACGCTCCTCAAAATCTCCTAATCAGAGGCCCCTCTCATTTCTTAATTTTACGTACCACCGCAGTAAAATGGACGGATTTAAAAGTGCAATGCAAAGTTGATGAAACTACAACGCGAAGAAACAGAATACCAGACGGATTTTGAGGAATTGCAACTAGACATTCAGATTAGACAACAAAAACTGGAAGAAATGCTCCTTTAAAAACAGAATGAGCAAAGACACTTGTATAATATATCCATTAAAAGCCAAAATGAGGACCGCAAAAATGCGTTCTCTCAAAATGCTATATGGGGAGCTATTGAAAACTTCACGTTTGCACCTGAAGAAGAAATTACATTCGCTTCGTACTTTAAACGTTACGAGGACTTATACTCAATACAGATTGTGCAAGTTGCGTTGACCATAAAAAGGTTCGCCTATTCCTCAGGAAATTAGGCACAGCAGAATATACTAAGTTTGTTAACTATATTTTGCCGAAGAAAACCAGAGACTTGAAATTTAAAGAGGCGGTTCAATCATTAACAGAACTCTTCAGTCCAAAAACGTCCTTGTTCCACAAGAGTTGGAAATGCATGAATCTCACCCGCAAAGAAGACGAAGATTATACTACTTTCGCGAGTGTAGTCAATAAACACTGCGATGACTTCAAATTGGCTGAGTTAAGTGCCAATGATTTTAAATGCCTGATTTTCGTCCAGGGTTTGATTTCTGCAAAAGATGCCGAAATACTTCAACAAGCTTGAAAACGTGACCGACGTTAGTTTACAGCAATTTACCGAAGATTGCCAACGTTTCGTGAACGTCAGAGAGGATTCGAGAAACATCGAACAGAGTGGCGTGGCTCACGTTAATAAAATACACAAAGAAAAATTAATAAAGGTCAACTAAAAAATAATAAAATTACTTTGCAGTCAAGACCATGTTTCGTGTGTGGTCAATTACATTGGTATAGATATTGTTCTTTGAAAGATAAAAAAAGGTTTTAATTGCGATAAATTGATAAATTGGGACACAAAAGTTCCCACTGCCTGATTATGAACATGACAAAAAAGTTATGCAAAAATTGCCAGGTCTGATGAACCAGAAAGTCGTGACACCAGGAAATATATAGAAGTGCAAATATTTTACAAAAATATAAGGCTAGAGCTTGATTCGGGTTCAGACTTATCTATAATTAATTATCAAACATGGAGAAAACTGAGTAAGCCGACTTAACAAAGTCGGCTTACTCAGTTTTACTGTATGAGAAGGCCTTGAGGAACAGTCAAATAGATCTGTTCCAGCTATGCTGTTCAAACTCTCGTGCAGAGAGGATCTCTATACGAGGCTATGTCGAAGGGCAGTCACATCTCGGGAAACAGTTACCCGACCCCGTTTTATACGAGGTCTATGGGCAATCTTTGGCCGAGCCTACGCACTCGGATTGCCCCACATTGAACTCAGCCTTGAGCCTCATCCTACCTAGTGATGAGGCTGGTAAATATAACAGTCGAATAGATTGATCGCTGGTCATCCGACACACACTCACTAGTCATATAATACTCTTCTGATGTACTTACTGTTTAATATATGATATATGGTTATGTTGTTTCTTTAACCATTTACTTGGTCACAACAAAAACCTAGCGCTCCTGCTACACCTGTAATTATTGATGTCCTCATGTGTCACATCTCTAAAGACACATTACAGTCTGCAGAAGCTGCCATGTCAGTAAGTATTGTTTTTGTGGTCTCTCGTCACAATGTCCGGGCGATTAGCTTTGATTGCTCTGCCTGGGAGCATTGTAAAATCCCATAAAACTGTTACAAGCCCTATCAGGTGAGTTTCCGGTCCAGTCTATAGTACTTTGATTTGCTCACTGGTAAGGCCTGATTGTGCGTTCGTGCTGCGTTACAATTTTCGTAAGCTTCCTTGGAGTAACGTCCATCGCAGACAATGGCTGTGGGACAACTAATTAATATTATTAACAACTCATTGAACAATGTCCGATGATTGAATAATATTTACAATAGAGATTAAGTGAGATGAAATCGTCTCAATATTTTTGCACCTCCTTTTATCCGGGTCATTTTTATTAATACTGTCGTCTGGATATTTGTAAGTTTTTTTCTAATATCCAGCTTTGTTACTAGTCGATACAGGAAAGTTAAAAACATTAAAAAAAAAACAAAAAAAAAAAAAATGGCACCTTCATGCGCCACAGTCTCACTGGCTCGGCCATAATATTTACTTACCTTCGCAATTATTATTATTATTATTATTTCCTTTGATTTCTGGTGTGTACTCATTTCTTTCCGGGTCCCTCACAGAGACCTAAGTCGTAACTGCTCAATTTCATATCGGAAACCTAAACAAACCATTTATAAAGGATTAATGGTTTCTTCTGCATAGGGACGCGCAGGTTCGAATCCTGACGGAGAGAGCATTTTCTTTAATAAGTTTTCTCGAATGTTCATGGCCGATAACATTTAAAGCAACAAAAATATATGTATATGTGTTGTTTTATTTCTTAAGAGAGTTGTACTTCTTCTGAACTGGATGCCAGTCAAGGATAGAGCTGTTTCTGCTGTTATTTCACTCAGAGCTGAGTGAAGAAAGAAAGATATATTCATATCTTTCCCAACAGCATGATATGAATTAAACAAAAAGCGGCCTTCTTTTGATGTGTTTTTAACTGTTCACCTAATTGTCTCTACGTTACCTCAAAATACACCGTACAAGAAATTACTTTAAAATAATCTTACGTCTTGTTCGTAAAGCGTTCGCCACTAACCTTTTATCGAAAGAAAATTCAGCGGACGTTATATTCAACATCTGATATTGCGTAAAACAAAGACAGAATGGCAGTGTTTGACAGAAACGAAAATTCACAAGAAAAGATTCAGTTCATTGTAGGAACAAGTGATTTTTGATTCGTGAATATGAACACCAGGCTCAAAGGCAGACAAATGGTGAGGAGAGGGAAGCCAAGTAAATGTGGGTGGTACCTTGGTCCCCGGGGAGAATGGTTGAAATCAGAGAAGATAAACAATAGCGCAGAATACCCTTGAGCTCTGACGATCAAAGCGAAGAGTGAAGAAATAACGGATCGGGAACTTTTTGGTGTTTATAGTTAGTTTTTCTTTCTTTTTAGATATCGACATTTAATGAGAAAAAAAAAAGAAGCCACTACTTCACTATTAACAGCTTGGCTTAGTGTATGTGTACCTGCGAGAGGGTACGGAAAAGTTCTCGGTTCGACTCTCTTCCCAAAAGCAGTATTCGGAAGTTTGGTTTGAGATATACACGAGGGATTGGGGACACTGTGGCCAACTCATTTCTACTAGTTTCATGACTTAAGCGTCCATCAGACCATTCAATATCTACATATTTTCTCTGAATGTCATTCTCTCTCTCTCTCTCTCTCTCTCTCTATATATATATATATATATATATATATATATTATGAAATTATGGGAACACGTCAGGCTATACGACGGTTCCCGTAAGGGTCATAGGAGGGAATGAAGATAGGAAAAGAAAAAATGCATAGTACATGATTCTAACAAGTAATGTTTTGATTTTAAAATCATCACTGTTTATATCGACTTGATTTTCTCCTTACCTCCTCTCTTAGCTCTTGTTGAGCTTCTCAAATGAGTCCTCTTGGCAATTCCGATCACGCTGTAGTACATATTAATATTTCTTTTCAGTCGTCTATTTTATTTGAACCTCCTGTTCACAAGACGTATTTTAGTTACCAGCATACTGATTGGGATTTATTTCGTTACTTTACGCGAGACACCCCTTGGATTGATATTCTTAACCTTCCCATTGAAAATGGTTTCAGTGAGATTTCTTCTTGGGTTAAATCTGGCATAGATGCTTTTGCATGTTCTTGAAGATAAAGTTTTCGTGTTACTTTAAACTCAATATAAAATAAAATCTTTTAAAATCATTAATTTTTTTCAGTTATTTTAAAATCTAGATTTTTAATTTTTCCTTTCTTATCCCAATGCATGGTATTCAAGGGCAGATTTTCAACCTCGGAATCATCCTGATTCCAAAAAGGTATATTATATCTATGTAAAGAAAGTGTAGTCCGAGTTAAAGGGGGTTCAAAAACACACACTGACAAACAAAATTTGCCGTTTATTTATATAGATTTAATATTATATCTTGAATTTTTTCAAAAATCAGCTGGTCGATTCCAATGTTATTATGAAAACTGATTTGCCTAATTAAATCTGATAGGGTATAGTATTTCTAAGTTGGATCAGTCCATTATTTAATAAGATAAAAACGATCCCCCAATTTATGTCCGAGATTTACTTGATCCCCCACTGAGTCAGGTTGTGACACAAAGTCGGTTTTTAACGTGGGGACCCGAGTGTTTCCACTCGGATCGCTGGTCTAAGCTGGTCTTAGCTTGGCTAAGCTGGTCAGAGCTTGTTTTACCACCGCTACGTAACAAATGTCACGCAGTAGTAGGGGGGACGCAAGGGTGTAGAGAAGGCACAGAACAGGTACTACATCTGTAGCATCCATCCTGATGGGGAAAAAAAAACACTTCTATTCCTCTGCTAGTCCCTCCAGAAAAGGGGGAAAGCCTCTGTTCCGAAAATTGTCCTCAAATGACTTTCTAAAAAGGCCGAAAGTATGGGGCACACAGGAGGTTCGAACTCACTATTCAATCGTAATCGATTTAGCGAGACACGTTTGCTAACCGTTACATCGCGTCGAAGTGCCGCTCACCCCAATTTATGTCCTGTAGAAACTTATATTAATCTTCAACGTCAATATATTTAGAAAAAATTTCTTAACATTCGTTGTTAAATACAACTTTTATTTTGAACACACTTACTTACATAATAAAATCTGACATAACTCAAACTATGGTGTTTTTCTAAGTTTAGCTTAAATATAGCATAAAATCAAAAGTATGAGGCCCCAAGTGAGGATCGAATTCACTTCTCAGTCGTGAATGTAGAGAGAACAGCTTGCTAACCATGACACCACGTCGGTGTTCTATGGTGGGTGAATTTTTAATTTAATAAGAATAGGAAACTAACTCCTCCTCACTCTTTATGGCTAGAAAAAAATTATTAGTATTATATTAGCATTAACGTAAATATATACTGAAAAACTTTCCCAACATAGTTTGTTATCAAATACCAATTTTATAGCAAAATAATAGACTTCTTTTTTTTTTTTTTTAAGCATTGTGCCCCAAGCAAGGCGTGAAGCCACTAGGATGCAGGGGGTTTGGAGCGAGAGCAGATAAGAGTGATAGGAGAAAGGAAGAGGAGAAGGATAGTGGGTAGATCAAGGTAATTGGAGATGTCGATTGACATTACATTTGAATAGTTGGAGATTATAGCTTTCAGGGAAACAGTAATTGGGGAGGGTGTTCCACTGGCGAGAGGTGCGAGGTATGAAGCTATTGGAGTAGAAGAGACGGCTACATTTGAAGGTTTCTACGGTGTAAGGGTGAGCGGGATGCCAGCCTCGTAGGGCGCTTGAATTCATGGAGTCTGGGAACCAGAGAGCAGCTCATCAGAGCAGTTACCATGGAAGTATTTGTAGAAAAAAGACAGAGAGAGGCGACGGCGCGTCTGTGAGAGAGTGACTGCAAGCAAGACGCTAGATCAGGGCCAATTAGATTACATATCCTTCTCTGGATCTTGTCGAGAACTCCGAGGTAAGCGGAAGGTGCTCCAGCCCATATATGCAGCAATACTCCATGCAAGGGCGAATGGTTGTTTTATATATTTGAAGTATCGATTCAGGGAGAAAAATTTCCTGGCGCGGCACAGAGAGCCAACTTTCCTCGCGGTGGAAGAAGCAATTGACTCAATGTATTTGTTCCATCTCAGGTCAGCAGTCAGCGTGAGACCGAGCAGATGCAGGGAGTTGCTCTCAGGAAGTTGACTATCAGACATTTTAATGGGGGGCAGGGAAGGATCTCTATGGTGGTTAATGGAGAGTAATTTAGTTTTAGTGGCGTTAAAGTTGACCAGCCAATTCTTGCCCCAGTTAACAACCGATTGGAGGTCCATTTCAAGACGCACGGCCAGGTTAGTTTTGTCGCCGACACTAGACTTGTTTTTGAGGCAGGAGTAAATTGTAGAGTCGTCTGCATAGATGCCGACCTGGGAATCTATAGCTTCAGGAAGGTCGTTGATGAAAATGAGGAAAAGAGTGGGGCCAAGGATGGAGCCTTGGGGCACACCTGCGTTAATGGGATGGGAACTGGAGGAGAATCCGTTGAGAACGACCTTCAATTCTCGGTTAGACAGGAATGATTGTATTAGATCAAACAGTTGACCAGTAACACCATACCCCTGGAGCTTACGAAGAAGGCCGGCGTGCCAAACCCTATCGAATGCTTTGGAGATGTCGAGGGCCACAGCACGAGCCTCACCGTTATTTTGAAGGGCTTGGTAGACGGTTTCAGTGATGGCCGTCAGCACATCAGCTGTAGATCTGGCGTAGCGGAAACCATATTGCTTGTCTGAGAGCAGATTATGGGATGTGAGGTGATTAACCACTTCGGCATTGATTAGGGCTTCGAAGACTTTGCCGAACAGGGGTAGGAGACTAATAGGACGGTAATTAGTGGAGTCAGAGGGGTCTCCAGAGTTCTTAAACACAGGAACAATGGATGAGGACTTACAGAATAAAATCTGATATAGCTTAGTAATTTTGGAGGGGGGCAATTTATTACTTAATTACAATAGAAAATCAATCCCCCACTTTATGTCCTGTAGAAACATATTAATATTTAAGAAATTTTTCCATCATTGGTCGTTTGATACCAATTTTATTTTGACTTACAGAATAAAATCTGACATGGTGTATACAGGGTTTGATGGGTAAATTTTATGTTTAATTTCGCGTCTGCGCATTGTTTGTTTTAGATTTTATCGATTGCCCAGTATAGCAGGGTCAAATGGGAACCGTCTCTGAGAAAAATAGAACCCTGACGCAATACACTCCATCTGAAATTTGGAAACGGAATGCTGTACTGCTTGGCATTCGCGCCGGAAGCTCCAATACGAGCATTTCAGAGTGTTTGGGTGTCAAACAGTGCTGAGGATTCGGAAAGAGTTGGAAGAGTTGAATGGTGATTACGAAGGTACGGCAGCTCGGAAAACTCATTCTGATCTTTCTGACAAGAAAAGAACTCTCGAAGTTGTTGATGAGGGCTTCAGACTCAACGCGTTGGCCTACATCAAATGTCTTCAGGAGGTAGCCCTTCCCTGGGACAAGAGGGTGGCTGCTGGAAGACACTATATCTTGCAATAGGGCCCTGCCCCGTGCCACACAAGCGAGAGAACCCAGTCATCTCTATCAGGCAATTTCTGCGATCACATCATCCCTTGCATCTACCCACCTAACTCCTCAGACTGCAACACTCTTGATTATCATATGTGGGGCGCAGTTGAGCGAGAAATAAAAAAAAAATCCTCGTAACACCAAAGATAAACTGAAGGCAAATATTATGGCAGTATTCAGCAACGTAACAAGGAGACCGTCCTTAAGAGTTGCAGGAGATTCCGAGGTTGAAGCCAATGGCGATTTTATTGAATAAATTTACTCTTCAGTATTTCAAGGTATTTTTGTGTAATTTTGATAAATATATCTGTTAAAATGAGATATCAGTGTTATTTTCCTTTTTGCGTCATTTAGATGGCAATTTATCTATCGCACCCTGTATGAAAAGGTGGATATGTTTCATCTCTTATCCTTTAGATAATTTTAACTTCGGGGTCAGTATTACTTTACCGCCATCTTGTCTGCTTTTCTCCAGACATCTGTATTCCGACTTCGATGTTTCTCATTTTTCACGTTTACCCTTTTTCTTAACCGAAAATATCTCTCACGTAACAGAACCAAAAAAAAAAAAAAAAGGAAAGAAAAAACAAACTCTGAAATAAAACAAAACTTAGAATAATCATGATATATCTGACTCCTCCCCACTCACCCTGCCAACTTGCCAAACAAAGGTTCTGTGCGAGGATCTCGCCATTTGCTTTTTTTCACACCCTCCCTTACAACTCATGCGTCAAGACCTTTCCGCTCGCATCCGGCAGGAATGTCATTAGACAAAGATGCGCACGAATGACGTGAGGCAGGCCCTCCTCTAGGCAGCACCATCGCTGCCACCCCCGCCCGGTTTCTGCCGCCGCTGTCTCTATGCCATTAAAAACTTTCCTCTCTCCACAATAAAGACTTTTTAAGTCGCCTACCATAGAGCTCGTTAACAAGCTAATTTCTTTGTTCTTTGCTAGTCACTAACGTTCGAGTACTGTTAAAATCCCACATTTCTAATGCTGTTTTTCAAGATTTAGCTTTAAAAGTTAGAGGATTAGCATAAAATAAGCTAACAAAATGACGTTGATATAACGCTGGGCTTAAAATGTATCATTTATATTCACTATACTTCGTGCAAGTGTTTTGAAAACCTAATGTCTATGAAGGGCTCGTTCTTATAGGGGACTGCGACTTAAGGGCTCTGTGACTAAAGATGCCCATGACTAGCGGGGTCCCTGATTCAATGATGGTTACGGCTTTATGTGACGTTAGATAGCGGTTGCAAAAACGTTTTTTGTAGATAGCTACACAGGCATGTCTTTTAGATTTATTTATAGCCTCTGAAATATAAATGTGTAAAAACTACCAGAGCCACAAAGTGAGGAATGAGTTCATATATTCATTGTAATATAAAATTGAACTCTGACTTTATATCCACATTATAATTTATTGCTGGATTATCAAATTCTGGTAAGGTATAAATCCAGCTCCTCTCCCTCCATCTATAAGTTAATTGGTTAGAATTGTATCACGAAACCAGTATTATCCCCACCCTAAAATATTCTTACAATATAAAAATATTTTCTGGCTTTAAATAACTTGCAAGGGGTTGATAAACCGTAAAAAATAAATAAATCAGTCAACAGTCAGTTTGGGATGAGGAAACTAATTGATTCTAAGGTTACAATAACGTTGCCATAACGTAGCATACCCTCAACCAAAATACAGTGTGTGTGTGTGTGTATGTGTGTGTGTGTGTGTGTGTGTGTGTGTGTGTGTGTGTGTGTGTGTAACGTTACACGAAAGTTCTGCATTAGCTTGTTATTGATATGCAGGAAGTGCAACGACTATCGCCGTGGAAAGCAGAATCGACACTTCGCATTAATCTATTTTTCCAACTGCAGTTTAATTAGAAGGGGAGAATGGTTCTTTTCGCTTCGGGTAGCAGCCAGTATAAAATTCTGAATAGAAAACCAACTTGAAGAGGAATGGTCTTCGCCAGACTAAATTGCCCTAGAAACAACCACAGCTGTTACGTCTGTAGAACATGTGATACTCCTGTGACTCTAATGGGTTACGGGATCCGTGTTCGTTATCGAACGAACCTTGTCCTTGTACCAGATTAAGTCGAAATCAGTAAATATCAATCCTATTTTTATGGATCCTGCAATCGATGCTAAAACAAGCAAATTCGTCTGTTAGACGTAGCTAACGTATTGAATTTCCCCATCAGTTTGTGCTCTTCGACAATTGAATAAATAAAATGAGTTCACCTGTGTAAATAAGGAGTCTTGGAGATTATCAACCAGCTTAGTACCTTCGCCAGTTTTTGTGATTTTTGTTGTGACCTTGTACCTGATTAAGATATGTGCAGGGCGACTAGGGGTTATTTGCACAACCACTGTCTCTTCAGTTTATATTAAGCATGAAAGTGTGAATACGCCTCTTCTCTGCCCACCTCTGTGGGTTAAATTTCAGGACAAACCGGGGCGTCTAAGCTCCTTTTTTACTCTGTATTCACCCAGTATAATATCTAAAAGCCACTCAGGGTTTACTGAATGAGGAAAGGATTGTAGATTATGAGAATAAGTAGGATAGAAAACCGTTAACTCTGGACTTGAAGAGGATCAGATTGTTTTAATCTGTCTTCTGTTCCACAAAGTAGCACCTCTTGGAAAGCCTTGATTAGCATCCAGTCTACGAGAGAGAAAACTGTATTCAAAACTGTGCAGAAGCTAAAAGGAAACCACTATATTTTCCATGAACAATTATGCTCATGTATAATTTAGAAATATTAAACGAAAAGAAGCTGTGGACAGCCATGATCACATGTACGCCGAAGCAGATAATGCTTTAGAAAAATATTTATTATATTTTACTAATGTCAGAGGTCGTGTTAAACATTCAAAAATTTCGAATTTAAGGAAAAACACTTGTAAATTGTCATTATTAATATGACTTCCTTTTCCACTGCATTCATTTTCAAAGTCTCTCGATTGCAATATCCTTATCACTCAAAGTTGTTTTCTGGTGCCATAGAAGGATATGACAACGCATCTATGAAATTCAAGAACACTATTGTTCAGGGAAGGATAAACTTTGTCTTTTGTACAGCAAATGGAGTGATAAAGTTTAATTATCATAGCTTCTCCCGTCTAGCCATTTTTTTATCCCGTGTCCCATAACGTGGTAGGGGAACCATGAGTTTTTCCTTCTCCTAGACCGGTTGCCACCCAAGGCTATAGAACCCAGTCTGTCCTGCTATTTACCCATATCTTGGTGCTGAAGAACAGTATTCATAACTTTCCCAAGGTTATTAACCTCTAAGTGAATGTAATGGATCCGACTGGAATTCGAACTCGGCTCTCCGATTCCTCAATCCGCTATCTATTACTCCATCGTGCCTCCATGTCTAGCCTTGCAGATATCTATAAATAATAATAATAATAATAATAAATCCTTTAAAGTTTTTGGGTAGAGCGAAAAAGAAAGTAAATTCGTCAGGGATTGTGAATGAACATTAAACAGCAAGGAGTTTGCTTTGGGGGAAAAAGAAAGAGATAAAAAGGAAAAAAAAAACTTAAGTATTTCTGCAGTGAAATGACCCTGGGGACTGGGAAGGTGAGAACACAGGAAAAGGTCATTGCATGACTTTCTTAATAGGTTCATCTGGTCTACAGATATCCTGACAAGTGCTCGGGACGGCGTGCTTTCGGACACGTGTGGTAGGCGTGTCTAATTCTTTTAAGGTTTGAAGGGAGAAGAAAACAAAAAAGAAAGCAAATGCCTTTGGCTTTTGAGAAAGCATCTCCACCCAGAGTGTACACCACCCAGATTTTAGAAGAGAGAATATCAACTTATCTGATAAGAAATTTGGTTTCTTTAAGATAATATGAGGGAACAGGTTTGATTTGAATTCAAACTCACACGTTTGGGCGAGTAATCATAGCTGGCTGAGATTTGAATGCTTCATTCTCATAGTAAACATCTAATAAAAACACTTATAAAATCTAGGGTTCACTAAAATAAAAACATATATTAACTGTATAATAGCCAAGACACCAGGGAATGTCGTGTAATGGATAACAAGTTTAGTTCGCCGCGGGTACTTAGCGGTGAATATGTCCTCACTGTGAGTCCTATGATTATAGCCTCATACCTGAAAATCGTGCTCTAAATACTACACTCTTGTGCAAATGAATTGAAACAAAACGAATAATGTTAATATTTATTTATTTCGTATTTTTTCAATGAAACATAACCCAATGCACATTTTAGTACTTCGTATGTCAATTCCACGAAGTCGTTCCTTGCAGATTGACCACATATTCTCGATTGGATTTAAACCAGGTGAGTTTCCAGGCCAGTCTATAGTACTTTGATTTTCTCACTGGTAAGGCTTGCCAGTGTGTTCGTGCAGCGTTGCAATTTTCGTACACTACCTTGGAGTAACGTCCATTGCAGACAATTGCTGTAGGACAACTAATCGACAGTGGAGACAACAGTGTCTCGGCATGATGAAAATCTTATGCAATCACGGATGACGCAATATTTTTCAAGCCCAAACAAATTTTATCATACATCCCGAAAATAGATTCATATTACTGCACACCACTGCAAATGACCTAATCTGAGGAAAAAATAGAAATCGATTACACCCTGTCACTCCAATGGATCTAAAAATGACCGTATGGTGAAAAAAAAGAAACTAAAGCGGCTGTTTCAATTAATTTGCACAAGGGTGTAATTAATAATAATAACTACCAAGGCATAACTTAATTTTTCTCATGAATCATGATTCTTAAGTTAATGAAAGAATAAGCTCATTACGAATTCAAAAACTATAAAATACCTCTTGAAAATATTCCAAATGTATCTTTAAATATCTGAGCTTAACTGTAAAATGTTGCAATAACAATCATAAGTATGAATGCAAACCATTATTTAAAGCAGGAAGATGGTAAAAATGAAAAGATTTAATATTGACAAGTCTTTTTCCATTTCACTGAAGCAGATGCTAAATGCATGAGAACGTTATCACCTCCTCCTCCGTCTTCCATTTTTCTCTTTTTTTTTCTTTCTTTCACTGATGAAATTTTCATGGTTTTTATATTTTTATTTTAATCATAATCCTTATGTCAATGACTGAACAAACTCCTTGCGAATTTCAAAACTATAAACTACCAGAGGAAATTCTTCTATTGCCTCATCAAACATTTGAGCTTAACAACTATAAAACAATCTTGAAATAACAATCATAAATCTGTACGCGGATACTTAAGAAGTAAGAGGGTACAAATTAAAAAAATTGAAATAGAACAGTTTTTCTATTTCACTGAAGCAGATGTTAAACATTTGAGAGTATTGTCGCCCGCTCTATCTTCTATTTATTTCTTTACAACTAAGCAGCGCTTTTATATATCTTTTCCTCCGTCTATCGTCACAGTTAAACAGGAATCGCCTATCGTTTATCTGAGCTAAGAGCAAAGTGTAACGTATACCCTTGTGCAAATTAATTGAAGTAAAAACGAATAATTCCGTTATTAATTACATTTTTTTTTCGTATTTTTCCAATGAAACATGACCCATTGTACATGATAGAACTTCGTAAGTCCATTCCACGAAGTCGTTCCTCGCAGATTGACCACAGAATGTAAATAATGCAAGTATTTTTCTTAAAATATATCGAAAAGGAATGAAAGAATGTTTAAAAACCAGACACAAAACTTTGACGGGGAATGAAACTGAATATATGGATTTATCATGAAACCTAAGCGTTTGTAAATCGAGTGTAGATTCTAAAACCCCAACGTAGACAAGGATAAGAAAAAAGAATAAAAAAAGAACTAATTTTATCAGTTAAGGTCTTCCATATGAGGTGTCAGTGCAAATATTGTAACTGAAGTGCCTGGATGTCTGTTCATTCTCATTACAACAGCGAAGAGATTCTAATCTCGGCCATTGATTTCGTTGTTACTGTTAAGACACGATCTTTACCGTCCATCCCATAATACTTTCACACTGGCATAATTAAAATTTTTTTGCCTTTTCCTCATCTTGTTGCTAAATTTTGGCAAAACTTTACAAAATTTGTTAAAGAAGATGCTTTATCTAGGAATTGAAATAACTTCAGACATTTATTTATTCTCATTGAACAGAGGAAAAGTAAAACAAAATCCCTAGATATCTCAACACTAATTAAATCAACTAGGTCGCTCGTAAAAATAAAGAGAACGGAATAGAAAATATTTTTTTAACATCTTTTGTCAATTAGCAATCCTTAGGGCTTCTTTACACCTGACATTTATCAGGATCTAAAAGTATTGATATTTATTTTGAAACTGTGCTTACATCATTGATAACTGCGTACGATTAAAAACTGGGAGAACAAACAACATCAGTGTTACACGGTGACCTAAGCACCATTTCAAAGTAGACATTTGTAAATTAAAAAAACAAATTATAGATAACTTTTAAAAAATACGGGATCGATTTGTGACCGCCTTTTACATTATGAACAAGCCCGCCGCTTCTAAAATTATAAAAAGATCAATATCTTTAAATTCTGACAAATGTCACGTCATGTAGAAGGTCAATGAATACAAATCTAGAAAAATTGTTTAAAAATCTTTCTCCGATTAGGAGAGTGATAAAAATGTTAAAAAATCAAATAACATGCAAAAAATGTAAGGAAGGCTGAAGATTATCTCGACTGAAATGCTGTGCTAAAAAGAAAAAAATAACCCAGTCTACAAAATATGCCGAATAATATAAACATTTAATGGCAGACATTCACTAGGGCTAAAGAATAATCGACTAAAATTGTCAAAATATATATATATATATATATATATATATATATATATATATATATATATATATATATATATATTCGACTAGTTTCAGAAGTGTCAGTTACCATCCTTTAAGTCAACTCTCCAAGTTTTTGGTTCACCACTGCTGTAGCGAGATATTCAACTCAGAACTCTTTGGGTGAAGTCACTTCAACAAAACGCTTTTATCCACTGGGACATTAGTCCAGGAGAGGTATGGCACCTGAAGAAGGCCGGAGCGTACAACGGCGGAAACATCGTGAGTATGGCAACAAAGAAGAGGACAACAGTTCGAACAATGCAAATAATGTAAATAATTACGAAACAATTTTGTGGACCATTACGTCACGTTGAGTTACCGAAGGATTTTCACCAGATTCAGCCAACGCTTTTATTCATTGAGCCATGTGTCCGTGAGGACAGCAACCGAAACGTCGTGGATATGGCAATAACGATGAGGACAACAGACAGAACAATGTAAATCATATAAATACCTCATCTCAGAAATATAGACAGATCTTGAAGAAGGCTGGAGCGTACAATGGCCGAAATGTCGTGTATATGGCAATAAAGATGAGGACAACAGTCCGAACTATGTAAATAGTCTAAATATTTGCAATATATCTTCTCGGAAATATAGACAGATCTTGAAGAAGGCCGGAGTGTACAGCGGCCGAAACGTCGTGCATATGGCAATAAAGATGAGGACAACAGTCCGAAGAATGTAAATATTGTAAATAATTACAATAAACTCATCTCAGAAATATAGACAGATCTTGAAGAAGGCCGGAGATTACAATGGCCGAAATGTCGTGTATATGGTAGTAAAGATGAGGACAGCAGTCCGAACAATGTAAATCATAAAAATAATTACAATACCTCATTTCAGAAATTAGACAGTTCCGTATTTCTCTTTATTAAATCTTGCATCCCTAAACAAAGTTCAAAAAAACAAATATAGTATTAATGTAACTATATCTTTTTTGGAAACATTTTTATTGGTTTTGAATTATTTTATTAAAAATAAAATAAAAATATCTAATATTTATGATCTCACAAGAGCAGAGAAAGTATGGAAAATCGCAAGTATGACAAAGAGTTAATATTCCTTTGTTTCGTTCTACAAGAGTAGAAACCCCGATTCCTCTCGCGCTGACCCTTAACTAGCAAATTTTATTTGCCAAAGAGACTGATGGTAATACTGAAAAGTTTCTCTTTTTTCCCAGATACAATGCTTCAAATTTAAAATTTTCAAATGGTTTGTCAAGATCATTATTCTGAGATATTTTCGTCTGTGAACGCACATAAGTTAATTCTTTTTTTTTTTATTTAAGAATTTCAGTTATTGTAGGTTTTTAGTTTATTTATTCCCGCTAGTGGAATGGGTGTTATTATCGAGACACCATCTCTAGACGGAATACCCACCAAAGATGAAAAGCATCTATCTTCCCATGAGGCGCGGATTCGCCTCTTCGTGCGAGCACAACAATCAACGCCTTTCGAAGAGTTTCAACGAACCAATCCAATAATTCCTATGACATTGGTCTGGATTGTTTTCAGACACTTCCCAACGATGAGACGGAATAGAAATAATCGTCGCCTCACTTTGGACGATATTATCAAAAGCTCATCTCCTCCATAAATCAACCAAGGTGAAATTTGAACCCAGAATCAAAATGCTAATGCTCTAAGCATTCTATCAAGCACTCATACAGTGAAAGCCTTATGTCAGACTAAATTTATTTGAAAATGATTCCCAGTGATAATTTTCATGATTTTCCTCTGGTTTACATAGCAACAAAATATTCCACACAGGAAAATATTCCACACACCATTATTCATCATATATATCCAGCAAGGCTAGACATGGAATAATGGATAGCGGTTCGGGTTAGGATTGAGGAATCGGAGAGCCGACTTCGAATTCCAGTCGAATTTATTACATTCACTTAAGTGCTAATACCCTTTGGGAAAGGTATGAATCCTCTTCTTCTCCCTCCAGCTCTGGGTAAATATCAGGACATACCGGGTTCTGTAACCTTGGGTGGCAACCGGTCTAGGAGAAGAAAAAACTCTGAATTCAAAACCGGCCTGCAAAGGCTCCATCAGGCTATCTTGCCCAAGAAACACTGAATGGTACCACATACGATAAATGAATCCACCTTCAAGAGTTGGGATCCGTAAGGCTATCTTGCTATACACAGGGTGCTATACACATGGTGCCCCTAGAGAGTGTTGGGCTCCGTCTGGCTACCTTGCCCAAAAAACACCATTTCTACTTTGGCTGCAGTACACATGGTACTCCTACGACCCTACGGGTCATGGGATAGTATATATATATATATATATAGTAAGGTAATGAAGGGTTTGATAATCTGTGTGGATAATTCCAAAGAGTATATAATCTAGAGAGCTCAATATAACACCAGAGAGAGTAGAGATGTGACCTGATAAACCAAGAAAAATATATTTTGGGGGTAAAAAAATTATAGTCATGGAACCTTAAGTTTGTCTCTTTCTTGATTATTTAATTAGTTGATATATATATATATATATATATATATATATATATATATATATATATATATATATATATATATGACAATAACTTGATAAATATCAATGCTGGAAAAATAGTTGGGGTTTCTTTGTACCGCTTCAGAAAGTACCCGATTCCTTCTGCCATGCTCTATCTTTTGCAAGACCCAGATCTGACAAAAGACTCTGTGTTTGGGCTGGAACAACCAAATCTTGACTTTCCAGAGTTAAAAGCGTTCAAATGTGTTTAAGTGGGCCTCGCAGTTGAACTATTTTCCATATCACAACATCCTCATTCTTTTCATATTCCATTGATAAGGAAGAAGTTTCTCTCACGAAGATTTCCCAGAAATATTGCATTGTAGAACAGATGCTTTCCTCGTCACTACCATCTTAACCCCTTCTAATCCACGGTCAACTGCTATATACCCTACATAATAGGGAAATATCACATAAAAGATGAGGGTGTGACATCTACTGGAGTTAGCTCATCGCCTGGTAAGGGGAGACGAAGACACTAGCGATAGGCGTCACCCGGCTGTCATCCAACGACTCTTCAAATCAAGCGAAAAAATAGCTTTAGGGACATGGAATATCAGAATACGAAATCAATGTGGCCACTTAGAAAATAATGTCCTGGGTATGACGATAAACTACATCCGGCAGCAAGGCCTCTGATCGGGAGATTGGAGGTCTTGAGTAGAGTGTAACCAACTCTTAATTGCTATTGTTCCCAGGTCTACCCTGACCCGGGGGTTTAACACCTGTTAGCATCCTAGCTATGGGCAAATGGAGTCAGGACTTTCTGGCCAACCCTCCCCAACACACGCACAAACGAAAATACTATGAATTTAAGAAAATACATTTTAATAGTAAAAAATACCAGCAATAAATTTTATATAAAAAGACCAACAATAAATGTCCACCAATACATTTTATCTGTAGTTGAAGGCATACAATTGCGTTCAAAATATATTTAGTTGAAGCTATAAAATTGTGTTCAAATTATTTAGATTTCGCCATTAAATAAACCACAGCAGTGTTGATAAGCCATCAAACAAAATTAACTTAGAAAATATAAAGGAGGAAATGAATAGGTTAAAGATTAGTACTTGTTTGACTAGGAAGTCAAAACACTTAGAAAGCGAAAAAGAAACAACAAATCTTATCTCTGTCTGGTGGAATATTCAACGACTGCTGCATTTCGGCCTTGTTCCATACGGGGTCGTCATCAACTCTGAACTGTATTGCCAACAGCTAGACCGCGTGTACAACACACTAAAGAAGGAGTTTCCTACTTTGGTTAATAGAGGTCGGGCTTTGTTTCAGCAAGACAATGCGAGGCCACATGCTGCCAGCTTGATTAAGGAGAAATTCAAACATCTGGACAGTGTTGAGATTCTTCCACATCCACCATTCAGTCCCGATGCTGCTCCGGGTGACTATGGCCTATTCCTCTCAATGGTACACTTCCTCCGCGACCAGTCTACAGTTTTTGATTCAAAGCCAGCGAACTGGTATCTGGGGACAGATTCGGATGCTGGCCGATCGCTGGCAGAAGAGCGTCGAGAATGATGGACTTTATTTTGAAGAATAAATGTTGCTGTTGCTCCATAAAATTTGGCTGTTTTCTTTCCGTTTCCTAAGTGAGTCAGGACTTTCTGGCCAACCTAATGTTTTAGGCGTATGCAAAATTATGAAGGAAACAAAAGAGATTTCGTCAGTGTCAAACACAGGGTCATATTTGTAGGCAAAAAGAAAAATGAAATGGCATTAGGACTTGTATTAGACCAACATATGAAGAAATGTGTTCTGGGATACCATCAACTATTGGATAGAATTCTTATATTTAAACTGAAAGGGAAGTCTTTTAACATAGCCATCATAGTTATATATGCACCGACAGCACAAAATACGGAAGAAGCAACTGAAAAAATTTACTGTACACTAGACAACACCAATGCGCAATGCAAATTGCAAGAAACTACAATCATAATGGGAGACCTGAATGCAAAGTATTGAAGAAGAAAGATTGTGATATAGTTGGCAAATTCCCGTTAGGGACTCGCAATAAACACAGAGAAAAATGGGTGTAGTTGTACAAGGTGAAGGATCAGGTAATAGCCAATAACTGATTTCAATAACACTTAAGACGTATATGGACAGGGGAAGCCCAGAAGAAACGTAATTCAAATCGATTATATAACGTTAAATAAGCGATTTAAGAACGTTGTTTTACATTGCAAAATATACCCAAGTATCGACTGCGGGAGCGACCAACTACAGAAATTGAAGTAGACCAAAGCAGAACCCAAATTGTCATACGACAGACTCCCGAATGACACGAAATGGAAGGAGAAGCATACGAGCAGAATTAAAAATAGGCACAATGAACCAAAATGGAAATGCGTATTGGGATACTTTAAGAGAATCTTTAGTAATATCAGCAAACTAGATCATCCCAAAGAAACTTAGATAAGTGAAAAACGAATGAACAACAGATGAAATTCTCGGCGTGAAGAAAAAGAGGCAGCAAACCATGATAAAATATAGCACAGAATACGGGACATTACACAAAGAAATTAGGAAAACATACAGACAAGAAAAAGAGGAATGACTCAACGAAAGGTGTACAGAAATTGAAAGAATGAATATCACATATAAAACAGATCAGCATAAAAGAATAAGAGAACGAACAGGACAAAAAGTATGCTCATCAACAGGATGTATGCAATCCATTGATGAAACATTGATAATAGAAGGAGCACAAATACTTCAGCGATGAAACGAATGCATTAAAGATCTTTTTCCCAACGAAAGAGGACAACCCGTAATACCGAATGACAAGAAATATTAAAATCTGAACTGGAATCAGCACTGACTAAAGTGAACAAGAACAAAGCAACAGAACCGAATAGAAGTGTACTAGAGATTTTGGCCGCTTTAGATAATTTTGACATTGAAAAACAGACATAAATGAAATATACAACAATGGTGAAATACTGGAAGACTTAAGTAGATCCATTTTCGTAGCGCTGCCTAAGAAGCCAGGGAGTAAAAATGTAAACTCCTTCGGACAATGAGCCTAATGAGCTATATATCAAGACTTATGCGAATTCTGATGGATAGAGCTCGTAGCAGAATTTACCAGATATAGGACACGGACAATGTGGTTTTATTGAAGACCATGGAAGTAAGAATGGGACATATATACTTAGAATGATATCAAAAAGAGCAATACAGATGCAAAAGGATATATACCTATATTTTATAGATTATGCAAAAGCCTTTGATATAGTATGTCACAAAGAACTGTTTAGACATCTAGGTAAGCTTGATCTATTTGGGAAAGATATTAGACTAATCCAGGACTTATACGCGGAGCAAACTATCAGCATACGGATAGAAAATGAATTAATTAAACATGTAAAAATAGAAAAGGGGTTGTAAGACAAGGATGGGTCTTCTCATCGGACCTATTCAACCGATTACAATGAGGTGAACCTGAGATAATTACAAGTTCTACCACGATATTGGCGGTCACAATCTTAACAACATTAGATATGTAGATGACTCAGTTTTTATAGCAGACACAGCCTACATGAACTCCTACTATAAAGGAAAGGGAGAAGATAGGATTAAATATCAATTGAAAGAAGACAGAACAAAAAAAAAACATACACAAAAACAACAGTCGAACAGGCAAATTACAAATCCGAAATATCAAAATCAAGCAAGTACAAAAATGTTAATATCTAAGAAGTATTTTAACAGAGGATGGAAATGCGACAACGAAATCTGAAAGCGCATTGGTACAGCAAAAAATGCCTTCCAAAAGTTAAGCAAGGTATTAATAAAACAGATATATTTCCTTAGAAGCAAAGGAAGTACTGAACTGTTACGTAATATCAATCCTCCTCTATGGCAGTGAATGCTGGATAATCCACTTACAAATGAAGAAGAGACTCGAAGCAACAGAAATGTAGTCCAACAGAAGGATGATGAGAATACCATAGACTATACATGTGAGCAATAAAGAATCAATTGAAATTTCTAGAGCATATAATGAGGAAAGAGAGCTTAGTAAATTTGACACTCACAGGACAGACTGAAGGCAAGAGAGAAGAAACCTATTTAACAAGCTTGTGTAGATGATTGGCAAGACAGGGATTAGGAGAGACAGCAAAAAGATAAATTTATTAAGAGCTAAAAGGGAGAGGAAATTGTGGAGAGTTATGGTTGCCCATGTCCAGAAGGGACACGGCACATAGAAGAAAAAAATAGAATAATCCTTTCTTCTAAGCCCTTACAACCTCGTTAACCCTTTACCTTGGGTCTTATATCAGGTGAACAATAGTACAAAGAACGTATATTGACAAGGGAGAGTGGCATAGTACTATGGTAAGACATACCACTCCCTCCAACTCAATCATTACAGATTGCGGCCTTATGTCAGACTAGGCTGAGCACTATGTAGCAATTAATAATCTTGATTTTCAAAACAAGCAAGCACACTTCATGTTTCTGTATTCAAACGAGCTTAATGAATATTTTTTATTTATTTTAAGATATAAAACCTAACTCGAAGTGATTTTATATATCTATCAGTGACGCTGCCTTATTTCCCGTTCATATTAATGAGATAATCCGTTGTTATGGTATCAGGAATCATTATTCGACGCAAATGTGCTTCTTGTTACCATAACTTCGGAATATATTATTAGTAAGTAGGGATGATCAGGCTTCTAATATATTGCTTATATTTATTTTGTTTCTTTTGAGTTTTCTAGATTGTTGGTTTGTTGCTTTTGTATATCAAACGCTGTTGGCTATTTAATCGCAAATTCTAAATATTTTGTACGCATATTTCTTTTTGTAGATAATAATGGTTTTAGCGATACAAATTACTAATTAACCCATAGCTGGAGCGAGGAGAAGACGTAGATTTGTACCTTTTTCCCAAGGTTATTTGCGCGTAAGTGAAAATAATGAACCCGACTGGAATTGGAACTCAGGTCTCTGATTAAGAATTAAAATCATAGATTTATCATGCAGGGAATCTAACCAATGCAAATGGAAAATTATTTGAATACTGTTATTTTTTTTACAATAATAATAATAATAACAACAACAGTGGATGGACAGAGTCTCGGAGAGCAAGGGTTAATATCAATCTATTCATTCACGTGTGAGAGAGATTTACTCTTTGTTCGCTGACTTCTGTTGTCTCTTACCAAAGCAGAATGATAAATTTAACAAAGGAAATTTTCGAAAAAAAAAAAAAAAAAAAAACTAGTCGCGGGTAGTGAATAACTTAAAAAGTGTTTTTCTCTTTCTTCATCAAAAAACAAAGGAAGAAAAAAAAATCGCGCTATCACGGCGCACGTCGTAGCTCTCAAATTTCTACTGTTTGGCCCGACAGACGAAATATATATATATTTTTTTATGTAAGGAATGTAGGCTTTTCTTCACTGATATTAACAAAAAATATTATACCTGACATAAAGCATTTGGTATTTGCGACGAAGAATGTTCTATGTAGGGCATAGCACAGGGGCGGCGTATAAAGCCAAAGACATAGCTTGAAACTTAGAACAAAGCAAACCTACAAAAAGAGTCAAGGAGAGACAACAACACATACAGAACCCTCTACTTTCGTCTGTGCAGAATAGAGGATTAGATTTGCTTACTTATAAGTGCTTGAAATCTTAGAATATATATATATATATATATATATATATATATATATATATATATATATATACTCGACTCTCCCGTCGAATTCGACGTATGAGGATCAAGCAGATCGGTTCCAAAGAAACTGACAGCCCGAAAACAGCACATGTGATTTGATTATAGTGGTGAAGGTTTCGTGCAGGACCATCCACACTTTTTGAAGGGCCGAATACAGAGACCTGGTGCACTACGTGCCACAAGGTCCCCAAACGACCCTCCGCAGGTTTTGAATTCAGAGTTGTCCTTCTCCTAGACCAGTTGCCATCCAAGGCTATAGAACCCAGTCTGCCCTGCTATTTACCCATAGCTGGAGGGAGAAGAAAAGGATTCACACCTTTCCCGAGGGTGTTAGCATTACATTCACTTACGTGCTAATATATATATATATATATATATATATAATTATTTTTATAAAAAAATTTATAACATAAGTATGTTATAAAATCACTACAAAAATAGCCATTTTGTTTCAACACACTCTGTGTCTTATCAAGTGATGGTGTTGAAAATAAAATAAATGGTTTTAAAAGTTTCAGATTAATTAACGATCCTACACTAGGGGGAGCATTGTTAAACTTTGATATATATATATATATATATATATATATATATATATATACTGCATCTGTCCGGAACGTGTCAAATCATGCTGAATATCACAAGAACCGGTTCCGTGGCCTTGATCTAACATAAAAAAGGTGAAGTATTGATCTTACTGCACATAACTAAGAAGAAACTATTGAGTAAGGTTAATTCAGTTGGTAATGAAACGCTACTGGTAGAGTTTGTGTATTGAGTGATTGGCCTATTCAAAATGTCCAAGCAAGGCGATGCTGTCTGTTCCACGGAGTAGCGACCCTGGGAAGAAGTTGTCCGAATGGAATACGAAAGAGGATGGTTCATCTGTATATATATATAGCACAGCAAGTTTTACCTGCCAAAGGAATTCTAGGAAACCATTCCATCATCTAGGCTTGATAACCAGATTTGTCTTTGATTTCTTTCCTCAATGTCAAAACCACGTTTTATGAGATGGACATGTTTAAGGAGAATGAGGCATCTAATGGCGATCCCGAAATAGCAATGAAATACAGTCATTAAAAGTGTAAGTGGTATGTGGATAAGAGCATACAGTTTCAGGGGGAGTAGTTTAAAGTGGATTATGGTGACAAAACCCTAGTTAGGCTACTTATTTTCCTTCGGATTAAATAGCTCGACATTTTCTTTGCAAACAATTTCATATATACAACGTTTGTAGCCTGTCGCTTCTCTGACGGCAGAATGATTAAATTACATATTTACATTGTTTATTGAAAATAATACATTGATAAGAAAATGTATTCAGTTTGAATATAGGAGTCATAAAATCACTTCAAAGGACTGTACTATTCCTATTACTCAGAGGTTAGCCCTCACGACACAGGGGTTTATTTCAGTTATATGAATGTTCTATCTGTACATTTTAGTGCGTGCATGTCTATTTTAATTAAATGACAGATCTAAAAATATTTCTACAAGATTTAAAGAATCGTTAAGAAATATTTTTTTTTTTATTTATTACTTCCAAAAATTTCAATAAGATCTGAGCATTATCTGATAGATTTTTAAAAAATTTTTCTCCTGTTTCCAACTTAATGATCATATTTCTCATCTCGGACCGTCTAGACTCCGTGGGAGGGGAATTTTTTTTTTTTTTTTTTTATAATGTTTATTTCAAACTCACTCAATTTATGCTAGGGCGCGCGTGCCTGTATTAAATGGCACAAGCACGTGTAAGTCACGCGCAACAAAAACCTGCATATACAGGGTGGTCCGAAACTCTTGTCGCACTCCCTTACCTCTCTTCCAAACGGTAGGAGCTCGTGTCAGCCATCTGAAATAGAAAATTATATTATGTATGGGGGTGACGAGACTTTCGGACCATCCTGTAGATTACATTTCATCAGAGAATCTGACCTTCTTTTTTTTTATTATAGATTTGTTTGATCCAGAGGTTTTTCATCGCCATGATTTGCACAAAATTGGAAAAATGACAGAACGATCTTCCAATTCTAATTATTTGTCCATATCTCTGAGATAAGGTGTTAAGATTACTTTTATATATTTACATTATTCGGACTGTTATCCTCATCTTCATTGCCATATTCACGGCGTTTCGGCCGTTGTATGCCCCGGCCTTCTTCAGAATCTGTCCATATCTCGGAGATGAAGTATTATTTGCATTATTTACATTATTCGGACTGTCATCCTCATCTTCATTGCCATATTCACAAGGACACATGGCCCAGTGGATAAAGAGGTTGGTTAGATCTAGTGACTAGCTCCTACTGATATAATGGCTGTCTATATCTCTGAGATGAGGTATTATGATTATTTACATTATTCGGACTGTTATCCTCATCTTCATTGCCATATTCACAACTTTTCGGTTGTTGTACGCTCCGGCCTTCTTCAGGTGATTGGAATTTCAACCCGAACCCTTTATTTCGTCCACTGAGGTAGATTGTTCTAGTTCCACGTGCCATGCCGCTTCTCGATGTCTTAGTTATTTCCCTTCAACTCAACTCTCCAAGTTTTTTGGTTCACAACTCTTTGGGTCTAGTCACTGGATCGTCTATATTCAATGGGCCATGTGTCCTTTATTAAATGTAAATTTATTTTTAAATTTATTTCGTATCGTAAATTATTTATAAGAATTGGAAATATTTCAGCAGTTAGAAAAATAGGATTCACATGAATTTACTTACAGCAACAAATTAACAAAGATCAACGGAATCTACTGTCGAAAAATGAATTTGCTCGGAGGAAAACGGAACTTATTATTACGAATTCTTTAAATATGGACTCTAACAGCGCAATTGTCATAGTGGGCAAATGACTCGTTTGACGATTAACATCGGAAGAGAAAATAATGGGGCTTGAAAAAACTTGTCCTGGTTTTGAAAAAGTGGCAGATCAATGTTTTCCTCGACGGTAGTAGTTGCAGGACGTCCAGACTTTGGATTATTTTCAAGATGCTCTTTTCCCCTCTTAAATTCAGCTGTCCGCTTTTGCATTGTTAATAAAGTTGGAGCTTCATCCTCTAATTTAACAACATTGGGGGCCCAAACCCTTTTTCTATAGGTACCTGATAACACCTTGATGCCAAATCTTGTTCATTTTCAAGAGAAGTCGTTAATAGTTATGCTTGAAGTCTTCTTTGGGAGTTAGATATCATTTTACCTGGAAAGAACCAATGCTGCCATTATTAAGAGCTGGAATCGCATGCAAAATTTAACAGCCCGAGCATCACTCCTTCATTGTCAACTTATGAACTTTTTAGCCCACCCTAGTAGAAAATATTGGTTTGACTTATTTTGTTTTACGACATATCAACATCCCAATGGGTTATTTAATATTTTTAGGATATATTTGTATGATAGGAAGTATAACAATGCGATTGCAAAAATAAGGCAGGACTAACGTAGTAAAGAAATATAACAATAATTGATTTGAATTTTTCAAGTCTGCGATTTTTTTAAAATTCACTGTAATTTCGCCCAATACAAGGCCTGAGAGACACTCAAGTTAGAGGTTTAATTTATATTATATTATTCAAGCTATAAAAGGTATGAAATTTTGAAAAACTGTGAAAGTTTTTTTTATTACATTTTTTAATATACTAAACAAGAAATCTGGGCTTTTATGAAGTGGAATTTTCGTCTTATTATTTATTTTAAGTGTCATGCGTGATACACGCTTAGGCGATCATGTATCTTTCGATATATGACTGACGAGGCAGTTTTTTCCCGCGATAGGTTGCCATTTTTTCTGCCGTAGACCAATTGCCATCCAAGTCTATAGAACCCGTTCTGTCCTGCTATTTACCCATAACTGGGGCGAGAAGAAGAGGATTCATACCTTTCCCAAGGGTATCAGCACGTAAGGGAATGTAATGGATTTGACTGGAATTCGAACTCTGCTCTCCGATTCATCAATCTGAGCAGCTATCCATTACTCCACCGTGCCCTCCCTTATTGTTCAATAAAGACAACAACAACAGATCAGATTTTTCCTGTGTAGAATTAAAAAAAAAACAAAACTTTATGTTGTATAAATCAATACCAATCTGCATTCTCTAAGCCATTGTATTCTCCAAGACATTAATCTTTTGTATTCTCTAATGGCTGCAATAGTCATGTATTTCCCACAGGTAGCTGAAGTCGGTATTCGCACTTGGGTAAAAGCTATTTTTCGAATTCTGATTCTCTGAAAAAAAAAAGGGATCTTTAACTTGGATGATTTATGTAACAAAATCTATCAGTTTTCCCTCATCTATTTGACCATGTACCTTACTAAATTAATCTTAAAGAACATCTTTAACAACGACATAGTCAGTTTTACCATGTAGTATTTTAAAGATTTTTTTCCCTCTAAGACATTAAGTTATTAACATTATGGTTGAAAAAGATGACCCGGCGTTTTTTCAGGTGACTGCCGATCTTCAGGGAACTTCAAACTGAGCCTTTTACTTAATCGACGGGAATAGATTTTTCTCGTTCTGCTGTCCAAGTTTCGTGATTTTTCTCTTGTTCTTTTATCACTGCTCAGTTCTTTTCTCGTGATTCTACTGCGTTTAAGTGGGTACTACCCTGAACAATGAATGAACTCACAATTACTTGTAAATTCACGAACCAACGCTTCAAATGATCAGGCTATTGAACCGTGAGTATAAAATTTAGAACTTTAAACATAACCGTTTTCTTGCTGGCCCGCCGTCGCGTTTTTCTGTAAGTGGAGCTTCAAAACGTGATTTACGTTTTTGGTTGTAATGTGGATTTATTTAGAAAAAAATATTATGCTTTGTTTTACATAATTTTACATAATTTACACACACACACACATACACACACACACACACACACACACACATATATATATATATATATATATATATATAAGTTAAGTTATGAAGAACTTGGTAATCCGTATGGTTAATCCCAATGAGGATGAAATCCTGAGAGCTCAATGTAAATCCAGAGCTAATATTTCAAAGAAAAACAGACCAATTAAAGGTACCATTACAATTTGGTCACTCCTCCTACCCCAATATAAAGTACACTTGAGAGAGATATGAAATTAACCCCTCCCTATACTCTACCACGTCTCTTTAACTATCCCTCTCACACTCCCTGTTAAATTACAAAAACTTACACTACCCATCAATTTTAATCTCATTTTTCGTTTCATTTCGTTGTTGGAAGTGCTACCTGATGATCCGGCGTCCTTTTAAAAGGACTCTGGTGAAATAAATTATTGTAATGGTACCTTAAAGTGGTCTGTTTTTCTATTATATATATATATATATATATATATATATATATTAACTAAAATAAATCCTAAAGAGCCAGGAAAAACTACCTAGGTTTCCCTTAAACGGATCTTCAAGGTAAGCTGGCTTAGTTATTACCGCTCTACTTTGCGTATTGGACACTCTACGTTTTAGTCTTACTACTCGCTTGTTTTTTTTTCTTTTGACTAAAGACTTAAGGCACTGATCGATTTATTTCGCCCTGTTCTGATGTTTTGAATTCCATTTTTTTTAATTCAATTTTTTCCTCGGCTACCGATTTGCTACAAGTTGAGCTATCTGAGGTTTTTTTACCAAACGAGTATTACTATGAGTATAATTTTTTTTTATATATATCAAGAACAGTTTTCGAGGAAAGATGTATGAAAATGTGAAAAGTTTTTCGTGGGACACGTTTTGTCTCTTCGGACTTCATGAGACTGGGTTTCTTTATTTTATAAATTATGAAAGATGACATTTCAACGCGTGTAGATTTTTCTTTTTTTTTTATATGTTTTTGCATTAAAAATGAAAATGGAGAAAAAAAAGTTCGTCATCTGACAACCTTTTACTTCCGATGATCAAAAAATGCTGTATTTTGATGTAGACATAGAAATATATATGGTTTATGGAGATAGGGCTCTAGCGAGAATTAATTCTCGTAAGTGGTTTTCTAGAAGTGGAAATTTTAATGTGGAACACCGAGAACAGAGACAGATTCTGGGAGGATGGAATCATGAATCTGTTTGAAAGAGAGCGAAAGGTAATGGAACAAAGTTATATATATATGAATAAATATAATTACAAATATCTAAGTATTATTTTTGAAATTCACTTAAACGATATAAACTTTTGTTCCGACCTAATATATTAGGGGAGTTGCGAAAGCCTATGTAATAATCTCATGTAAATCATTGTAAAAGGGTGTGACAAAATTCGCACCCCATAGGGATAATTTATTAAAAGTATAATTATAGATGAACATAGTTATTTGTTGTACAGCCTTGTGCAAATTAATTGAAACAAAAAATAATTATTCCGTTATTATTTACTTATTTTCGTATTTTTCCAATGAAACATGGCCCAGTGCACATGTTAGTACTTCGTATGTCCATTACACCAAGTCTTTCCTTGCAGTTTGACCGCAGATTCTCGACTGGATTTAAAACAAGAGAGTTTCCGTACCAGTCTAGTAATTTGATTTGCTTACAGGCAAGGCTTGTCAGTGTGTTCGTATAGCGTTACAATTTTCGTACGCTTCCCTGGAGTAACGTCCATCGCAGACAATGGCCGTAGGACAACTAATCGACAGTCGAGACAATATTGTCTGGACGTGATGAAAATCTGATGCAATCACGGATGACGCAATATTTTTCAAGGCCAAACAAATTTTATCATACACCCCGAAAATAGATTCATATTACTGCACACCCCTGCAAATGTCCTAATCTGAGGAAAAAAATAGAAATCGATTACACTCTGTCACTGCAGTGGATCTAAAACTGACCGTATTCCGAAACAAAGGAAACTCCAGCGTTTGTTTCTATTAATTTGCACAATGGTGTTATATGCTGTTCAAAATGTCCTCTTCCTGTTTCAAAACACATTTCAGTTTTATGCTCACATGATTCATTAATACGTCGGAGAGTTTCCTCTGTCATTTTTACTGCATTCATATTTCATTCTTTCTTTAAGTTCCTAAATATTTCTTGGGCGTGTCTGATAAACAACTAATTTGAAATGGCCCCCACATAAATCCAAGGGTGTTGGGTCTGGTGACCTCGGTGGTCACTCAACAGGCCCTACCAAAACAAATTAGACATTTAAAACATGATTAATTAACTAACCACTTATTTCTCTCGCACCGTCTGCGTTTCTCTCTACATACATACATACCTAAATACGTGTGCACGTATGTAGGTATGTATGTACTTGTGTGTATCTTCTGAATGTTTACGCCTGTCTTTGTTTCGCGGGTGAACTTGGCGATATTTTAAAGCTGAATTATTTAACGACTTCATCTGCCTCTCAGGCATGGCCCCCAATCTGACACCCGAGAAGTGTAGACATTCTCTGGACGGAGTGGAGCCTGTTGACATCGAATTGAAATAACTCAGTGACATAAATACGCAAATGTGTAAGAACTCGCACTAGAGGGCGTCTTGTTGTTACGTCACCACAGAGCGAGAAATTAGATAACAGAATGAATAAATAAAACTATGAATTAACAAAATGTCACTAAGCAAAATAAAAATAACTACTACATAGATGGAAAAAAAGAGCTTACAAATATGAGAGATACGAGTTCAAATCTCTTCAATGGCTTACTGTATTTACATAGGTAAGTCAAAAATTATCTGTAATTTCGCCATAATATATCTTCAGGTTTGTCGCACTACCTTCTGTGCATGCGTGCTTATAGTTGGTATTGTTATAGTCATGTGATCGAAGTTTGAACTTGATCGCGCCAATTTTCTTGTGTGCTGTTACAGTGTGAAAATGGCCGCTCCGATAGCAGTGTGCACCAAAAAAGAACAAAGAGCGGTGACCAGATTTCTCTGCTCGAAAGGTGTCTCATGGTCTGAAGCTAATCGGAGGCTTTTAGCACAATACGGCAACGGTACACTACGGCGTAGAATTTTGAATGAGTGGATCGAGACGTTTAAAGCTGACCGGGCATGCGTGACGCACGAAATGGGAGCAAGACACCAGTCAACCTCCACCACTAAGAATATTCAGCAAGCTCGAAAGACGGTAATGGGGAAGCGGCGAGTTCTCATCGATGAGGTAGCATGTTCTCTGCAGATTAGTCATGCCTATGAAATCATCCACGACAAACTCGGCATCCATAAAGTCTGTGCGAGGTGGGTTCCAAGGGAGCTTGTCACAGAGCACAAGAGTAAACGTGTTGAGGTCTGTAGCACAAGGCCGAGTTTAACGTGGGACATCCAAAAATTCCCCGGAGAACCCGCATAACGGGATCGGATCAGTCTACCTCCCCGAAATTCGGCAGAGCCACATCCGGGTTCCTTCTTGCCCAAAGGCAGAGAGTTCGACTGTATAGCTGAAAAGATTTCACCACTCAGCATTTACTAGCCCCACCTCCCCCGAGGGTAGATGTGGCACAAGTCCGAGTTTAACGTGGGTCTTCCGAGCCCATAGTGTCGGCCAAAAATTCCCCGTAGAACCCGCATAAACAGGATCGGATCAGTCTACCTCCCCGAACGATATTCTGCCCTTCGGCATAGCCTTGTCCGGGTTCCACTCTGCCCGAAGACAGAGAGTTCGACTGTATAGCTGAAAAGATTTCAGCTAGTCGGTATTTACTAGTCCTCCCTCCCCACAAGGGTCTTATGTGGCACAAGGTCGAGTTTATCGTGAGTTTTCCGAGCCCTTAGGCTCGGCCCAAAATATTCCCTTCGGACCCGTATAAACGGCTTCAGGGTCGGTCTACCTCCACGAACGAGGTCCTCGTCCGGGTTCCTCTCTGCCCGAAGGCAGAGAGTTCAGCCGTACAGCTGAAAAGATTTCAGCTAGAATATTTAGCCACCCCAACACGAGTGTTGCATGTGGCACAAGGCCGGGTTTAAAACGTGGATTTCCCGAAGTCGTAGACTCGGCCAGAAATGCTCGTAGAACCCGTATAAACGGATCGGGTTGGTCAACCTCCCCGAATGAGACTCTGCCCTTCGGCGGAGCCTCGTCCGGGTTCCTCTCTGCTCAGAGGCAGGGAGTTCGACCGTCTAGCCAAAACGATTTCGGGTAGACTCTGTAGTCCGTTGACTTACAGATACTTATAGGTAGTTACCACCTTTAGAGTAATCACTCATGGAGATGACAGATCACTCCATTACATCATTGGCCAGATCGATAAAACTATTAATCAACTGGATTTTGAGGTTATGAAACATCCTGCCGGAAGCCCAGATTTTGTGTCCTCCGACTATCATATCTTTAGACCACTCAAAAAAAGGCTTTACGTATTCATCGATTTTGCACGGATAAAAAAAATGCAGGCACCAGTGCATTAATGGTTGTGCAAATAACTGAAAACACTCTTGGAGGGAATACAAAAGTTGGGTCAACTTTATCAAAAAGGAAGGGGACTATGTAGAAAATGAGGTATGGTATTTTTTTGTATAATGCGCATTTTTTTTTCTAAAAAATAATAAGCAAAATTAGGTGTGCCTATCATGCACAGCTACAAAGACATCTTTAAAAAATTGCCGTTTCGTAGGTCGATTTCAGATGCGAAATGACTACTCACCACAAACATACGACAATTTGACACTAACATTCGGAGATTGCGACCTCAAAAGGATGTCAAATACAATCATATGTATCTAGCAATACTTACAAATGCAAAATAAAATAAGAATTATCATAAAACTAAATTAGAATAATATTATTTCATGTTTAAAACCATTTTTATAAGAATAGGAAACGCTGGCTGTAATGAAATTTGAAAGATACAATTTAATAGGTTTGATTACCAAACACAGGGTGCATATTATTTATTAGTAGAAGCATTTTTCAAAACTTTCAGCACAATTTTAGGGGTGCGTATTATGGATGAAGGCGTATTATGCATTGGGAATTACGGTATTTTTCCTCGTATGATTTGCGATGCTGATGTAGAAGTCGTAAATTAACGATGTAAATGCCTCAATAAGAAGTAAAAAAAATATTAGAGTTAAATTAATAACAATGAAAAAACGTGCTTTACACAGATTTTATTATACAAGCCATCATAGGATTTTCGGTATTAAAAGACACAAAGCGAAACTCTGCATTCTTGCAGTTTCCATCCACCTCGGAATAATTAGGGTCTCATCCATTGTCCAGTAAGCAGGATATTTTTGCATGGCACCGTTGCAGTTCAGTGCCAAATCTCGTCTATAAAATTCTGTTACTGACTACATCCAACATCCGACTGTTGATGTCTTCACTGTAACCCTGGCTTCAACCACCGTAGTCAACCATCCTGGTTATGACGATAAATTATATCCGCGTTATTGTTTGAAGATCTTAGTATATCTATAATTGTTTTGGAAGTGTTTGTGACTATTTCAAGATTATTTAGATGGGATAGGTTATTCTGGATCAAACGAAACAAAACTAATAACACAATCCGCAATAGTAAATCACATGAAAACAGATATATAATACTACCGACCAATTCTGCCACGTCCACGATCCAGAATAACCTATCTTCAAACAATAATAGCACTAATATTTCTGAAGCAGGCATTTATAAAATAAATTGCCAAAACTGCTCCTCCCAATATATTGGAGAAACAAGTAGAAGTTTGAAAAACAAAAAACAACTTAGCTAATGCAATAGTCATACATAGAAATAAATACAACCATAATTTTGATTTTAAAAATGCTACACTCATAAAAAAAGAAAATAACTCACTCAGAAGGAAAATTCTGGAGAGTGCCGCCATAGAAAATTATCCAAATATTAATTTACGCCCAGGCTTTTTCCCTATTTCACCTTTCTTAACAAAATTAATACTCTTACAAACAAATATGCACAACAGATTCATAAAATCGAAAGAAATGGCTGAATACATCAACACAGATATAATGACAATATTCTCCACACGTGACAATCTCTGACGTTATTTTTCAGTTAAAAAAAAATATGAAAATAGCGTTTCTCTACATTCCAGTTGCTAGGTACATTCTGTTTTTGTTTTTATTAGTTACTTTGTTCATTTAATTTCATTTTCGTATTTTTGCTTTGATAAAGTCCACATTGGACGAAACGCGTCAGCAATTACCAGTTTTCCTATTGTCATTTTTATTCATATATATATATATATATATATATATATATATATATATATATATATATATATATATATATATATACCTATTATTGGAGTGGTTAGAACGTTCATTTCTGAACATGAGACCTAAGTTCGAATCTCACATAGGTTGATTTGTCAAGAAGAAGACTTCCTGATGTTATCGGTCAGGAGGGGACGATTTCAGCGTACGTCACCTTTGGAAAGTGCCTGAAAACCCATATATATATATATATATATATATATATATATATATATATATATATATATATTGATAGTTTTAAGCATTAGTTTAACGTCTATACGTTTTACTGGGTAGTTTTCCTCCTCCTCCACTTTTTAGTCTAACAAATGGAAAATAATAAATAAATAAATGTTTGCCGGATAAAAGTAAATATACAGAAAATACTATCCAAATAGTTTTGTTCGGGTCACAGAAAATAAGGAATGGTAAAAACAAGAAGAATGCTTAAAAGCGCACACACATACATACATGTATGTACATATATATATATATATATATAGAGAGAGAGAGAGAGAGAAAGAGAGAGAGAGAGGGTGAAGGAAGGTGAGAGGGGAAAAGAGATAAGGTACGTGAGAGTAGAAGAGAAGGGATTTTTGGGGTGTTACGCAGAAATATCCGGATAACTGGTACTTATCGAGCGGAAGCACTCGAAAATCTTTCTGCGTAAGCCCTACCGCAACACAAAAGAAAAAATTAAGATCATCGTCAAGAAAGAGAACCATACAGATTATTATAGAGAAAGACCAACATACACACACATACTCGACTCTCCCGTCGAATTCGACGTATGAGGGTCAAGCAGATCAGTTCCCAGGAAACAGACAGCCCGACAACAGCACATGGGATTTGATTAAAGTGGTGAAGGTTTTGTGCAGGACCATCCACAATTTTTGAACGGCCGAATACAGAGACCTGGTGCACTACGTGCCACAAGGTCCCCAAACGACCATCCGCAGATTTTGAATTCAGAGTTTTCCTTCTCCTAGACCAGCTGCCATCCAAGGCTATAGAACCCAGTCTGTCCTGCTATTTACCCATAGCTGGAGGGAGAAGAAGATTCACACCTTTCCCAAGGGTATTAGCACGTAAATGAATGTAATGGTTTCTAATGGAATTCGAACTCGGCTCTCCGATTCCTCAATCGAAGACGCTATACATTACTACACCGTGCCTCATTCATATATATATATATATATATATATATATATATATATATATATATATATATATATATATATATATGTGTGTGTGTGTGTGTGTGTGTGTGTGTGTGTGTGTGTGTGTGTGCCTCTGTGTGTACCTGTGTGTACTTTGCTCTACTGTTTGTATCAATCACTTTTTTAAAAAAAAAAAAAAAATAACTGCTAAGAACACCGGATTATAAATCTTTATATATATATATATATATATATATATAGAGAGAGAGAGAGAGAGAGAGAAAGCGAGAGAGAGATAGTGAGAGAGAGAAATATATATAGACAGTGAGAGAGACAGAAGAATATATATATATATTGTGAGAGTGTAAATAACTATTTCCGACTATACCAGCTTGACAGCTCTCGACATAAAAGATGCCTAATTGCTACTGCTTGTAACAAGTAAGCGAGTCCATAAAGAAGCTAAGTCCCTGCTTTAAAAAAACACCGCATAGCCTCTAAAACTTTGGCTCTCGTGAATACTGAAGTCCCTGTTATAGGGTACTAAATAAGTTCAAGATCTCTATCCCCTCACTCTTCATTCGATTTGAGGTGTTATCATCCTTTGTTGATAAAGTTGTATGCTTTGTGCGTAAATTCTCCTCAAACTCTTCTCTTGACTAATCTGAATTATCCCTGTCTAACTTCCCTCTTAGAACTGATTCTGTTGAGTGATATGAATATAACCCCTTCTATGCTTTCTGCTATCATCTCTAACCTGGACCCCCACAAAGTGTCTAGACCCGATGGTATTCCTGTAATAGTCATTAAGAAGTGCGCTCCCGAACTAGACCCTGTTCTCTCTAAACTGTATAATGAATGTCTCGCTGAACTGCGTTCGTGCCTGCTGGAAGTAGTCGTCTGTCTTTAAGAACTCTGGTGAAGCGGACGACACATCCAACTATCGGCTTATTAGCCTTCTACTTCTTTTTGGGAAACTCCTAGAGGTCCTAATCAATGCTGATTCATCATCTCTTATTGCAGTTCCTTTTTTCAGACAATAAATACGGGGTTCATTTTTCCAGGTCAACTGTTGATGTCCTAACGATAATTAAGGAAATTGAGTGATATACATAATCCTTTCCATGGTCTCTGCTATCGTCTCTAACCTTGATCCCCACAAAGCATAGTCATTAAGGAGTGTGCTCTCAAACTGGCTCCTGTTCTCTCTAAACTGTATAATAAATGCCTTGGTGTCTCCTGTTTTCCTGCTTACTGGAATTCATCGTCTGTTATTCCAGTTTTTAAGAATTCTGGTGAACCGTCTGACCCATCCAACTATCGACCTATTAACCTTCTGTCTCTTTTTGGGGAACTCCTAGAGGCCCTAATCAATGCTGAATTGGTTCATCATCTCTCATCAGAGGGCCTTTTCTCAGACAAGCTTTCTTTCTCCAGATCAACTGCTGTTGCACTAACGTTAATGGCGAAAAGAGTATTATGTTCTAGGTAAAAATGAAGCCTTGACGGTAGCATTGGATATCTCGAAAGCCTTTGACAGGGTTTGGTATTCAGGTCTTCTCTACAAGTCTTTGGACACATGATGAGCAGATCCATCTGTTCCTATCAAATCGTGAAATGAAAGTTGCCCTGAACGGCCACTCATCTACATCCTTTCGTACTAAGGCGGGTGTCCCCCAGGGCTCTATCCTTTGTCCTAAGCTGTTTTTAATCTTCATTAACGACCTTTCCGATGACTTCAGCTCTCAATATGGCATCTATGCTGACGTCACTACCATTTACTCCTGCCTAGATAGTAAAGCCGATCAGCCTGACAGAGTTAGAATGGCAGCTGATCTACAAAACGACCTCAAGATCATCGTTAACTGGTGCAAAAGATGGCTTGTCAATTTTAACGCCACTAAAACTAAACTTCTTTCCATTAATCATCTGAGAGACCCTTCTCTGTCTTCCATCATTATGGCTGATGCTATCCCTCAAGAAAGTGACTCATTGTACCTTCTTGCGCTAACATTCTCAGCTGACATGAGGTTGAAAGACTGCATTGAATCCATCAGTAGATCAGCTGCTAAGAAAATCATTTCACTGTGTCGAGAAAGGTAATTTTTCTCTCCGGAAACTATCTTGCATATCTATGAGTCTACCATTCGTCGATGCTTAGAATACTGCTGTCACATGTGGGCAAGTGCCCTTGCTGTTAACCTAGAACTCCATGATAAGACCCAAAGAAGAATCAGCAATATTCTTGGTCCTGATCTGGCGGCTCGGCTTCAGTTACTTGCCCACCGATAATTTTCGCTTTAAAAGGATACATGATTGATTATCTATTAAACGGGCAAATAATTTTGATCTTTTTAATTATGGGGCTGGTTCGTTACTTGCGCTTTATTTAAATGATTTTCGAAATTTTGAGTGAAATGCATTCAGAGAAAATTCATAAAAATATAGATTTTTCATTTCATTTATCATGTTAAAATTTCAGTCTGCCACAAAAACTACTTTTTTACTGAACAGAACCAATAGTTTTGATGATCACTACAGTTAGTTAGATAGATAGATAGATAGATAATGAACAAACTGATATATATATATATATATATATATATATATATATATATATATATATATATATACATGAATTATTCACACAAAACTAATGCAAAAGGTTAATGATTTTAAATGGCGAGACATCCATCTCGCAAACAATTGTCTCATATTTAAAATCATTAACCTTTTGCATTAGTTTTGTGTGAATAATTCATGTATTTGTAAATTGATTGCACGTTTATTGTAATATATATATATATATATATATATATATAGATAGATAGATAGACAGATAGATAGATAGATAGATATGAACAGACTAAGATAGATGGGTAGATAATGAATAGACTGAGATAGATAGATAGATAGATAGATAGATAGATAGATAGATAGATAGATAGATAGAACAGACTAAGATAGATGGGTAGATAATGAATAGACTGAGATAGATAGATAGATAGATAGATAGATAGATAGATAGATAGATAGATAGATAGATAATGAACAGACTGAAATAGATAGATAGAGATAGATAGACTGATATATATATATATATAGATAGATAGATAGATAGATAGATAGATAGATAGATAGATAGATAGATATGAACAGACTAAGATAGATGGATAGATAGATAGATAGATAGATAGATAGATAGATAGATAGATAATGAACAGACTGAAATAGATAAAATGAAATCGATATATATAATAAGAAAAGAAAAGAAAAGAAAGAAACAATGAAATCACAAACGAATTTGTCCATGTGTGTTAACAAATCACGGCTGCATTTAATCACATTTAATCACTTCACTTCGTCTAATTTTGAGAATGTAACTTTTTTAAACTGTCAACAATTATAAGATTATTTGAGCATTCTGGAAATTGTAATGAATAAATTTATTTTTTAAAATTACCTTTTTTTTTTAATTTTCAGAATTATTTCTGTTATTGAATTAAAATATACATCTTCAGGCACAAATGTTCATAAACACAACTTGAATGGAATTAATGTTGACATCTCATCTCACACGGATTAATTTTCCATTTTGTATAGAAACAACAGCTTGGTTATAAGAAAAGAGTATAAAGCAATACTTTGAAGCCATTTTGGAGACTTCTAGATTTAAACTGAATACATTTTCAAATACATATAGCATTTTAAATGGCGAAACAAATTTAGATATAAATTTGATCAACTTGTCTTTAGAGAAACGATGGACACTGAACTAGTGGTAGATAAACTGTCTAATGAATATTTCCTTTGGAATGACAATCGAGAATTTATAAATTGCGACGAATTCATTCAAAATCCTCAGTAGGTATCTGGCAATTGCTATATGACATGAAGCGTCTCCTTTTTCCAGGTTTATGGTAATGTCACTCAAAAAAAAATCGGAGGCTTAAACACAGGTTCTTTTACGATCACCGAAGCCTGCTCAGTACTTAGATGGGTGACCGCATGGATGATTCCATGTGCTGTAAGCTTGGATATGTGCGTGTATTGGAAATCGGAGAGTCGAGTAACAATTCCAGCCGGCTTTGTTATAATGAAAGATGATCTTGAGAAAGATATAAATCCACCTCTTCTCCCTCCTGCTGTAGGTTAATTAGTAGGATTTGCATCAGTAAACTATTATTATCTTAAAAAGAAAAAACTCTTACAAATGAAGCATATTCCTGGTTTTAAATAATCTACAAAAGGTTGACAAGCCGTAAAAAAAAAAGACCGAAAAAAATCTTAAATTGTTAAACTAAGTATTTTACTGAATTCAAACCCTAAATATTGATGATCGGAGACATAAAGATTTAAAAGAATCTTCTAGAAGTATGAGATTTTTTTTATTGCTGTGTCTCCGGCTCCTGAAGAACTAATATTTTTTAGGCTTAGTCTGTGAACTTTTACCATTCTAGACATATTTTCCTTACGACGGAATAAGAAAATGAGACGAAACTGTTGTTTGGGGAATCTTAAATAGGTAAAAAGTCATCGGAGTTTAATTTCGAGAAAGAAGGCATATTTTCGTCTTTTGGAACAAAGAATGTTATCTGCCGCCATTATCTTTCTGCTTCCTACCACAAGTAAAAAGAGAAGCACAGGTTTCAGATACGTGTTGATTTATGGCGTTCGGATAGGCAAAAAATAGAAACTGCTTACCGAGTACTATGCGGCTTCTTGCAAACTGATCCTCGATTCATTTGCATTCGGAAGCAGAAGTAACGGATATGCCTTCTGCGGCGAATCGAACATCTGGTTATAGGTGAAGGCATGCGCCAGCAAATCCCTAGGCTTATTGAAACGGTTTCTTTCACTGTCAAAGCGCTTTGGAAGAAAACAAAAGCGAATTCAAACAGCCTTGACATGTGATTTTTCGGTTTTTTCAATATTTTTTCTATCTTGTTTGTTTTCGGTATTTATTTAACAGACGGTCGCTTCACTATCTTATTAAAAACAGAACCAGTGAATAAACTTATACCAAAGCTTTATTGCATTTTACTCTGACTACTCGTCGAGTGACGGGTTTTACAGGGTGCTTTTTATGCCTCCAAGATATTAGGGGAAGGTAACTGATGATTTATAAGTACATGCTCTACTGAACGTGACACAATATTTGAGCTCTCTATCCTAAAGCGTTGTTTTTAACACAAACTTGCTGTTTCTTTTTCTATAGTTGGCGTCTCTGTTTTTTGTTTAGTCATGCAATATTTTCAGTTCACTTCTTTTTCGTACTCTATACCCTAAAGAGTTCTTCTGGTATACGCTTCATAATTATTGTTCTATATTATGTTTTATTATTTCCCTTTATGTTTTGTTTTTTGTGCAATATTTTCAGTTCATTTTTAATCTACAAAATTATGTGATCGCTCCACAACTCGGATTACAAATGCATAATTTTATTTCAGCTTTCTTTCTATTTATCCAAATGTGTTACACTTATTCTTAGTGCCCGTAGTCACTTATGGCTAAAATGGAATGTCTTTTCAACCATTCAGGATCTTGCCCAGTGATCTATAACTATCTTTACTCATTAAGTTTTACTTCCACTAGAATTTAATCCATTTTACTTGCGACCAAGTCTTCATTGCTATTATTTAGGCAGTAATGATTTCGGTGGTGTTATGGTTAATGATTATCAATGCAGATAATTATAATGATTCGTGTTCAAATTCCGAACAAATCTCTTTTTGTTCACTTCTTACTTTGAATTTATCTCTTCTCCTCCTACCTATGGGTAAAATAGTAGAGCAGAGTCGTTTATCCTTGGAAGGACATGCAGAAGAACAACTCTAAAAACAACCCGGAAAATATAGTTATCTTTTTAGCTATATTATCGAAGATATACATACCGCTGATGTGGCTGCAATTCCTATTATGCATCGACAAAACGATAATGGCTTCTGAGATATATAGATACACATTGGTCAACACGATTTTTGGTGCCAAGAAACAAAACACGTTTTTTAGTTAATTTGATGATATTGATTCCGAAAATGACCTCAGTTTTTCATGGTTAACTACCATTTTGTTGTACTGAAACTGCTCATTTTTGGGAAAAAAATGATCAATTTACAGTCTTGGCTGATCGCAAAATTTAGTTAATGAAGGTCGTAGAAACCCATTAATTTTCAGTTAGGCCGAGCAATTTATGCTAGCCACTTGAAATAAACCATTTTTATAAAAGTAAAGGTTTTTGAGTCAAAAAATTTAAAATAGATATACCGAAATTTTCCAGTTTATCGCCAAAATTCAAATTAACTGATAAACTTTATCAGTAATAAACTTTAGTAAACCTGATAATTAAGGTGACATCAAAGAAATTAAACCCTAAAACTTCTGTTTGATATTCATAAATTTGTCCCATTTACGATGGAAGGAAACCAAGCACATTGAGAGCATTTTGTTTTCACAGTTGAAAAGAAACTAAAGACATCTCAATTAAATGCACCTATTCCATTGTACATGATACTGATGGAGTATTAAAAGGGACTTAAATATCATTGAACCTGACAATCAAGAAAGATTTTTTTTTTTACTCTAGTTCTTATGTTTACAAAAGGTTTATTTCTGCTCTTAGTTTATTAAATGATTTGATGAAAATACTTGTTGGTCTTGGTATATTCAATCTTGTTATTTTTAAAGATTTAGAGTCTGATTGTTATTGCGAAAATAGTATTCCTCAATAAGCAGACCAATATTTGTTGGTTTAAATATGAATTGAGAGGTTTCTACGATTTTATTTTAAGAAATATTACCATCGGTGAATATCGTATATACAGAAAAATGAAAAAAAAAAATTTTTTTTCGAAAATGAGGCATTTTTGTACAGCAAAAACAGTAGCTAACGAATAAAAAATAAAGTTATTTTCAGATTCAGCGCCCTATCTCGACACCATTTCAGATTTTTTTTAGTGACTAATGTTATTAATGACTTACGGTATTTTGTATCCGTTCATCAATTATTTGTGATTGATTATCATTATTATTATTAGATTTAATAATTGTGGCTCTGCGTGTATTCGTTGTTTGTTTTTTTTTACCAATATTATTTATGAATGAATGATCAGCTAACTTATTATCGCAATAAATAAAATGGTATGAGACATCCCTATTCTTTCCTTATATATTTGATTTGGGTGAAGCTAATAAAACGATAAAGGACGATAAAGGCTACGTTGTAATATGTAGAATGATTTTGACTAGCTTAAAAGTCGCACACACGGGCGGAATTTAAGCTACCTCCTGTTGAGGGTTCTTGACTGTGCTTTCATCACAATAGGTAAGGAAGAATAGATACGATAGGCAACAATAAACTACAAAGGAACTCAAAATTGATCGCTGTATTTAAGTATTGCATTAATATTTAAGCTTACCATTTAAACGTTCAACGATAATTCTTCTGCCGCCATTTAATTTAAAGACGATTTGATGTACGTAGGTCCTTACTTTCTGCGCAAACATTTATTTTTATTTCATGGATGACTTTCACTGGATTTCGCAATTAATTTTGATTATTCCCAAATTTATTTTCAAGTTATAAAAATTGATATAATACCAAAATTCGTTGAAAAAAAAATACACGTAAAAATCCGTCGAAAACAATCGTAGTAATGAAAACTTAGAAATCAAAAATTTCAGGATTGTTGGCCTGGTATGTTTTTAATTTGCTCACGGAGTCAGCCTGATTCCAAAAAAGGTATGTTGGGCAACAGCTTCTTGGGGTAAGCTTTAAAACACAGACAAGTTTATTTTGAAACACTGTAATTTGAGAACACTATTTTTTTTTCATTTGAAATGAGCTATTGAAAGTTAGAGAATTGTGTTATTGTTAAGTTGAAAAAGTGTGACATAGTGTCACTTATTATATAGATTTGTTATGCTAATGAGATTTGGGCTGCAATCATATCCACTGGCTTGGTCATCTAACAGCAAGTTAACACAATGCTCCAGAATTCTCTTGAATGATGCTTGGATCAATTCCTTACATTGCCAATTCTTCCCACGTAAGTTTTTACAAGACTATTCCAAGTGCGCCAGTAATGATGTTTTTAATTGTGACCGTTATCATCGAATGAAGCCTCTAGGTCTTGGCAGCGACCGTTGATTTTGTGAACTGGCGCTACATAATCATAAACAAAAAACTGTACCTAACAACAGAAACTTGAGAACTTTCAACAGTACTAACAGTTAAAAACGGATTTCACATGTAACTCGAAGAGAAAAAAATAAAATAATCAAAGTATTAACTTTCGACGCTACTTCAAGCCAAACATTGAGGGGGAGGAAATCCCTATCAACACTGGAAAGAGCAAGATGGTCGACTTCATGAAAAAATTGTTTTAATCGTAAGATTTCTTAAATTTTAATTGAAAGTACCGCTATCTGCTCGACCAGTGAATACTGAATATCTCCTTATATGAAAAATTCTAATATTATCTTTACCATCAGAGATGAAGAGAACAAATACCAACCAATGGAAAGGGAAGAAAAGCACTTCCTGCTCGGTTAATTAAAGTAAACAATTAATATTACCATCAACGCCACCTTTTTTTCTACTTGCTTCTTTCTTTAAATTTTAATTTATTTTCACCTGGAACAGCAACTTCAGGCCAATTTTTCTTCGTCCTAAGGATATATAATACTCTACCCTTTGCAATGACGACCTGGCGTAGAACACGTCCCAAGAACCACTTAAATGGTTCACCTGTCAATTAAATTCTCATAAACTCAAATATAACAAACAATATTTACCTAACCGCAAAGCCAAATAATGCTTATAGAGGCAAATATAAGCGATAAACACCTACCCATTCCAGAATGAAGTAAATTCAGAGAGATACAAATATGGAGAAACCGTTATTAGATTTGATGTGATTTAAATAAACTTGGTTGCTGAATACGTCAACAGTCAAGCAAAGTCGAATAGTGTCTTATAAACGCTGACTCTCTGAAACATTCATACTTGCTCAGCTTCGTAACCTGGCGTAAACAAAACAATTTTAAAGAAGTGCGGATCAATAAATAGAAATCCATGAGTTCTTTGGAAAATGCTTTGTTTACGTTAGGATACAAAACTGAGAAGATATGAATGTTTCCAGACTCTGATAAAGATTAGCGTTTATAAGACCCTATTCGACTTTGCTTGATCGTCGACGCATTTCGTGGACGAGATCCAAAGATAAACGGATAATATTTATCGAGTTCTCAACCAGTTAAATGCTTATAGACTCAAATATGCACAATAAGTCTTTACTTATTTTCGAACCTAGTAAATATATATCTTCTGTATGCGATGTTTCTGCAATGCATGGGTAAACATGGATTTCCACAACTTCCGATCTATTGTAGCTAACAGCATTTGTTTTTTTTGTCTTTTGTTTTTTCATCTCTTCCACCGTGCATTCTGTTATCTATTTGTTGTGGATTCCGGGATGAAATCCGGTCTCAAAATGAATGACAAACGCAGGAATGAAATATAGCAAATAAATGTATTGACATAATAATACAATTGGTAATACGGTTAGTAGATCCAGAAATGCGGTTAGTAGCAATAATAATATATATACAGTCTGGGAAATTCAGTATCGAAGTATGACTTCCTTCTGAGTCTACGTGCTCGCAACTGTGACTCCTACAAAGCAGTTCCCTCAAACTCTCACTCTCTCACTATATCACTTCCGGTTATTCACCGGCAGCAGTACAAGTACACACTGGGCGAGTCCACTTGTATAAAAAAGAGGTGGACCCCTTAACACTATTTACACAAGCTGGTCAGCTAAATAGCTCGCTGCCATTCCCTGTCCATTTTTCTTTTGATATGCCCTGTGAGTGTCAAGTTTTCCAATCCTCCTTCCTCGTTATATGTCCAAGAATATTTCATTTGTGTTTCTGATTCTAGATATTTGTTTTCTATATTGTATTTTTCCTTCAGACATTTTCGCTGCTTACCTGCTATGGCGATGGAATCGCCAGCAGAACCAAACATTTCTATTGTCCCAAGTCTTCTATTAATCTGTGAGGAAATTGTCCAGTATTCTCGGCCATACAAATGGATTTCTTTTCTTGTTTCGGGCGAAGTCTTTCTGATTCTTAGTCCTTATCTGTTCGTATGCTTCATTTGCTATTCGATTCTGTCTTCGGATTTTGATGTTACATATCCAGTCATCTGTTAAACCACTTCGCCAGTTGTTTAAACTTCTATATTTGTTTGATATCGCCAAATCATAGTTTGCGTCTTGGGATTCTTTCCTTGCTGACAGCTACACAACATGTCTTTCTTTAATTATATCCGGAAGCACATATTACTTATAAAATAATAATTTGAAACAAAAACATATTAAACTAGTTGCCTCCACTCAGTTTCGATACCTAAGGTTTAAAATGAATTTTTAAAAAGAAAAAAAACATTCTTGAAGCTTTCTTTTTACATTTAATTGAAAGCTAAATCATTAAGTTGACTATTTCCAGTAAGAAAAATACTCTGATGTATTTCAAATAGAAATTATATTGATTAGAATCTCAACTTTTTGGTTGCTTTCAGAAAATCGATAAAAATCAAAAAATATCGGCCATTTTGACACATTTGTAAACAAAAAGTTAATTATAGGTTTTAAAAATCTTCCAAAAATAAAATCTACAAATTTCAAATTTCTCAAACTTTATTTGAGCGCATAATTAATCTGATTTGAAAAAATATTATTTATTTTAAGTTTAGAATAACAGAGAAATGGATTTTTAAAACAAACGGTACCGGTGATTACGTGCTTATCAACGTCATGTGTCACTCATCGAGCACTTAAAAAATGATAATAAAATCTGTCAACACTTTTACTGTTATTCTACGGAGACTTTTTCTGTTAAAACAATTTAAGAAAATGACGGTGGGTACTCAGTATTCTTAAAAATGTTGGAAAATATTCTTCGTAATCTAATTTTAGGAATAGTCATCGGTCTTATTTTCTGATTATGTCGTGTATGTCGACCACACTTTCAAACAGGGGTAAGTTACGTAATTATTTTATATACACAAAAAATAAATAAATAAAATTTTTAAAAATATTGGGGGTAAACGACTTTTATTGAGCTTTTCAATTTTTGATTCGTAAATATAGTTTTCACTGAATAACAATATCCTCTAATTAGATTTAGGCAATACAGAATTTTTAACAAAATTAAAATTTTAAAATTCTTGTAAAAATTCATTATTCATCGAATTTTTTTCTGACGACGATAGTGTGCTTAATAAATCATATTTATAAAAGCAATTAAGTGCTTTCTTAATTAAATAATGCTATAGTTTTATTGCATTTCTTATTTTACGATTTAGAGCAGACTTTCGGTAACATTTTACAAACAAAAACAGATTATAAGCTCCAAAGATTCCTGCTTTTATCTAATAAGACAAATTTTGGGATTGTAATTTAATTTGTCAAAATTTCATGAAATTAAGTGGGGTGGGGGTAACGCACATATATAAAAAAATAGTTTTACCAAGATTTTCTAAAAACCAATTAAAAATAATTTCATTCATTTATGAGTAAGTCCTGAAAGTTTCATTAAAATCCGACAATTATTTGATTTTTGCAGCAGTTTCCAAATCAATGTGTTTTTCATTTAAAAAAAGGTACAAAAACACTAAATGTAAATATTACGTCGACCGCTGACGTAAAAAAAAAACAAAAAAAAAAAAAAAAAAAAAAAAAATTTCGAAGGTGTCAGAAAGTATTAAAAAAGTAATAAAATAATAAAAAATACTTTGGTCATTCCTCTTAATAATAACAAAATATTTTCACGATAAAACTAATTTTATTAAGCTTGGATCTTCTTTTTTCTATGCCGTTTTTTTTTTCAGCAAACATGTAGAGATACCTACAGTACTGTTCAATAAAAGTGACTCACCCAATTTTTTTTACTAAATGTTCTCTTCTTCAGTGAAACGAAAGTTGAGCTAAATTCAAAGGATAAGCGATCTAAAATCCGAAGAAGAAGCTTTGAAAGATCTTTGAATTTAGCAGGAAGTACTGTCAAGAATCCGTTCAGTATATTGTTCTGGGGATACTTTTCTTTCCATGGAACTGGTTTCTTGAAACCTATTAAAAGACCATCAGGAGCGAGCAGTACAAGAGAAATTTTAGAGTCTTGTCTGCTCCTGGTCTTCTGCTGAAAGGGTGAAAATCGATGAAAACCAAGCTCATTTTTATGCAGGATAATGCTTCCTGTCACAAATCAAAATTGATGAAGGAATACTTTGATGAGAAGCAGGTGAGTGTTATGACATGGCCGCCCCAATCTCTGACCTCAACCCCAAAAAAAACTTATGGAGCATTATAAAATACAGGCTCTCGAGAAAGCAGTTGAAAACATGCTTCATAAGTTTAAACATGGTGCAATAGACAAGAAGATGGGCCTAAAGGAACAGCATCCGGACGAAATAATAGTTGAAGCCAAATATATTTCAAATCTTTGGTGAGTCATCCGCTGTGTATAAGCCGAAAATTCTCAGGTTATTTGAGAGATCTTGCACTGCTGATCAAAGATATTGTTTTTGTATTTCTTCAAAGAAGAAGGCTGTCCAGCTGTTCACAGAAGAAGTCAGAGTTAATGGCCCCAGCATCTGGCATTATTTCAAAAGTGGATGATATTCTAGAAATTCCATCAAAATATTCATTGTTTTGTCACGGGTTCTGCGACATTTCAACGAGCCAGACATTGTTTTCCATAGTCTAAGTTTCATAGACATACGTCTCGTAGTATGTCATGATACGGTTTTGAAAAAAAAAAAACTATATCAGTTTCGGAAATATCCACTTGCCTGATTTAGTTTGTTTTGTTTACGGCATATCAATATCAATAGGTTAATAAATGCCGACAAGATTTTTATTGGTGGTAATATTTCTTTCAAAACTCTATTGCTGGCAATATTTTTTGGTTCAAAAATGTATTGCTGGCAATATTTTTTGGTTCAAAAATGTATTGCTGGCAATATTTTTTGGTTCAAAAATGTATTGCTGGCAATATTTTTTGGTTCAAAAATGTATTGCTGGCAATATATTTTTTAAATGTATAACTGGTAATATTTTGATTCAAAAATCTATTGCTGGCAATATTTGTTTTCAAAATTGTATTGCAGGCAGTATTATTTTCAAAGAGGTGTTCCTGGCAATATATTCTTTTGCAAAATTATATTGATGGTAATATTTTTCTTTTTCAAAAATACACTGCTGGTAATAATTTTTCCCAAAAAGTATTGCTGGTATTAAAATATATAGTTATACTTTCATAAAGCTTTGACCAATTTAGCGAGGATTAACTATTTGCCCATAGGTGGAACCCTGACAGGTGCTACCATCCCGGGTCAGGGATGACCTAAAAAAACACAGCAAATAAGAGGTGGGTCCATGAACTGAGGCCTTGCTATCGGATGTAGTTTAACCACGACGCAGATGCAGTTTATTTTCTTAAACAGAAAGGTATATTCTTGTATATGTATTGCAGAGTAGAACCATTTGAAATCACATGAGAAATTAAAAAGTAATAAAAAATAAAATAATCATAAGGGGAATGCGGTTCTATGGTGTAATGGATGGCATTCTGGACATTGGATCCAGCGATCCTAATTCATTTTCTAAGAGAAATATTTAAAATCATATAAGAAATTGAATAGTAATGAAAAATAAAAACAAAAAACATCCGGCGAAAGCATTCCATTGTGTAATGGTTAACAATCTGGAGACTCAATCCAGTAATCAGAAATCGTGTCTCGGAAGAACACAAAAGAAATTAGATAGAAATGAAAAATAAAATAAAAACCTGGCGATAGAGATGGATAATGTAATAGTGCGCTTTCTGGAATTTGGATCCGGCGATCCGAGATCGGGTCTCGGTAGAACCACTTAAAATCCCATGAGAAATTAGATAGCAATAAAAAATAAACAAATAAAAAAACAGGCATGCGCGGTTATATGGTGTAATGGATAGCATTGTAAATTTTGAATCAGGCGTCCTAAGTTCGAGTCTCGGTAGAAACTTAGAAAACCACGTAAGAAATAAGCCAGTATTAAAAACTAAAATGAAAAACTGCCGCAAGAGGCAATATGATATAATGATTATGTTTCTGCAAGGACAAATCGGAGCTAAGAAACACGATAGAAATATTTGCGAGCACATAGGAAATTAGATGGCAAGAAAAATAAAAGAAAAACAAGACATCCGCCCTTTTATGGCGTAATAGTTAGAATTAAGGATTTTGAATAGAGCGATACGATTTCAAATCTCGGTAGAACCGATTCAATTGACAGAAGAAAAAATAGTGATGTAAAAGAAAAGGGTGCAGCAGCGCATGAGGTTCTGTAATGTAATGGTTAGTATTCTGGAATTTGAATCAAGCGATCCGAGTTCAAGTTTTGGAAGAAAATCGCATAAGAAATGAAATATTAATAAAAAAAAATGTAAAGAAGGTAGAAGAGCATGGGGTGCTATGGTGTAATGGTTAACATTCTGGACTTTGACTCCAGCGAACGGAGTGCGATTCTCGATAGAAACTTAAATTCACACAAGAAATGAAATAGTAATAAAAAAGTAAGGAATGCTGTAGCCCCTGAGGTTCTATGGTGTAATCGGCAGCATTCTAAACTTTGAATCCAACGATCCGAGTACGAGTCAGGGGAGAACAGTACAAAATCACAGGAGAAATGAAAAAGTAAGAAAAAAGAAAACAATGCCGTAGCACATGAGACTCTATGGTGTAATGGTCAGCATTCTGGACACTGAATCCAGGTATTCGAGTTCGAATCTAGATAGAAGCATTTAAAATCACATATGAAATGTAATAGTAATAAAAAAATTAAAGAAGACAACGCTGCATGAGGATCTACGGTGTAAAGGTTAGCGTTCTGGAATTGGAAACAGGCGATCCGAGTTCGAGTTTCGATAGAACTATTTAAAATCACATAAAAAATGAAATAGTAATAAAAAAGGAAACAAGGCAAAGGCACATGCGGTTCTATAATGTAATGGTTAACATTCAGGACGTGAATACAGCGATCCGAGTACAAGTCGCGCTAGAAACTTTCCAAATCATATAATAAATGTAATTATATTAAAAAAAAGTAAAGAAGGTAAAAGAGCAGGAGGTTCTATGGTGTATGGTTAGGATTCTGGACTTTGAATCGGGGGATTTGTGTTCGAGTCTCGATAGGAAAGTTTAATAACACATAACAAATGTAACACTAAAAAAAAATTAAAGAAGACGTGAGCGCATGCGGTTCTATGGAGAAATGGTTAGCATTCTGGTATTTAAATCCGGAGCTCAGAGTTCGATTCTCGGTGGAATATTTCAAAATCATGTGACAAATGTAATAATGAGAAAAAATACATTAGCTCATGATGGGTAATGGTTAGCATTCTGGAATTTGAATCCAGCGGTACGAGTTCGTGTCTCGGTAGCAGATTTTAAAATCACATAGGAAATGTAATACTAATAAAGAAATAAAAGCATGAGGTTCTACCGTGTAATGGTAAGCGTTCTGGATTAGAATCCGGCGACCCGAGTTCGAGTCTCGGTATAACCATTCAAAATCACATAAGAAATATAAGAGTTATAAAAAAAATAAAGAGGGGGAAGAGCGGGCGGTTCTATGGTGTTGTGGCACCATGCATAATTAGAAAACTGAAAAGAGATATTCATAAATATATGATTTATATTTTTCGGTTTGTTAACCATTTGATAGTTATTTAGAGATGAAAAATATTTCGGAGTTGAGAATAATTCTCTAATTGCGTTTAGACGATCTGGGAGAAAGAAAGAAAGGAAGAGAAAGAGGAAAAAGAAAGAAAAAAATATAATACGCAAACCGGTCATAAGCACACACGCTCAGCTGACACATAACAGGTGTCAAAAGATATCTAGGTCAAAGTACCTGACCGAAATCCACGAAAAATGGAAGTTTGTTATATTTGGTTGAAGAAATAAAATTTTAGGGACAATGAAAAAAAAAATAATGATAAGTAACAAATGAAAAGGATGTCATTGTGATGATAGGTAACAGATGGGGAAGTTTATCTAAGGATATACAGACAATCCATTAATACGAGAACCAGAATTGAAAATACAGGCACACAGGATAATGATTAGAAAATGTTTTTTTTTGAGATAATTAAGATTTTGTTGTCAAGCTCCGAGCGAAGGGAAAAAGTGAAATATTTTTATTAGTTCACGTTAACGCCACCCAAGGTGATGTCGTTTTTTTTGAGATAATACAGATTTTTATTATCGGCCGGAGGAGAATGAAATATTTTGTTGCGTCCAGAGAGACGCCGACAGGTCTAAGAAAATCCCTTTCTTAGATCGTATCCAATTAGTGATGAGGCTGTTTTGACAGATACCGCGTGTGAAAGAAACCGATAGCGTCATTCGATCTGGTACGAAAAGGGCAATTTAAATTTTGTTTTTTTAGCAAGGTGTTTCTTCCCAGAACAAAGCCACGGATTGTCCACGCCCGATTAGAGACGTCACGAAGGAAGGAGGAAAGATACCGACCAGAGTCTCATTGGCCGAGGGCGGTCACGTGATACATGAGGGAGTATGAAAGATGCCCGACCAGGACCCCATTGGTCGAGAACGGTCACCTGACATACGAAGGACCAGGGGAAGCGGGTATACGCCTCCCCCCAGAGGCACAGTAAGGAAGTAGGAGTGAAAGTAAGTTACCGATAATGGAAAATCCCTAATCAGAAATATTACGTCTTTAGAATTATCAAGAAAACCCTGGCGCCGACAGACCCACCCCAGTTTTTGACTGACTCAATAAAAGCAGGACCCCAATCGACAGAAATCAGTTGCAGTTACGCCGCGGACAGCGAGGGAGCTTGATCGCGGGCGGCGGGCCCGGTTCATTCGCTCCCTTGCGGGCAAGAGAAGCTGAAGAGACAGTTGGGGTTGCGCCTGGGAAGAAAAAGTTAAGTTGCAGTTACGCCGCGGACAGCGAGGGAGCTTGAGCGCGGGCGGTGGGCCCGGTTCATCTGACTTGGGGCAAGAGAAGCTGAAGAGACAGTTGGGGTTGCGCCTCGACGAAGTTGGAGTTGAGTTGCAGCGCGGACGGCGGGCCCTGTTCATTAGTCCCTTGCGGCAAGAGAAGCCGAAGTGAAGCAGCCGTTTGGCCTAAGTGGAGAAGTTGGAACCAAACCAAGCCCTGAAGAGAAAAAATCGTCCAACCCAAGTCGAAGTGAAGAAATTCGCCTTGAAGCCGAAGTGAATAAGCTCGTCCAACCGAAGCCGAAGAGAAGTTAATTCGCGCACTGACGGCGAGGGAAATCAGCTGTGAACGACAGGTAGAGATCAGCGCCAGTGTTGAAACCAAACCACACCCCGAAATGCAAATTTCTAGAGAGCAGTCAACTCGAAGCCTTAAAGTTGTATGGTGAAGCTTGGTGCCATGGTCCAGAACGGGTCGGGAGGTAGGAATAATCTTGTGTAACGAACATTTAGATATAAAAGTTGTTATCTTTTTCTTCAATAATTTTTTGACCTTGTGAGTTTTGGTTTTTCTTGTGTGTTATCACCCCCAGTTGGACTCAAAGGGTTAATGCATTCCCCCAATCCTGTTTGATCCCGTCTGTCTAAGATCTAATCACAACGTGGGTAGGCAGACCGGAGATCAGTGCAGTTACCCTAGTAACAAGGCGTTGGAAGCAGGTTTTAAACGACGAAAGCTGGTATTCATCTAACAAAAGGGTTAGAACGTCACACTTGGAGCAGCGAGGAGCGAACAGCTGACGCCGCGGCAAAGACGTCACAACTGGTGTCGTGACCATAGGATCGGAACCCTGGACCACGTCACGTCACAGTTGGCGCCGCGAAAGAGATCGAACGACAGAGTCGACGCTGCGACCAGGGGGGGACGACGTCACAGTGTAATGGTTAACATTCTGCGATATGAGTTCGAGTCTCGGTAGAACCTTTTAAAATCATATTAGAAAGATAATAATAATAAAAGAAATAAAAGAAGAGACGCATCATGTGGTTCTATGGTGTAATGGTAAGCATTCTGGATTTGAATCCAGCGATCTGAGTTCGAGTCTCGGTAGAACCTTTTAAAATCATATTAGAAAGATAATAGTAATAAAAGAAATAAAAGAAGCGATGCACCATGCGGTTCTGTGGTGTAATGGTTAGCATTCTGGACTTTGAATCCAGCGATCTGAGTTCGAGTCTCGATAGAACACTTTAAAATCATATTAGAAAAATAAAAGAAATAAAAGAAGGGACGCATAATGCGGTTCTATGGTGTAATGGTTAGGATTCTGGACATTGAATCCAGTGATCTGAGTTCAAGTCTCGGTAGAACCTTTTAAAATCATATTAGAAAGATAATAGTAATAAAAGAAAAACAAAGGGACGCATCATGCGGTTCTATGGTGTAATGGTTAGGATTCTGGGCTTTGGATCCAGTGAAATGAGTTCGAGTCTCGGTAGAACCTTTTAAAATCATATTAGAAAGATAATAGTAATAAAATAAATAAAAGAAGGGAAGCATTCCGCGGTTCTTTGGTGTAATGGTTAGCATTCTGGATTTTGAATTCATCGATCTGAGTTCGTATCTCGAGAACCTTTTAAAATCATATTACAAAGATAATAGTAATAAAAGAAATAAAAGATGGCACGCGTCATTTTCTAAAATCATTCTGGTTTGAATCCAGCGATCTGAGTTCGTATCTCATGAATCTTTTAAAATCATAAAAGAAATAAAAATAAAAAAGAAATAAAAAGAGGGATGCGTCATGCGGTTCTATGGTGTAATGGTTAGCATTCTGGACTTTGAATCCATCTGAGTTCGATCTCAGTAGAGTTCGTAAAAGAAGAGACGCATCATGGTAGAATTCTTTTGAAAATCATGTCTAGAAACATTTAAAATCATTAATAAAAAAAATAAAAAGAAAGGAAGCGTCATGCGTTTCTATGGTGTAATGGTTAACATTCTGGACTTTGAATCCAGCGATCTGAGTTCGAGTCTCCAGTAGAACCTTTTAAAATCATATTAGAAAGATAATAAAATAAAAAAAAAAAAGAACACGCATCGTTCGGTTTCTATGGTGTAATGATTAGCATTCTGGACTTTGAATCTAATAAAAGCAATCTGAAGATACGCGAAATGGTCTCTCTGGAAAATTTTAAAATCATATTATTGAAAAAATAAAAAAGAAATAAAAATGGAAGGGACGCATCATGCGGTTCTTTGGTGTAATAATTTAAAAGAAGAGACATTCTGGATTTGAATCCAGCGATCTGAGTTCGAGACTCGTAGAACCTTTTTAAAAATCATATTAGAAAGATAATAATAATAAAAAAAAATAAAAAGAAACACGCGTAATGCGGTTCTATGGTGTAATGGTTAGCATTCTGGACTTTGAATCCAGCGATCTGAGTTCAAGTCTCGGTAGGAATTTTTAAAATCATATTAGAAAGATAAATAATAAAAGAAATAAAAAAGAAGGTCGCGTTATGCGGTTCTTTGGTGTAATGTTTAGCATTCTGGATTTTGAATCCGGCGATCTGAGTTCGAGAACTCGGTAGAACCATTTAAAATCATATTAGAAATAAAAGATAATAATAATAAAAAAGAAATAAAAAGAAAACTTCGTAATGCGGTTCTATGGTGTAATGGTTAGCATTCTGACTTTGAATCCAGCGATCTGAGTTCAATCTCAGTGGAAACTTTTAAAATCATATTAGAAAGATAATAATAATAAAAGAAATAAAAGAAGAGACGCGTAATGCGGTTCTATGGTGTAATAATTAGCATTTTGGACTTTGAATCCAGCGATCTGAGTTCGAGTCTCGGTAGAACCTTTTAAAATCATATTAGAAAGATAATAATAATAATAAAAAAAGAAAAGACGGGTAATCATCCAGTATGTAATTAGCTGGTTCTGAATGGTGTAAGTTCGGTTCGGTAGAACTCTTTCATATTAGGATAATTTGAAAAGAAAAGCAGCATCTGAGTTCGAATTCTGGACTTTGTCCAGCGATCTGAGTTCAAGTCTCAGAACTTTTAAAATCATATTAGAAAGATAATAATAATAAAAAAAATAAAAGAAAGCCGCATAATGCGGTTCTATGGTGTAATGGTTAGAATTCTGGACTTTGAATCCAGCGATCTGAGTTCGAATCTCGGTAGAACCTTTAAAATCATATTAGAAAGATAATAATAATAATAAAGAAATAAAAAGAAAAAGCAGCGTAATGCGGTTCTATGGTGTAATGGTTAGCATTCTGGACTTTGAATCCAGCGATCTGAGTTCGAATCTCGGTAGAACCTTTTAAAATCATATTAGAAAGATAATAATAATAATAAATAAAAGAAAAGCCGCGTAATGCGGTTCTATGGTGTAATGGTTAGAATTCTGGACTTTGAATCCAGCGATCTGAGTTCGAATCTCAGTAGAACCTTTTAAAAATCATATTACAGAAAATGTAAGAAATAATAATACAGGAAATGGTTAAAAGAAAAGCATTCGAATAATGAACCTTTCTATTAGTGTAATAGTTTTTAAAATTCTGGACTTTATATCCAAAATATCTGGTTCGAATCTCGGTAGAACCTTTTAAAATCATCTGAGTTTAGAAAGATAAAATATATACAGGAAATAAAAGAAAAAAAGCGTAATGCGGTTCTATGGTGTAATGGTTAGCATTCTGGACTTTGAATCCAGCGATCTGAGTTCGAATCTCGTAGAACCTTTTAAAATCATATTAGAAAGATAATAATAATACAGGAAATAAAAGAAAAGCAGCGTAATGCGGTTCTATGGTGTAATGGTTAGCATTCTGACTTTGAATCCAGCGATCTGAGTTCGAATCTCAGTAGAACCTTTTAAAATCATAATAGAAAGATAATAATAATACAGGAAATAAAAAAAAAAGCGCGTAATGGCGGTTCTATGGTGTAATGGTTAGAATTCTGGACTTTGAATCCAGCGATCTGAGTTCGAATCTCAGTAGAACCATTTAAAATCATATTAGAAAGATAATAATAATAATAGGAAATAAAGGAGAACTGGCGTAATGCGGTTCTAAGGTGTAATGGTTAGCATTCTGGACTTTGAATCCAGCGATCTGAGTTCGAATCTCAGTAGAACCTTTTAAAAATCATATTAGAAAGATAATAATAATACAGGAAATAAAAATGCAGAAAATTCTGGACTGGGTCCAGCAGCCGTTTGCATATTGTTCTATGGTGTAATGGTTAGAATTCTGGACTTCTGGAATCCAGCGATCTGAGTTCGAATCTCGGTAGAACCTTTTAAAATCATATTAGAAAGATAATAATAATACAGGAAATAAAAGGAAAAGCCGCGTAATGCGGTTCTATGGTGTAATGGTTAGCATTCTGGACTTTGAATCCAGCGATCTGAGTTCGAATCTCAGTAGAACCTTTTAAAATCATATTAGAAAGATAATAATAATACAGGAAATAAAAGGGGAACCGCGTAATGCGGTTCTAAGGTGTAATGGTTAGAATTCTGGACTTTGAATCCAGCGATCTGAGTTCGAATCTCGGTAGAACCTTTTAAAATCATATTAGAAAGATAATAATAATAATACAGGAAATAAAAGGAGAGACGCATAATGCGGTTCTATGGTGTAATGGTTAGAAATTCTGGACTTTGAATCCAGCGATCTGAGTTCGAATCTCGGTAAACCTTTTAAAATCATATTAGAAAGATAATAATAATACAGGAAATAAAAAGAGCCGCGTAATGCGGTTCTATGGTGTAATGGTTAGCATTCTGGACTTTGAATCCAGCGATCTGAGTTCGAATCTCAGTAGAACCTTTAAAATCATATTAGAAAGATAATAATAATACAGGAAATAAAAGGAGAGCTGCGTAATGCGGTTCTATGGTGTAATGGTTACTTTGAATTCTGGACTTTGAAATCAGCGATCTGAGTTCGAATCTCGGTTCTAGAACCTTTTAAAATCATAATTAGAAAGATAATAAATAATATTACAGGAAATAAAGGAGAAATAGCAAAGCAGCGTAATGCGGTTCTATGGTGTAATGGTTAGCATTCTGGACTTTGAATCCAGCGATCTGAGTTCGAATCTCGGTAGAACCTTTTAAAATCATATTAGAAAGATAATAATAATACAGGAAATAAAAGAAAAGCAGCGTAATGCGGTTCTATGGTGTAATGGTTAGAATTCTGGACTTTGAATCCAGCGATCTGAGTTCGAATCTCGGTAGAACCTTTTAAAATCATATTAGAAAGATAATAATAATACAGGAAATAAAATGAAAAATTCAGCGTAATGCGGTTCTGTAAATTTAAAATGGTTAGAAAGAATTCTGGACTTTGAATCCAGCGATCTGAGTTCAGATCTCGGTAATCTGAACCTTTTAAAATCATATTAGAAAGATAATAATAATAATAGGAAATAAAGGAGAGCAGCGTAATGCGGTTCTATGGTGTAATGGTTAGCATTCTGGACTTTGAATCCAAAGATCTGAGTTCAGATCTCGGTAGAACCTTTTAAAATCATATTAGAAAGATAATAATAATACAGGAAATAAAAGGAGAGCCGCGTAATGCGGTTCTATGGTGTAATGGTTAGCATTCTGGACTTTGAATCCAGCGATCTGAGTTCGAATCTCGGTAGAACCTTTTAAAATCATATTAGAAAGATAATAATAATACAGGAAATAAAAGGAGAGCCGCGTAATGCGGTTCTATGGTGTAATGGTTAGAATTCTGGACTTTGAATCCAGCGATCTGAGTTCGAATCTCTGTAGAACCTTTTAAAATCATATTAGAAAGATAATAATAATACAGGAAATAAAAGGAGAGCCAGCGCAATGTGGTTCTATGGTGTAATAATAATTAGCATTCTGGACTTTCTGAATCCAGCGATCTGAGTTCGAATCTCGGTAGAACCTTTTAAAAATCATATTAGAAAGATAATAATAATACAGGAAATAAAAGGGAGAGCCGCGTAATGCGGTTCTATGGTGGTCGGTTAGCATTCTGGACTTTGAATCCAGCGATCTGAGTTCGAATCTCGGTAGAACCTTTTAAAATCATATTAGAAAGATAATAATAATACAGGAAATAAAAGGAGAGCCGCGTAATGCGGTTCTATGGTGTAATGGTTAGCATTCTGGACTTTGAATCCAGCGATCTGAGTTCGAATCTCGGTAGAACCTTTTAAAATCATATTAGAAAGATAATAATAATAATACAGGAAATAAAAGAAAAGCCGCGTAATGCGGTTCTATGGTGTAATGGTTAGCATTCTGGACTTTGAATCCAGCGATCTGAGTTCGAATCTCGGTAGAACCTTTTAAAATCATATTAGAAAGATAATAATAATACAGGAAATAAAAGGAGAGCCGCTTAATGCGGTTCTATGGTGTAATGGTTAGCTTTCTGGACTTTGAATCCAGCGATCTGAGTTCGAATCTCGGTAGAACCTTTTAAAATCATATTAGAAAGATAATAATAATACAGGAAATAAAAGAAGCCGCGTAATGCGGTTCTATGGTAATGGTTAGCTTTCTGGACTTTGAATCCAGCGATCTGAGTTCGAATCTCGGTAGAACCTTTTAAAATCATATTAGAAAGATAATAATAATACAGGAAATAAAAGAAAAGCCGCGTAATGCGGTTCTATGGTGTAATGGTTAGCATTCTGGACTTTGAATCCAGCGATCTGAGTTCGAATCTCGGTAGAACCTTTTAAAATCATATTAGAAAGATAATAATAATAATACAGGAAATAAAAGAAAAGCCGCGTAATGCGGTTCTATGGTGTAATGGTTAGCATTCTGGACTTTGAATCCAGCGATCTGAGTTCAGAATCTCAGTAGAACCTTTTAAAATCATAATGAAAGAATAATAATAATACAGGAAATAAAAGAAAAGCCGCGTAATGCGGTTCTATGGTGTAATGGTTAGCATTCTGGACTTTGAATCCAGCGATCTGAGTTCGAATCTCGGTAGAACCTTTTAAAATCATATTAGAAAGATAATAATAATAATACAGGAAATAAAAGGAGAGCCGCGTAATGCGGTTCTATGGTGTAATGGTTAGCTTTCTGGACTTTGAATCCAGCGATCTGAGTTCGAATCTCGGTAGAACCTTTTAAAATCATATTAGAAAGATAATAATAATAATACAGGAAATAAAAGAAAAACGCGTAATGCGGTTCTATGGTGTAATGGTTAGCTTTCTGGACTTTGAATCCAGCGATCTCTCAGAGTTCGAATCTCGGTAAAAAAGAACCTTTTCTAAAATCATATTAGAAAGATAATAATAATACAGGAAATAAAAGGAGAAGCCGCGTAATGCGGTTCTATGGTGTAATGGTTAGCATTCTGGACTTTGAATCCAGCGATCTGAGTTCGAATCTCGGTAGAACCTTTTAAAATCATATTAGAAAGATAATAATAATAATACAGGAAATAAAAAAGAAAGCCGCGTAATGCGGTTCTATGGTGTATAATGGTTAGCTTTCTGGACTTTGAATCCAGCGATCTGAGTTCGAATCTCGGTAGAACCTTTTAAAATCATATTAGAAAGATAATAATAATAATACAGAAATAAAAGGAGAGCTGCGTAATGCGGTTCTATGGTGTAATGGTTAGCATTCTGGACTTTGAATCCAGCGATCTGAGTTCGAATCTCGGTAGAACCTTTAAAATCATATTAGAAAGATAATAATAATAATACAGGAAATAAAAAAAAAGCCGCGTAATGCGGTTCTATGGTGTAATGGTTAGCTTTCTGGACTTTGAATCCAGCGATCTGAGTTCGAGTCTCGGTCTCAGTAGAACCTTTTAAAATCATATAAGAAAGATAAAATAATAATAATAAGGAAATAAAAAAAAGTACGCGTAATGCAGTTCTATGGTGTAATGGTTAGCTTTCTGGACTTTGAATCCAGCGATCTGAGTTCGAATCTCATGGTGTAATGTAGAACCTTTTTAAAATCATATTAGAAAGATAATAATAATACAATAAATAAAAAGAAAAGCCGCGTAATGCGGTTCTATGGTGTAATGGTTAGCATTCTGGACTTTGAATCCAGCGATCTGAGTTCGAATCTCAGTAGAACCTTTTAAAATCATATTAGAAAGATAATAATAATAAAAGAATAAAAGAAGAGACGCGTAATGCGGTTCTATGGTGTAATGGTTAGCATTCTGGACTTTGAATCCAGCGATCTGAGTTCGAGTCTCGGTAGAACCTTTTAAAATCATATTAGAAAGATAATAATAATAAAGAATAAAAGGAAAGACGCGTAATGCGGTTCTATGGTGTAATGGTTAGCATTCTGGACTTTGAATCCAGCGATCTGAATTGGAGTCTCGATAGAACCTTTTAAAATCATATTAGAAAGATAATAATAATAAAAGAAATAAAAAAGAGACGCGTATTGCGGTTCTATGGTGTAATGGTTAGCATTCTGGACTTTGAATCCAGCGATCTGAGTTCGAGTCTCGGTGGAACCTTTTAAAATCATATTAGAAAGATAATAATAAAAAGAATAAAGAAAAAAACGCGTAACGCGGTTCTATGGTGTAATGTTTAGCATTCTGGACTTTGAATCCAGCGATCTGAGTTCAGTCTCGGTAGAACCTTTTAAAATCATATTAGAAAGATAATAATAATAAAACAGAATAAAAAGAAAAGACGCGTAACTGCGGTTCTATGGTAATTGTTAGCATTCTGAACCTTTTAAGCGATCATATTAGAAGAACCTTTTAATAATAATAGAAAAGAAATAAAATAAAGAATAAAAAAAAGCCGCGTAATGCGGTTTCTAAAAAGAATAGTGTAATGGTTAGCATTCTGGACTTTGAATCCAGCGATCTGAGTTCGAATCTCAATAGAACCTTTTAAAATCATATTAGAAAGATAATAATAATAAAAGAAATAAAAGAAAAGACGCGTAATGCGGTTCTATGGGTGTAATGGTTAGCATTCTGGACTTTGAATCCAGCGATCTGAGTTCGAATCTCAGTAGAACCTTTTAAAATCATATTAGAAAGATAATAATAATAATACAGGAAATAAAAAAAAAAGCGCGTAATGCGGTTCTATGGTGTAATGGTTAACATTCTGGACTTTACAATCCAAGCGATCTGAGTTCGAGTCTCGGTAGAACCTTTTAAAATCATATTAGAAAGATAATAATAATAAAAAGGAAATAAAAAGAAAAGACGCGTAATGCGGTTCTATGGTGTAATGGTAATTCTGGACTTAGTTCGATTCTGAACCTTTACTTTAGAAAGATCCTGAATAAAAATCTTGAGTTCGATGGTCTCGGACATTGAACGATCTTTCGAAAACCTTTTAAAATTATTAGAAAGATAATAATAATAAAAAAGAATAAAAAAGGAGACGCGTTACGCGGTTCTATGGTTAGTAATGGTTAGCATTCTGGACTTTGAATCCAGCGATCTGAGTTCGAGTCTCGGTAGAACCTTTTAAAATCATATTAGAAAGATAATAATAATAAAAAGAATAAAAAGAAAATACGCGTAATGCAGTTCTATGGTGTAATGGTTAGCATTCTGGACTTTGAATCCAGCGATCTGAGTTCGAATCTCAGTAGAACCTTTTAAAATCATATTAGAAAGATAATAATAATAAAAGAAATAAAAGAAAAACGCCGCCATGTGGTGTAATGGTTCATTCTGGACTGTAATGGATCTAGCATTCTCGGGACTTTTAAAATCATATTAGAAAGATCTAAAATTCGATGGTGTAATGGTTAGCATTCTGGACTTTGATATCGATCTGAGTTCGAATCTCGGTAGAACCTTTTAAAAATCATAAAAGATAAAAAAAAGAATAAATAAAAAGATGCCGTTCTATTCTGTGGTGTAATGGTTAGCATTCTGGACTTTAAATCCTGCGATCTGAGTTCGAGTCTCGTTAGAACCTTTTAAAATCATATTAGAAAGATAATAATAATAAAAAAAAAAAAAAGACGCGTAATGCGGTTCTATGGTGTAATAGTTAGCATTCTGGACTTTGAATCCAGCGAACTGAGTTCGAGTCTCAGTAGAACCTTTTAAAATCATATTAGAAAGATAATAATAATAAAAGAATAAAAGAAGAGACGCGTAATGCGGTTCTATGGTGTAATGGTTATATTCTGGACTTTGAATCCAGCGATCTGAGTTCGAGTCTCGGTAGAACCTTTTAAAATATTATTAAAAAGAAAACGATAATAATAATTCTGGACAAGAAATAAAAGAACCTTTTAAAATCATATTAGAATGATAATAATACGCGTAAAGAAAAGCCGCGGTTCTATGGTGTAATAGTTAGCGTTCTGGACTTTGAATCCAACGATCTGAGTTCGAGTCTCAGGTAGAACCTTCAAAATCATATTAGAAAGATAATTAATAAAAGAAAAGAAGAGACGCGTAATATGGTGTAATTTTTTAGCATTCTGGACTTTGAATCCAAAGTTCAAGTAGAACGCGTAAAATCATATTATGTTTTAATAAAAGAATGAAAATGAGACGGGTAATGGTTTAGCAGCATTCTGGACTTTGAATCCAGCCATCTGAGTTCGAGTTTCGGTAGAACCTTTTAAAATCATATTAGAAAGATAATAATAAAAAAGAATAAAAGAAGAAACGCGTAATTGTTCTGTTCTATGGTGTAATGGTTAGCATTTTAAAATCTGACGACTTTGAATAAAACAAGAGACAGCGATCTGTGTTTGAGTCTCGGTAGAACCTTTTAAAATCATATTAGAAAGATAATAATAATAAAAGAAATAAAAGATGAGATATGCAATGCGTTTCTATGGTGTAATGGTTAGCATTCTGGACTTTGAATCCAGCGATCTGAGTTCGAGTCTCCGTAGAAACTTTTAAAATCATATTAGAAAGATAATAATAATAAAAGAATAAAAAGAAAAGACGCGTAATGCGGTTCTATGGTGTAATGGTTAGCATTCTGACTTTGAATCCAGCGATCTGAGTTCGAGTCTCAGTAGAACCTTTTAAAATCATATTAGAAAGATAATAATAATAAAAGAAATAAAGAAGTGAATGCATAATGCGGTTCTATGGTGTAATGGTTTGCATTCTGGACTTTGAATCCAGCGATCTGAGTTCGAGTCTCGTTAGAACATTTTAAAATCATATTAGAAGATAATAATTATAAAGAAATAAAAAGAAGAGACGCGTAATGCGGTTCTATGGTGTAATGGTTAGCATTCTGGACTTTGAATCCAGCGATCTGAGTTCGAGTCTCGGTAGAACCTTTAAAATCATATTAGAAATAAAAGAAAGTAATAATAAAAGAATAAAAGAAGATACGCGTTTTAAAATCATATTAGCGGTTCTATGGTGTAATGGTTTGCATTCTGGACTTTGAATCCAGCGATCTGAGTTCAAGTCTCGTAGAACCTTTTAAAATCATATTAGAAAGATAATAATAATAAAAGAATAAAAAGAGAGACGCGTAATGCGGTTCTATGGTGTAATGGTTAGCATTCTGGACTTTGAATCCAGCGATCTGAGTTCGAGTCTCAGTGGAACCTTTTAAAATCATATTAGAAAGATAATAATAATAAAAGAATAAAAGAAAGACGCATAAATGCGGTTCTATGGTGTAATGGTTAGCATTCTGGACTTTGAATCCAGCGATCTGAGTTCGAGTCTTTTCATAGTAGAACCTTTTAAAATCATATTAGAAAGATAATAATAATAAAAAATAAAAGAAGAGACGCGTAAAAGGGTTCTATGGTGTAATGGTTAGCATTCTGGACTTTGAATCCAGCGATCTGAGTTCGAGTCTCGGTAGAACCTTTTTAAAATCATATTAGAAAGATAATAATAATAAAAGAATAAAAGAAGAAGACGCAACGCTGTTCTATGGTGTAATGGTTAGCATTCTGGACTTTGAATCCAGCGATCTGAGTTCGAGTCTCGGTAGAACCTTTTTAAAATCATATTAGAAAGATAATAATAATATAAGAAATAAAAGAAGAGAGCCAAGTAATGCGGTTCTATGGTGTAATGGTTAGCATTCTGGACTTTTGAATCCAGCGATCTGAGTTCAGTCTCGGTAGAACCTTTTAAAATCATATTTAGAAAGATAATAATAATAAAAGAAATAAAGAAGAGACGCGTAACGCGGTTCTATGGTGTAATGGTTAGCATTCTGGACTTTGAATCCAGCGATCTGAGTTCGAGTCTCAGTAGAACCTTTTAAAAATCATATTAGAAAGATAATAATAATAAAAAGAATAAAAGAAGAGACGCGTACGGGTTCTGTGGTGTAATGGTTAGCATTCTGGACTTTAGATCCAGCGATCTGAGTTCGAGTCTCAGTAGAACCTTTTAAAAATCATATTAGAAAGATAATAATAATAAAAGAAATAAAAGAAGAAACGCGTAATGCGGTTCTATGGTGTAATGGTTAGCATTCTGGACTTTGAATCAGCGATCTGAGTTCGAGTCTCAGTAGAACCTTTTAAAATCATATTAGAAAGATAATAATAATAAAAGAATAAAAGAAGAGACGCGTAACGCGGTTCTATGGTGTAATGGTTAGCATTCTGGACTTTGAATCCGGCGATCTGAGTTCGAGTCTCAGTAGAACCTTTTAAAATCATATTAGAAAGATAATAATAATAAAAGAATAAAAGAAGGACGCGTAATGCGGTTCTATGGTGTAATGGTTAGCATTCTGGACTTTGAATCCAGCGATCTGAGTTCGAGTCTCAGTAGAACCTTTTAAAATCATATTAGAAAGATAATAATAAATAAAAAGAATAAAAGAAGAATTTGAGCATTCTCCACATTCGGTTCTATGGTGTAATGGTTAGGATGTTAAAATCTAGACTTTGAATCCAGTGATCTGAGTTCAGTTCTCAGTAGAACCTTTTAAAATCATATTAGAGAAAGATTAAAATAATAATAAAAGAATAAAAGAAGGTACGCGTATTGCGGTTCTATGGTGTAATGGTTAGCATTCTGGACTTTGAATCAGCGATCTGAGTTCAAGTCTCAGTAGAACCTTTTTAAAAATCATATTAGAAAGATAATAATAATAAAAAAATAAAAGAAGAGACGCGTAATGCAGTTCTATGGTGTAATGGTTAGCATTCTGGACTTTGAATCCAGCGATCTGAGTTCAGGTCTCAGTAGAACCTTTTAAAATCATATTAGAAAGATAATAATAAAAGATAAAAAAGAATAAAAAGAAGACGCGTAACGCGGTTCTATGGTGTAATGGTTAGCATTCTGGACTTTGAATCCAGCGATCTGAGTTCAAGTCTCAGTAGAACCTTTTAAAATCATATTAGAAAGATAATAATAATAAAAAATAAAAAGAAGAGACGCGTAACGCGGTTCTATGGTGTAATGGTTAGCATTCTGGACTTTGAATCCAGCGATCTGAGTTCGAGTCTCAGTAGAACCTTTTAAAATCATATTAGAAGATAATAATAATAAAAAATAAAGAAAGACGCGTAACGCAGGTTCTATGGTGTTCTGGAATGGTTAGCATTCTGGACTTTGAATCCAGCGATCTGAGTTCGAGTCTCAGTAGAACCTTTTAAAATCATATTAGAAAACCTGATAATAATAATAAAAAATAAAAAAGAAATGGGTTACGCAGTTCTCTGGTGTAATGGTTAGCATTCTGGACTTTGAATCCAGCGATCTGAGTTCGAGTCTCAGTAGAACCTTTTAAAATCATATTAGAAAGATAATAATAATAAAAAAATAAAAAGAAGAGACGCGTAATGCGGTTCTATGGTGTAATGGTTAGCATTCTGGACTTTGAATCCAGCGATCTGAGTTCGAGTCTCAGTAGAACCTTTTAAAATCATATTAGAAAAGATAATAATAAAAAAGAATAAAAGAAGAGACGCGTAATGCGGGTCTATGGTGTAATGGTTAGCATTCTGGACTTTGAATCCAGCGATCTGAGTTCGAGTCTCGGTAGAACCTTTTAAAAATCATATTAGAAAGATAATAATAAAAAAAAACAAAGAAAAGACGAGTAATGCGGTTCTGTGGTGTAATGGTTAGCATTCTGGACTTTGAATCCAGCGATCTGGAGTTCGAGTCTCAGTAGAACCTTTTAAAATCATATTAGAAAAGATAATAATAATAAAAGAATAAAAAAAGAGACGCGTTATCCAACGCGGTTCTATGGTGTAATTAGAAAGTTAATATTCTGGACATTTGAATCCAGCGATCTGAGTTCAGTCTCAGTAGAACCTTTTAAAATCATATTAAAAGATAATAATAATAAAAAAATAAAAGAAGAGACGCGTAACGCGGTTCTATGGTGTAATGGTTAGCATTCTGGACATTGAATCAGCGATCTGAGTTCGAGTCTCAGTAGAACCTTTTTAAATCATATTAGAAAGATAATAATAATAAAAGAAATAAAAAAGAGACGCGTAATGCGGTTCTATGGTGTAATGGTTAGCATTCTGGACTTTGAATCCAGCGATCTGAGTTCGAGTCTCAGTAGAACCTTTTAAAATCATATTAGAAAGATAATAATAATAAAAAGAATAAAAGAAGAGACGCGTAACGCGGTTCTATGGTGTAATGGTTAGCATTCTGGACTTTGAATCCAGCGATCTGAGTTCGAGTCTCAGTAGAACCTTTTAAAATCATATTAGAAAATAATAATAATAATAAAAATAAAAAAAAGACGCGTAACGCGGTTCTTTGGTGTAATAGTTAGCATTCTGGACTTTGAATCCAGCGATCTGAGTTCGAGTCTCAGTAGAACCTTTTAAAATCATATTAGAAAGATAATAATAATAAAAAAATAAAAATAAGAGACGCGTAACGCGTTCTATGGTGTAATGGTTAGCATTCTGGACTTTGAATCCAGCGATCTGAGTTCGAGTCTCAGTAGAACCTTTTTAAAATCATATTAGAAAGATAATAAGAATAATTATAATAAAAATGTAAAAAAATCTGAGTTCGAGTCTCAGGCCTGTTAAATCATATTAGAAAGTTCTAAAAGAATAAAGAAAAGACGCGTAATGCGGTTCTGTTTATTAGTTAACATTCTGGACTTTGAATCCAGCGATCTGAGTTCGAGTCTCGGTAGAACCTTTTAAAATCATATTAGAAAGATAATAATAATAAAAGAAATAAAGAAGAGACGCGTAACGCGGTTCTATGGTGTAATGGTTAGCATTCTGGACTTTGAATCCAGCGATCTGAGTTCGAGTCTCGGTAGAACCTTTTAAAAATCATATTAGAAAGATAATAATAATAAAAGAATAAAAAAAGGTATTCGGAAAAATGCGGTTCTATGGTTATAATGGTTAGCATTCTGGACTTTGAATCAACGATCTGAGTTCTATGTCTCAGTAGAACCTTTTAAAATCATGAAATTAGAAAGATAATAAAAAAAATAAATAAAAAGAAGAGACGCGTAACGCGGTTCTATAGTGTAATGGTTTGCATTCTGGACATTGAATCCAGCGATCTGAGTTCGAGTCTCATCTAGAACCAACCATTTAAAATCATATTAGAAAGATAATAATAATAAAAAATAAAAGAAGAGACGCGTAATGCGGTTCTATGGTGTAATGGTTAGCATTCTGGACATTGAATCAGTGATCTGAGTTCGAGTCTCAGTAGAACCTTTTTAAAATCATATTAGAAAGATAATAATAATAAAAGAAATAAAAAAAGAAGACCGCGTTATGCGGTTCTATGGTGTAATGGTTAGCATTCTGGACTTTGAATCAGTGATCTGAGTTCGAGTCTCGGTAGAACCTTTTAAAATCATATTAAAAGATAATAATAATAAAAAATAAAAGAAGAGACGCGTTATGCAGTTCTATGGTGTAATGGTTAGCATTCTGGACTTTGAATCCAGCGATCTGAGTTCGAGTCTCAGTAGAACCTTTTAAAATCATATTAGAAAAATAATAATAATAAAAAAATAAAGAAGAAAACGACGTAATGCGGTTCTATGGTGTAATGGTTAGCATTCTGGACTTTGAATCCAGCGATCTGAGTTCGAGTCTCAGTAGAACCTTTTAAAATCCATATTAGAAAGATAATAATAATAAAGAATAAAAGAAGAGTAACATTATGCGGTTCTGTGGTGTAATGGTTAGCATTCTGGACTTTGAATCCAGCGATCTGAGTTCGAGTCTCAGTAGAACCTTTAAAATCATATTAAAATAATAATAATATAAGAATAAAAAGAAGAGACGCGTAACGGTTTTATGAGTGTAATGGTTAGCATTCTGGACTTTGAATCCAGCGATCTGAGTTCGAATGTCTCAGTAGAACCTTTTGGACTTTGCAAATCATATTAGAAGATAATAATAATAAAAGAAAAATTAATAGTTACGTAATGCGGTTCTATGGTGTAATGGTTAGCATTCTGGACTTTGAATCCAGCGATCTGAGTTCGAGTCTCAGTAGAACCTTTTAAAATCATATTAAAAGATAATAATAATAAAAAATAAAAAGAAGAGACGCGTTACGCGGTTCTATGGTGTAATGGTTAGCATTCTGGACTTTGAATCCAGCGATCTGAGTTCGAGTCTCAGTAGAACCTTTTAAAATCATATTAAAAGATAATAATAATAAAAGAAATAAAAAGAAGAGACGCGTAACGCGGTTCTATGGTGTAATGGTTAGCATTCTGGACTTTGAATCAGCGATCTGAGTTCGAGTCTCAGTAGAACAGCTTTTAAAAATCATATTAGAAAGATAATAATAATAAAAGAAATAAAAGAAAGAGCCGCGTAATGCGGTTCTGTAGTGTAATGTTAGCATTCTGGACTTTGAATCCAGCGATCTGAGTTCGAGTCTCAGTAGAACCTTTTAAAAATCATATTAAAAGATAATAATAATAAAAAAATAAAAAAGAAGAGATGCGTTACGCGGTTCTATGGTGTAATGGTTAGCATTCTGGACATTGAATCCAGCGATCTGAGTTCAGTCTCAGTAGAACCTTTTAAAATCATAAATTAATAAAGAATAAAGATAAAAATTCTAATATTTGAATCCAGCGATCTGGTTCAAAAAAAATCATATTAGAAAGATAATAAAGAATAAAAAAAAAGAACAGACGCGTAACGCGGTTCTATGTTCATTCTGGACTTTGAATCCAGCGATCTGAGTTCAGTCTCAGTAAACCTTTTAAAATCATATTAGAAATAATAATAAAAGAAATAAAAGGGAGAGACGCGTTATGCGGTTCTATGGTGTTGGTTTAATCTGGACATTGAATCAGCGATCTGAGTTCAGTCTCAGTAGAACCTTTTAAAAATCATATTAGAAAGATAATAATAATAAATAAAAAAAAAAGAAGAGACGCGTAATCCTGAATCCCAGCGCTGAGTTCGTTCTATGAAGATAATAAAAATAAAAGTGTAATTCTATGGTTAGCATTCTGGACTTTGAATCCAGCGATCTGAGTTCAAGTCTCAGTAGAACCTTTTAAAATCATATTAGAAAGATAATAATAATAAAAAAATAAAAGAAGGACGCGTAATGCGGTTCTATGGTGTAATGGTTAGCATTCTGGACTTTGATCCAACGATCTGAGTTCGAGTCTCAGTAGAACCTTTTAAAATCATATTGAGTTCGAAATAAAAAGAAGGGACGCGTCTTCTATGTTGTAATGGAAGCATTCTGGACTTTGAATCAATCTGAGTTCAGTCTCAGTAGAAATTCATATAGAAATAATAATAATAAAAGAATAAAAGAAAAGACGCGTAACGCGGTTCTATGTGTAATGGTTAGCATTCTGGACTTTGAATCCAAAAGTCTCAGTAGAACCTTTTAAAATCATATTAAAAAGATAAATAATAAAAGAAATAAAGAAGAGACGCGTAACGCGTTCTATGGTGTAATGGTTAGCATTCTGGACATTGAATCCAACGATCTGAGTTCGAGTCTCGGTAGAACCTTTTAAAATCATATTAGAAAGATAATAATAATATAAAATAAAAGTAATAAAAAGAAGAGATGCGTAATGCGGTTCTATGGTGTAATGGTTTTAGCATTCTGGACATTGAATCCGATCTGAGTTCGATCTCAGTAGAACCTTTTAAAATCAAAGTAATAATATAAATGAAATAAAAAGAAAGAGACGCGTCAGTAATGATTAGCCTTTTAAAAGTTCAGTCTCGGTAGAACCTTTTAAAATCATATTAGAAAGATAATAATAATAAAGAATAAATAAAAAATTAATGAGCATTCTGGACATTGAATCCATCTGCGGTTCTATGAATAATAATATAAGAATAAAGAAGAAACGCGTTACGCGGTTCTATGGTGTAATGGCATTCTGGACATTGAATCCAGCGATCTGAGTTCGAGTCTCGGTAGAACCTTTTAAAATCATATTAGAAAGATAATAATAATAAAAAATAAAAAAAGAGATGCGTTACGCGGTTCTGTGGTGTAATGGTTAGCATTCTGGACATTGAATCAACGATCTGAGTTCGAGTCTCAGTAGAACCTTTTAAAATCATCTTAGAAAGATAATAATAATAAAAGAATAAAAAGAAAGAGACGCGTAATGCGGTTCTATGGTGTAATGGTTAGCATTCTGGACTTTGAATCCAGCGATCTGAGTTCGAGTCTCAGTAGAACCTTTTAAAATCATATTAGAAAGATAATAATAATAAAAAAGAATAAAAAGAAGAGACGCGTAATGCGGTTCTATGGTGTAATGGTTAGCATTCTGGACTTTGAATCCAGATCTGATTCAGTCTCAATAGATCTGAAAGTTCGAAAGTTCTAATGGTTAGCACTGGACTTTTAAATCTGAGTTCGTTCTCAAAGACTTATAAAAAAGAAATAAAAAAGGAAGGGACGATCTGAGTTCTATGAATGGTTAGCATTCTGGACTTTAGATCCAGCGATCTGAGTTCGAACTCAGTAGAACCTTTTTAAATCATATTAGAAAGATAATAATAATAAAAAAAAATAAAAAAAAGCCACGTAATGCGGTTCTATGGTGAAATGGTTAGCATTCTGGCTTTGTCCAGCGATCTGAGTTCGAGTTCTATTTTAAATCATATTAGAAAGATAATAATAAAAAAGAAGAATGCGTTACGCGGTTCTATGGTGTAATGTTTAGCATTCTGGACATTGAATCCAGCGATCTGAGTTCGAGTCTCGGTAGAACCTTTCAAAATCATATTAGAAAGATAATAATAATATAAGAAATAAAAGAAGAGATGCGTTACGCGGTTCTATGGTGTAATGTTTAGCATTCTGGACATTGAATCCAGCGATCTGAGTTCGAGTCTCGGTAGAACCTTTTAAAATCATATTAGAAAGATAATAATAATAAAAAGAATAAAGAAGAGACGTAATGCGGTTCTATGGTGTAATAGTTAGCATTCTGGACTTTGAATCCAGCGATCTGAGTTCGAGTCTCAGTAGAACCTTTTAAAAATCATATTAGAAAGATAATAATAATAAAAAATAAAAAAGAGACGCGTAATGCGGTTCTATGGTAATTCTGGTTAGCATTCTGGACATTGAATCCAGCGATCTGGAGTTCGAGTCTCAGTAGAACCTTTTAAAAATCATATTAGAAAGATAATAATAAAAAATAAAAGAAGGGCATATTCTGAATGGTTATTCTGGACTTTGATCAATCTGAGTTCGATAAAAACCTTTTAAAATCATAAAGATAATAATAATAAAAGAATAAAAGAAGCGTTACGTTCTATGGTTCATTCTATGAATCCAACGTTTGAGTTAGCATTCTGGACTTTAAATCCAGCGATCTGAATGTTCGAGTCTCGATGTAGAACCTTTTAAAATCATATTAGAAGATATAATAATAATAAAAGAATAAAAAAAAGATTCTGGACGTTACGCGGTTCTATGGTGTAATGGTTAGCATTCTGGACATTGAATCCAGCGATCTGAGTTCGAGTCTCAGTAGAACCTTTTAAAAATCATATTAGAAAGATAATAATAATAAAAAGAATAAAAAGAAGAAATCGCGTAACGCGGTTCTATAGTGTAATGGTTAGCATTCTGGACTTTGAATCCAGCGATCTGAGTTCGAGTCTCGGTAGAACCTTTCAAAAATCATATTAGAAAGATAATAATAATAAAAAAATAATAAAAGAAGAGACGCGTAACGCGGTTCTATGGTGTAATGGTTAGCATTCTGGACTTTGAATCAGCGATCTGAGTTCAGTCTCAGTAGAACCTTTTAAAATCATATTAGAAAGATAATAATAATAAAGAATAAAGAAGAGACGCGTTCGTGCAGTTCTATGGTGTAATGGTTAGCATTCTGGACTTTGAATCCAGCGATCTGAGTTCGAGTCTCAGTAGAACCTTTTAAAATCATATTAGAAAGATAATAATAATAAAAGAATAAAAAAGAAAAGACGCGTTACGCAGTTCTATGGTGTAATGGTTAGCATTCTGGACATTGAATCCAGCGATCTGAGTTCAGTCTCAGTAGAACCTTTTAAAATCATATTAGAAAGATAATAATAATAAAGAAATAAAAAAGAAGAGACGCGTAATGCGGTTCTATGTGGTGTAATGGTTAGCATTCTGGACTTTGAATCCAGCGATCTGAGTTCGAGTCTCAGTAGAACCTTTTAAAATCATATTAGAAGATAATAATAATAAAATAAAAGAAAATTCTATGGTGTAATGGTTAGCATTCTGGACTTTGAATCAAGCGATCTGCGTCTCTGTAGAACCTTTTAAAATCATATTAGGTTCTAATAAAGAAGAAGAACCGTAAAGTTCTATGAAATTAATCGTTAGCATTCTGGACTAATCAACGCGTTATGCATTCTGGACTTTTTTAAATCCAGCGATCTGAGTTCGAGTCTCAGTAGAACCTTTTAAAATCATATTAGAAGATAATAATAATAAAAAGAATAAAAGAAGAGACGCGTAACGCGGTTCTATGGTGTAATGGTTAGCATTCTGGACTTTGAATCCAGCGATCTGAGTTCGAGTCTCAGTAGAACCTTTTAAAATCATATTAGAAAGATAATAATAATAAAAAAATAAAAAGAAGAGACGCGTAATGCGGTTCTATGGTGTAATGGTTAGCATTCTGGACTTTGAATCCAGCGATCTGAGTTCGAGTCTCGGTAGAACCTTTTAAAATCATATTAGAAGATAATAATAATAAAAGAATAAAAGAAGAGACGCGTAATGCGGTTCTATGGTGTAATGGTTAGCATTCTGGACTTTGAATCCAGCGATCTGAGTTCGAGTCTCAGTAGAACCTTTTAAAATCATATTAGAAAGATAATAATAATAAAAAAATAAAAAAGAAGAACACATGGTTCTATGGTGTAATGGTTAGCATTCTGGACTTTGAATCCAGCGATCTGAGTTCGAGTCTCAGTAGAACCTTTAAATCTGAGTTCGAGTCTCGAGAACCTTTTAAAATATATAAAGATAATAAAATAGAAAAAAAAGAGACGCGTTAATGCGGTTCTATGTGTGTAATAGTTAGCATTCTGGACTTTGAATCCAGCGATCTGAGTTCGAGTCTCAGTAGAACCTTTTAAAATCATATTAGAAAGATAATAATAATAAAAGAATAAAAAAAAAAGACGCGTTATGCGGTTCTATGAATGTAATGGTTAGCATTCTGGACTTTGAATCCAGTGATCTGAGTTCGAGTCTCAGTAGAACCTTTTAAAAATCATATTAGAAAGATAATAATAATAAAATAAAAGAAGAGACGTGTAACGCGGTTCTGTATGGTGTAATGGTTAGCATTCTGGACTTTGAATCCAGCGATCTGAGTTCGAGTCTCGGTAGAACAATTTAAAATCATATTAAAGATAATAATAATAATAAAAAGAATAAAAGAAGAGACGTAATGCGGTTCTATGAAAGTGTAATGGTTAGCATTCTGGACTTTGAATCCAGCGATCTGAGTTCGAGTCTCAGTAGAACCTTTTAAAATCATATTAGAAAGATAATAATAATAAAAAAGAATAAAAGAAAGAGACGCGTAATGCGGTTCTATGAATTGTAATGGTTAGCATTCTGGACTTTGAATCCAGCGATCTGAGTTCGAGTCTCAGTAGAACCTTTTAAAATCATATTAGAAAGAAATAATAAAAGAATAAAAGAAGAGACGCGTAACGCGGTTCTATGGTGTAATAGTTAGCATTCTGGACTTTGAATCAAATCTGAGTTCGAGTCTCGGTAAACCTTTTAAAATCAAAAAGATAATAATAATAAAGAGAAAGATGCGTTACGCGGTTCTATGGTGTAATGGTTAGCATTCTGGACATTGAATCCAGCGATCTGAGTTCGAGTCTCAGTAGAACCTTTAAAATCATATTAGAAAGATAATAATAATAAAAAAAATAAAAGAAAGAGACGCGTCATGCGGTTCTATGGTGTAATGGTTAGCATTCTGGACTTTGAATCCAGCGATCTGAGTTCAGTCTCCAGTAGAACCTTTTAAAATCATATTAGAAAGAATAATAAAAGAATAAAAGAAGAGACGCGTAAATGTTGTAATTAAATTCTGGACTTTGAATCCAGCGATCTGAGTTCAAGTCTCAGTAGACCTTTTAAAAATCATATTAGAAAGATAATAATAATAAAAAGAATAAAAAGATTTACGCGGTTCTATGGTGTAATGGTTAGCATTCTGGACTTTGAATCCAGCGATCTGAGTTCAGTAGTCTCAGTAGAACCTTTTAAAAATCATATTATCTGAAAGATAATAATAATAAAGAATAAAAAAATAAAAAGAAGACGCGTTATGCGGTTCTATGGTGTAATGGTTAGCATTCTGGACTTTGAATCCAGCGATCTGAGTTCGAGTCTCAGTAGAACCTTTTAAAATCATATTAGAAAGATAATAATAATAAAAAGAATAAAAGAAAACGCGTAATGCGGTTCTATGGTGTAATGGTTAGCATTCTGGACTTTGAATCCAGCGATCTGAGTTCAGTCTCAGTAGAACCTTTTAAAATCATATTAGAAAGATAATAATAATAAAAAAGAATAAAAAGAAGAGACGCGCGGTTCTATGGTGTAATGGTTCTGTTCTGGACTTTGAATCCAGCGATCTGAGTTCAGTCTCAGTAGAACCTTTTAAAATCTGGATAATAATAATAAAGAATAAAAAAAGAGACGCGTAACGCGATTCTGAATAGTTAGCATTCTGGACTTTGAATCCAGCGATCTGGTTCTAGTCTCAGTAACCTTTTAAAATCATATTAGAAAGATAATAATAATAAAAATAATAAAAAGAAGAGACGCGTAATGCGGTTCTATGAATGTAATGGTTAGCATTCTGGACTTTGAATCCAGCGATCTGAGTTCGAGTCTCGGTGGAACCTTTTAAAATCATATTAGAAGATAATAATAATAAAGAAATAAACTTTGAATCCAGCGATCTGAGTTCAGTCTCAGTAGAACCTTTTAAAATCATATTAGAAAGATAATAATAATAAAAGAATAAAAGAAAGAGACTAACGCAGTTCTGTGGTGTAATGGTTAGCATTCTGGACTTTGAATCCAGCGATCTGAGTTCGAGTCTCAGTAGAACCTTTTAAAATCATATTAGAAATATAATAATAATAAAAAATAAAAAGAAGAGACGCGTAACGCGGTTCTATGGTGTAATGGTTAGCATTCTGGACTTTGAATCCAGCGATCTGAGTTCGAGTCTCGGTAGAACCTTTTAAAATCATATTAGAAAGATAATAATAATAAAAGAATAAAAGAAGAGACGCGTCATTCGGTTCTATGGTGTATTGGTTAGCATGCTGGACTTTGAATCCAGCGATCTGAGTTCGAGTCTCTGTAGAACCTTTTAAAATCATATTAGAAAGATAATAATAATAAAAGAATAAAAGAAGAGACGCGTAACGCGGTTCTATGGTGTAATGGTTAGTATTCTGGACTTTGAATCCAGCGATCTGAGTTCGAGTCTAGGTAGAAGCTTTTAAAATCAGATTAGAAAGATAATAAGAATAAAAGAATAAAAAGAAGAGACGCGTAACGCGGTTCTATGGTGTAATGGTTAGCATTCTGGACTTTGAATCCAGCGATCTGAGTTCGAGTCTCAGTAGAACCTTTTAAAATCATATTAGAAGATAATAATAATAAAAGAATAAAAAGAGACGCGTAACGCGGTTCTATGTGTAATGGTTAGCATTCTGGACTTTGAATCCAGCGATCTGAGTTCGAGTCTCAGTAGAACCTTTTAAAATCATATTAGAAAAGATAATAATAATAAAAGAATAAAAGAAGAATCGCGTAATGCGGTTCTGTGGTGTAATGGTTAGCATTCTGGACTTTGAATCCAGCGATCTGAGTTCGAGTCTCGGTAGAACCTTTTAAAATCATATTAGAAAGATAATAATAATAAAAGAATAAAAGAAGAGCCGCGTAATGCGGTTCTATGGTGTAATGGTTAGCATTCTGGACTTTGAATCCAGCGATCTGAGTTCGAGTCTCGGTAGAACCTTTTAAAATCATATTAGAAAGATAATAATAATAAAAGAATAAAAGAAGAGACGCGTAATGCGGTTCTATGGTGTAATGGTTTGAGCATTCTGGACTTTGAATCCAGCGATCTGAGTTCGAGTCTCGGTAGAACCTTTTAAAAATCATATTAGAAAGATAATAATAATAAAAAAATAAAAAGAAGAGACGCGTAACGCGGTTCTATGGTGTAATGGTTAGCATTCTGGACTTTGAATCCAGCGATCTGAGTTCGAGTCTCGGTAGAACCTTTTAAAATCATATTAGAAAGATAATAATAATAAAAAAATAAAAAAGAAGAGCGCGTAATGCGGTTCTATGGTGTAATGGTTAGCATTCTGGACTTTGAATCCAGCGATCTGAGTTCGAGTCTCAGTAGAACCTTTTAAAATCATATTAGAAGATAATAATAATAAAAAAGAATAAAAAGAAAGAGACGCGTAATGCGGTTCTATGGTGTAATGGTTAGCATTCTGGACTTTGAATCCAGCGATCTGAGTTCGAGTCTCAGTAGAACCTTTTAAAATCATATTAGAAAGATAATAATAATAAAAGAATAAAAAAGAAGAGACGTAATAACGCGGTTCTATGGTAATGGTTAGCATTCTGGACTTTGAATCCAGCGATCTGAGTTCGAGTCTCGGTAGAACCTTTTAAAATCATATTAGAAAGATAATAATAATAAAAGAATAAAAAAAAGTTGCGGTTCTGTGGGTAATGGTTAGCATTCTGGACTTTGAATCCAGCGATCTGAGTTCGAGTCTCAGTAGAACCTTTTAAAATCATATTAGAAAGATAATAATAATAAAAAGAATAAAAAAGAAGAGACGCGTAACGCGGTTCTATGGTGTAATGGTTAGCATTCTGGACTTTGAATCCAGCGATCTGAGTTCGAGTCTCAGTAGAACCTTTTAAAATCATATTAGAAAGATAATAATAATAAAAGAAAAAAAAAAAAGAGACGCGTAACGCGGTTCTATGGTGTAATGGTTAGCATTCTGGACTTTGAATCCAGCGATCTGAGTTCGAGTCTCAGTAGAACCTTTTAAAATCATATTAGAAAGATAATAATAATAAAAAATAAAAAGAAAAGACGCGTCATGCAGTTCTGTGGTGTAATGGTTAGCATTCTGGACTTTGAATCCAGCGATCTGAGTTCGAGTCTCAGTAGAACCTTTTAAAATCATATTAGAAACCTTTTAAAATAATAATAATAAAAAAAGAATAAAAGAAGAGACGCGTAATGCGGTTCTATGGTGTAATGGTTAGCATTCTGGACTTTGAATCCAGCGATCTGAGTTCGAGTCTCAGTAGAACCTTTTAAAATCATATTAGAAAGATAATAATAAAAAATAAATAAAAAAGAAGAGACGCGTAACGCGGTTCTATGGTTTAATGGTTAGCATTCTGGACTTTGAATCCAGCGATCTGAGTTCGAGTCTCAGTAGAACCTTTTAAAATCATATTAGAAACTTTGATAATCTGAATAATAAAATCAATAAAATAATAAAAGAATAAAGAAGAGACGCGTAATGCGGTTCTATGGTGTAATGGTTAGCATTCTGGACTTTGAATCCAGCGATCTGAGTTCGAGTCTCAGTAGAACCTTTTAAAATCATATTAGAAAGATAATAATAATAAAAAAGAATAAAAAAGAAGACGCGTAATGCGGTTCTATGGTGTAATGGTTAGCATTCTGGACTTTGAATCCAGCGATCTGAGTTCGAGTCTCAGTAGAACCTTTTAAAATCATATTAGAAAGATAATAATAAAAAAGAAATAAAAGAAGAGACGCGTAACACGGTTCTATGTGTTGTAATGGTTAGCATTCTGGACTTTGAATCAGCGATCTGAGTTCGAGACGCATATTAGTAATCCGGTTCTATGGTAATGGTTAGCATTCTGGACTTTGAATCCAGCGATCTGAGTTCGAGTCTCAGTAGAACCTTTTAAAATCATATTAGAAAGATAATAATAATAAAGAATAAAGAAGAGACGCGTTATGCGGTTCTATGGTGTAATGGTTAGCATTCTGGACTTTGAATCCAGCGATCTGAGTTCGAGTCTCAGTAGAACCTTTTAAAATCATATTAGAAAGATAATAATAATAAAAGAATAAAAGAAGAGACGCGTAATGCGGTTCTATGGTGTAATGGTTAGCATTCTGGACTTTGAATCCAGCGATCTGAGTTCGAGTCTCAGTAGAACCTTTTAAAATCATATTAGAAAGATAATAATAATAAAAGAATAAAAGAAAAGGACGCGTAATGCGGTTCTATGGTGTAATGGTTAGCATTCTGGACTTTGAATCCAGCGATCTGAGTTCGAGTCTCAGTAGAACCTTTTAAAATCATATTAGAAAGATAATAATAATAAAAGAAATAAAAAGAAGAGACGCGTAACGCAGTTCTAAAGTAATGGTTAGCATTCTGGACTTTGAATCCAGCGATCTGAGTTCAGTCTCAGTAGAACCTTTAAAAATCATATTAAAGATAATAATAATAAAATAAAAAGAAAGAGACGCGTAATGCGGTTCTATGGTGTAATGGTTAGCATTCTGGACTTTGAATCCAGCGATCTGAGTTCGAGTCTCAGTAGAACCTTTTAAAATCATATTAGAAAGATAATAATAATAAAAGAATAAAAAAAGAGACGCGTAACGCGGTTCTATGGTGTAATGGTTAGCATTCTGGACTTTGAATCCAGCAGCGATTCTGAGTTCATATTAGTAATAATCAAAAGAATAAAAGAACCTTTTAAAATCATTCGATTCAGAAGAACCTTTAAAATAATAATAAAATAATAAAAGAAGAAGATGCGTAATGCGGTTCTATGGTGTAATGGTTAGCATTCTGGACTTTGAATCCAGCGATCTGAGTTCGAGTCTCAGTAGAACCTTTTAAAATCATATTAGAAAATATAATAATAATAAAAGAAATAAAAAAGAGACGCGTAACGCGGTTCTATGGTGTAATGGTTAGCATTCTGGACTTTGAATCCAGCGATCTGAGTTCGAGTCTCGGTAGAACCTTTTAAAATCATATTAGAAAGATAATAATAATAAAAACATAAAATCATAAAAGAGAATCCAGCGATCTGAGTTCGAGTCTCAGTAGAACCTTTAAAATCATATTAGAAGATAATAATAATAATAAAAAGAATAAAAGAAAAAGACGCGGCGGTTCTATGGTGTAATGGTTAGCATTCTGGACTTTGAATCCAGCGATCTGAGTTCGAGTCTCAGTAGAACCTTTTAAAATCATATTAGAAAGATAATAATAATAAAAGAATAAAAAGAAGAGACGCGTAACGCGGTTCTATGGTGTAATGGTTAGCATTCTGGACTTTGAATCCAGCGATCTGAGTTCGAGTCTCGGTAGAACCTTTTAAAATCATATTAGAAAGATAATAATAATAAAAGAATAAAAAGAAGAGACGCGTAATGCAGTTCTATGGTGTAATGGTTAGCATTCTGGACTTTGAATCCAGCGATCTGAGTTCGAGTCTCGGTAGAACCTTTTAAAATCATATTAGAAAGATAATAATAATAAAAGAATAAAAAAAGAGACGCGTAATGCGGTTCTATGGTGTAATGGTTAGCATTCTGGACTTTGAATCCAGCGATCTGAGTTCGAGTCTCAGTAGAACCTTTTAAAATCATATTAGAAAGATAATAATAATAAAAAAATAAAAAAAAGAAAAATAGTTAGCATTCTGGACTTTAATCCAGCGATCGAGTTCTATCTCAGTAGAACCTTTGAAAGATAATAATAATAAAAGAATAAAAAAAGAGACAAATAACGCTATGGTGTAATTCATTCTGGACTTTGAATCCAGCGATCTGAGTTCGAGTCTCAGTAGAACCTTTTAAAATCATATTAGAAAGATAATAATAATAAAAAGAAAAAAAAGAGAGACGTAACGCGGTTCTATGGTGTAATGGTTAGCATTCTGGACTTTGAATCCAGCGATCTGAGTTCGAGTCTCAGTAGAACCTTTTAAAATCATATTAGAAAATAATAATAAAAAAATAAAAGAAGAGACGCGTAACGCGGTTCTATGGTGTAATAGTTAGCATTCTGGACTTTGAATCCAGCGATCTGAGTTCGAGTCTCAGTAGAACCTTTAAAATCATATTAGAAAGATAATAATAATAAAAAGAATAAAAGAAAGAGATGTAATGCGGTTCTATGATGTAATGGTTAGCATTCTGGACTTTGAATCCAGCGATCTGAGTTCGAGTCTCAGTAGAACCTTTTAAAATCATATTAGAAAGATAATAATAATAAAAGAAAAAAAGAAGACGCGTAATGCGGTTCTATGGTGTAATGGTTAGCATTCTGGACTTTGAATCCAAAGCGATCTGAGTTCGAGTCTCGGTAGAACCTTTTAAAATCATATTAGAAAGATAATAATAATAAAAGAAAAAAAAGAAGAGACGCGTAATGCGGTTCTATGGTGTAATGGTTAGCATTCTGGACTTTGAATCCAGCGATCTGAGTTCGAGTCTCAGTAGAACCTTTTAAAATCATATTAGAAAGATAATAATAATAAAAGAATAAAAGAAAGAGACGCGTAATGCGGTTCTATGTGGTGTAATGGTTAGCATTCTGGACTTTGAATCCAGCGATCTGAGTTCGAGTCTCAGTAGAACCTTTTAAAAATCATATTAGAAAGATAATAATAATAAAATAAAAAAAATAAAAGAAAAAGACTGCGTAATGCGGTTCTATGGTGTAATGGTTAGCATTCTGGACTTCAGTAGAACCTTTTAAAATCATATTAGAATCCATAATATAAGCGATCTGAGTTCGAGTCTCAGTTAGAACCTTTTAAAATCATTCGATTAGAAAGATAATAAAAATAAAAAGAAATAATAAAAAAGAAATAGACGCGTAATGCGGTTCTATGGTGTAATGGTTAGCATTCTGGACTTTGAATCCAGCGATCTGAGTTCGAGTCTCAGTAGAACCTTTTAAAATCATATTAGAAAGATAATAATAATAAAAGAATAAAAAAGAAGAGACGCGTAATGCGGTTCTATGGTGTAATGGTTAGCATTCTGGACTTTGAATCCAGCGATCTGAGTTCGAGTCTCAGTAGAACCTTTTAAAATCATATTAGCAAGATAATAATAATATAAGAAATATAAGAAGAGACGCGTAATGCGGTTCTATGGTGTAATGGTTAGCATTCTGGACTTTGAATCCAGCGATCTGAGTTCGAGTCTCGGTAGAACCTTTTAAAATCATATTAGAAAGATAATAATAATAAAATAAAAAAGAAAAGACGCGTAATGCGGTTCTATGGTGTAATGGTTAGCATTCTGGACTTTGAATCCAGCGATCTGAGTTCGAGTCTCGGTAGAACCTTTTAAAATCATATTAGAAAGATAATAATAATATAAGAAATAAACGAAGAGTCGCGTAATGCGGTTCTGTGGTGTAATGGTTAGCATTCTGGACTTTGAATTCAGCGATCTGAGTTCGAGTCTCGGTAGAACCATTTAAAATCATATTAGAATGATAATAATAATAAAAGAATAAAAGAAGAGACGCGTAACGCGGTTCTGTGGTGTAATGGTTAGCATTCGGGATTTGAATCCAGCGATCTGAGTTCGAGTCTCGGTAGAACCTTTTAAAATCATATTAGAAGATAATAATAATAAAAAAATAAAAGAAGATACGCGTAACGCGGTTCTATGGTGTAATGGTTAGCATTCTGGACATTGAATCCAGCGATCTGAGTTCGAGTCTCTGTAGAACCTTTTAAAATCATATTAAAATAAGAAGATAATAATAATAAAAGAATAAAAGAAGAGACGCGTAATGCGGTTCTATGGTGTAATGGTTAGCATTCTGGACTTTGAATCCAGCGATCTGAGTTCGAGTCTCAGTAGAACCTTTTAAAATCATATTAGAAAGATAATAATAATAAAAGAAATAAAAAAGAGACGCGTAACGCGGTTCTATGGTGTAATGGTTAGCATTCTGGACTTTGAATCCAGCGATCTGAGTTCGAGTCTCGGTAGAACCTTTTAAAATCATATTAGAAAGATAATAATAATAAAAGAATAAAAGAAGAGACGCGTAATGCGGTTCTATGGTGGTTCTAATTTGAATCCAAGTTAGTTCATTCTGGACTTTGAATCCAGCGATCTGAGTTCGAGTCTCAGTAGAACCTTTTAAAATCATATTAGAAAGATAATAAAAATAAAAAGAATAAAAAAAGAAAAAAAAGAGACGCGTAATGCGGTTCTATGGTGTAATGGTTAGCATTCTGGACTTTGAATCCAGCGATCTGAGTTCGAGTCTCAGTAGAACCTTTTAAAATCATATTAGAAAGAAATAATAATAAAAGAAATAAAAAGAAGAGACGCGTTACGCGGTTCTATGGTGTAATGGTTAGCATTCTGGACTTTGAATCCAGCGATCTGAGTTCGAGTCTCGGTAGAACCTTTAAAATCATATTAGAAAGATAATAATAATAAAAAGAATAAAAAGAAGATGCGTTATGCGGTTCTATGGTGTAATTGTTAGCATTCTGGACATTGAATCCAGCGATCTGAGTTCGAGTCTCGGTAGAACCTTTTAAAATCATAGTAGAAAGATAATAATAATAAAAGAAATAAAAGAAGAGTCGCGTTATGCGGTTCTGTGGTGTAATGGTTAGCATTCTGGATTTTGAATCCGGCGATCTGAGTTCGAGTCTCGGTAGAACCATTTAAAATCATATTAGAATGATAATAATAATAAAAGAATAAAAGTAGAGACGCGTAATAACTATGGTGTAATGGTTAGCATTCTGGATTTTGAATCCGGCGATCTGAGTTCGAGTCTCGGTAGAACCATTTAAAATCATATTAGAATGATAATAATAATAATAAAAGAAATAAAAGAAAACACGCGTAATGCGGTTCTATGGTGTAATGGTTAGGATTCAGGACATTGAATCCAGCGATGTGAGTTGGAGTCTCAGTGGAAGCTTTTAAAATCATATTAGAAAGATAATAATAATAAAAGAAATAAAAGAAGAACCGCGTAATGCGGTTCTATGGTGTAATGGTTAGCATTCTGGACTTTGAATCCAGTGATCTGAGTTCGAGTCTCGGTAGAACCTTTTAAAATCATCTTAGAAAGATAATAATAATAAAAGAAATAAAACAACGGAGCGTTATGCGGTTCTGTGGTGTAATGGTTAGCATTCTGGACTTTGAATCCACGCGATCTGAGTTCCAGCGATCTGAGTCTCAGTAGAACCTTTAAAATCATATTAGAAAGATAATAATAATAAAAGAATAAAAGAAGAGACGCGTAATGCGGTTCTATGGTGTAATGGTTAGCATTCTGGACTTTGAATCCAGCGATCTGAGTTCGAGTCTCAGTAGAACCTTTTAAAATCATATTAGAAAGATAATAATAATAAAAGAAAAAAAAGAAGACGCGTAACGCGGTTCTATGGTGTAATGGTTAGCATTCTGGACTTTGAATCCAGCGATCTGAGTTCGAGTCTCGGTAGAACCTTTTAAAATCATATTAGAAAGATAATAATAATAAAAAAAAGAAGAAAAATAAATGGTGTAATGGTTAGCATTCTGGACTTTGAATCAGCGATCTGAGTTCGAGTCTCAGTAGAACCTTTTAAAATCATATTAGAAAGATAATAATAATAAAAGAAATAAAAAGAAGAGACGCGTAACGCGGTTCTATGGTGTAATGGTTAGCATTCTGGACTTTGAATCCAGCGATCTGAGTTCGAGTCTCAGTAGAACCTTTTAAAATCATATTAGAAAGATAATAATAATAAAAGAATAAAAAAAAAGAGACGCGTAACGCGGTTCTATGGTGTAATGGTTAGCATTCTGGACTTTGAATCCAGCGATCTGAGTTCGAGTCTCAGTAGAACCTTTTAAAATCATATTAGAAAGATAATAATAATAAAAGAATAAAAGAAGAGACGCGTAATGCGGTTCTATGGTGTAATGGTTAGCATTCTGGACTTTGAATCCAGCGATCTGAGTTCGAGTCTCAGTAGAACCTTTTAAAATCATATTAGAAAGATAATAATAATAAAAAAGAAGAGACGCGTAACGCGGTAAAAGAACTTTTGAATCCAGCGATCTGAAAAGACGCGTAATGCGGTTCAGTGGTGTAATGGTTAGCATTCTGGACTTTGAATCCAGCGATCTGAGTTCGAGTCTCGGTAGAACCTTTTAAAATCATATTAGAAAGATAATAATAATAAAAGAATAAAAGAAGAGACGCGTAACGCGGTTCTATGGTGTAATGGTTAGCATTCTGGACTTTGAATCCAGCGATCTGAGTTCGAGTCTCGGTAGAACCTTTTAAAATCATATTAGAAAGATAATAATAATAAAAATAAAAGAAGAGACGCGTAATGGTTCTATGGTGTAATGGTTAGCATTCTGGACTTTGAATTCAGCGATCTGGGTTCGAGTCTCGGTAGAACCTTTTAAAATCATATTAGAAAGATAATAATAATAAAAGAATAAAAGAAGAGACGCGTAACGCGGTTCTATGGTGTAATGGTTAGCATTCTGGACATTGAATCCAGCGATCTGAGTTCAAGTCTCGGTAGAACCTTTTAAAATCATATTAAAATAATAATAATAAAAGAATAAAAAAAGACGCGTAACGCGGTTCTATGGTGTAATGGTTAGCATTCTGGACTTTGAATCCAGCGATCCAGTTCGATCTGAGTTCGAGTCTCGGTTCTGTGGTGTAATGGAACTGGACTTAAAATCATAAAGAAAAGATAATAATAAAAGAAATAAAAAGAAGAGAATAAAAAAAGAGTAACGCGGTTCTATGGTGTAATGGTTAGCATTCTGGACTTTGAATCCAGCGATCTGAGTTCGAGTCTCGGTAGAACCTTTTAAAATCATATTAGAAAGATAATAATAATAAAAGAAATAAAAGAAGAGACGCGTAATGCGGTTCTATGGTGTAATGGTTAGCATTCTGGACTTTGAATCCAGCGATCTGAGTTCGAGTCTCGGTAGAACCTTTTAAAATCATATTAGAAAGATAATAATAATAAAAGAATAAAAGAAAAGACGCGTAATGCGGTTCTGTGGTGTAATGGTTAGCATTCTGGACTTTGAATCCAGCGATCTGAGTTCGAGTCTCGGTAGAACCTTTTAAAATCATATTAGAAAGATAATAATAATAAAGAAATAAAAGAAGAGACGCGTAACGCGGTTCTATGGTGTAATGGTTAGCATTCTGGACTTTGAATCCAGCGATCTGAGTTCGAGTCTCGGTAGAACCTTTTAAAATCATATTAGAAAGATAATAATAATAAAACCTTTTAAAATCATATAGAAAGATAAAAAAAAAGAATAAAAGAATAGACGCGTAACGCGGTTCTTTGGTGTAATGGTTAGCATTCTGGACTTTGAATCCAGCGATCTGAGTTCGAGTCTCGGTAGAACCTTTTAAAATCATATTAGAAAGATAATAATAATAAAAGAATAAAAGAAGAGACGCGTAATGCGGTTCTATGGTGTAATGGTTAGCATTCTGGACTTTGAATCCAGCGATCTGAGTTCGAGTCTCGGTAGAACCTTTAAAATCATATTAGAAAGATAATAATAATAAAGAATAAAAAAAGAAGAGACGCGTAACGCGGTTCTGTGGTGTAATGGTTAGCATTCTGGACTTTGAATCCTGCGATCTGAGTTCGAGTCTCGGTAGAACCTTTTAAAATCATATTAGAAATATAATAATAATAAAAGAAATAAAATAAAAGAATACGAAGTAACGCGGTTCTATGGTGTAATGGTTAGCATTCTGGACATTGAATCCAGCGATCTGAGTTCGAGTCTCGGTAGAACCTTTTAAAATCATATTAGAAAGATAATAATAATAATAAAAAAATAAAATAAGAGACGAGTAACGCGGTTCTATGGTGTAATGGTTAGCATTCTGGACTTTGAATCCAGCGATCTGAGTTCGAGTCTCGGTAGAACCTTTTAAAATCATATTAGAAAGATAATAATAATAAAAGAATAAAAGAAGAGACGCGTAACGCGGTTCTATGGTGTAATGGTTAGCATTCTGGACTTTGAATCCAGCGATCTGAGTTCGAGTCTCGGTAGAACCTTTTAAAATCATATTAGAAAGATAATAATAAAAGAATAAAGAAGAGACAATAAAACTTTGAATCCAGAGACCTTTTAAAATCATATTAGAAAGATAATAATAATAAAAGAATAAACAACGCGGTTCTATGGTGTAATGGTTAGCATTCTGGACTTTGAATCCAGCGATCTGAGTTCGAGTCTCAGTAGAACCTTTTAAAATCATATCAGAAAGATAATAATAATAAAAGAATAAAAGAAGAGACGCGTATCGCGGTTCTATGGTGTAATGGTTAGCATTCTGGACTTTGAATCCAGCGATCTGAGTTCGAGTCTCGGTAGAACCTTTTAAAATCATATTAGAAAGATAATAATAAAAAAAGAATAAAAATGGTTAGCATTCTGGACTTTGAATCCAGTATCTGAGTTCGAGTCTCAGTTCATATTAGAAAGATAATAATAATAAAAGAAATAAAAGAAGAGACGCGTAATGCGGTTCTATGGTTAGCATTCTGGACTTTGAATCCAGCGATCTGAGTTCGAGTCTCGGTAGAACCTTTTAAAATCATATTAGAAAGATAATAATAATAAAAGAATAAAAAAAAGACGCGTAACGCGGTTCTATGGTGTAATGGTTAGCATTCTGGACTTTGAATCCAGCGATCTGAGTTCGAGTCTCGGTAGAACCTTTTAAAAATCATATTAGAAAGATAATAATAATAAAAGAATAAAAAGAGAGACGCGTAACGCGGTTCTGGACTGTAATGGTTAGCATTCTGGACTTTGAATCCAGCGATCTGAGTTCGAGTCTCGGTAGAACCTTTTAAAATCATATTAGAAAGATAATAATAATAAAAAAATAAAAAAAAGAGACGCGTAACGCGGTTCTATGGTGTAATGGTTAGTATTCTGGACTTTGAATCCAGCGATCTGAGTTCGAGTCTAGGTAGAACCTTTTAAAATCATATTAGAAAGATAATAATAATAAAAGAATAAAAGAAGAGACGCGTAATGCGGTTCTATGGTGTAATGGTTAGCATTCTGGACTTTGAATCCAGCGATCTGAGTTCGAGTCTCGGTAGAACCTTTTAAAATCATATTAGAAAGATAATAATAATAAAAGAATAAAAGAAGAGACGCGTTACGCGGTTCTATGGTGTAATGGTTAGCATTCTGGACTTTGAATCCAGCGATCTGAGTTCGAGTCTCGGTAGAACCTTTTAAAATCATATTAGAAAGATAATAATAATAAAAGAATAAAAGAAGAGACGCGTAACGCGGTTCTATGGTGTAATGGTTAGCATTCTTTGGACTTTGAATCCAGCGATCTGAGTTCGAGTCTCTAGTAGAACCTTTTGAAAATCATATTAGAAAAATCATAATAATAATAAATGAAATAAAAGAAGAGACGCGTGATGCGGTTCTATGGTGTAATGGTTAGCATTCTGGACTTTGAATCCAGCGATCTGAGTTCGAGTCTCGGTAGAACCTTTTAAAATCATATTAGAAAGATAATAATAATAAAAGAAGAGACGCGTAACGCGGTTCTATGGTGTAATGGTTAGCATTCTGGACTTTGAATCCAGCGATCTGAGTTCGAGTCTCGGTAGAACCTTTTAAAATCATATTAGAAAGATAATAATAATAAAAGAATAAAAACGAATGGTTAGCATTCTGCCAGCGAAGTTCGAGTCTCGGTTTTTAAAATCATATTAGAAAGATAATAAGAATAAAAGAAGAGACGCGTCATGCGGTTCTCTGGTGTATTGGTTAGCATGCTGGACTTTGAATCCAGCGATCTGAGTTCGAGTCTCGGTAGAACCTTTTAAAATCATATTAGAAAGATAATAATAATAAAAGAATAAAAGAAGAGACGCGTAACGCGGTTCTATGGTGTAATGGTTAGCATTCTGGACTTTGAATCCAGCGATCTGAGTTCGAGTCTCGGTAGAACCTTTTAAAATCATATTAGAAAGATAATAATAATAAAAGAATAAAAGAAGAGACGCGTAACGCGGTTCTATGGTGTAATGGTTAGCATTCTGGACTTTGAATCCAGCGATCTGAGTTCGAGTCTCGGTAGAACCTTTTAAAATCATATTAGAAAGATAATAATAATAAAAGAAGAGACGCGTAACGCGGTTCTATGGTGTAATGGTTAGCATTCTGGACTTGGAATCCAGTGATCTGAGTTCGAGTCTCGGTAGAACCTTTTAAAATCATATTAGGAATATAATAATAATAAAAGAAATAAAAGAAAAGCCACGTAATGCGGTTCTATGGTGAAATGGTTAGCATTCTGGACTTTGAATCCAGCGATCTGAGTTCGAGTCTCGGTTGAACCTTTTAAAATCATATTAGAAAGATAATAATAATAAAAGAATAAAAGAAAAGACGCGTAACGCGGTTCTATGGTGTAATGGTTAGCATTCTGGACTTTGAATCCAGCGATCTGAGTTCGAGTCTCGGTAGAACCTTTTAAAATCATATTAGAAAGATAATAATAATAAAATAAAAAGAAGAGACGCGTCCGCGGTTCTAATGGTGTAATGGTTAATGGACTTTGAATCCAGCGATCTGAGTTCGAGTCTCGGTAGAACCTTTTAAAATCATATTAGAAAGATAATAATAATAAAAGAAATAAAAGAAGAGACGCGTAACGCGGTTCTATGGTGTAATGGTAATGGTTAGCATTCTGGACTTTGAATCCATTAGAAAGATCTGAGTTCGAGTCTCGGTAGAACCTTTTAAAATCATATTGAGAAAGATAATAATAATAAAATCATATTAGAAGATAAAAAGAATAAAAGAAGAGACGTAACGCGGTTCTATGGGTGTAATGGTTAGCATTCTGGACTTTGAATCCAGCGATCTGAGTTCGAGTCTCAGTAGAACCTTTTAAAATCATATTAGAAAGATAATAATAATAAAAGAATAAAAGAAGAAGAGCGGTTCTATGGTGTAATGGTTAGCATTCTGGACTTTGAATCCAGCGATCTGAGTTCGAGTCTCAGTAGAACGGATAATTAATAAAAGAATAAAAGAAGAGACGTTACGCGGTTCTATGGTGTAATGGTTAGCATTCTGGACTTTGAATCCAGCGATCTGAGTTCGAGTCTCGGTAGAACCTTTTAAAATCATATTAGAAAGATAATAATAATAAAAAATAAAAGAAGAGACGCGTAAAATGGTTAGCATTCTGACTTTGAATCCAGCGTCTGAGTTCGAGTCTCGGTTCTATTAGAAAGATAATAATAATAAAAGAATAAAAAGAAGAGACGCGTAATGCGGTTCTATTCTTAGCATTCTGACTTTGAATCCAGCGATCTGAGTTCGAGTCTCGGTAGAACCTTTTAAAATCATATTAGAAAGATAATAATAATAAAAGAAAATAAAAGAAGAGAAAAGAACGCGGTTCTGTGGTGTAATGGTTAGCATTCTGGACTTTGAATCCAGCGATCTGAGTTCGAGTCTCGGTAGAACCTTTTAAAATCATATTAGAAAGATAATAATAATAAAAGAATAAAAGAAGAGACGCGTAACGCGGTTCTATGGTGTAATGGTTAGCATTCTGGACTTTGAATCCAGCGATCTGAGTTCGAGTCTCGGTAGAACCTTTTAAAATCATATTAGAAAGATAATAATAATATAAGAAATAAAAGAAGAGACGCGTCATGCGGTTCTATGGTGTAATGGTTAGCATTCTGGACTTTGAATCCAGCGATCTGAGTTCGAGTCTCGGTAGAACCTTTTAAAATCATATTAGAAAGATAATAATAATAAAAGAATAAAAGAAGAGACGCGTAACGCGGTTCTATGGTGTAATGGTTAGCATTCTGGACTTTGAATCCAGCGATCTGAGTTCGAGTCTCGGTAGAACCTTTTAAAATCATATTAGAAAGATAATAATAATAAAAGAATAAAAGAAGAGACGCGTAACGCGGTTCTATGGTGTAATGGTTAGCATTCTGACTTTTGAATCCAGCGATCTGAGTTCGAGTCTCGGTAGAACCTTTTAAAATCATATTAGAAAGATAATAATAATAAAAGAATAAAAGAAGAGACGCGTAACGCGGTTCTATGGTGGTTATGGTTAGCATTCTGACTTTGAATCCAGCGATCTGAGTTCGAGTCTCGGTAGAACCTTTTAAAATCATATTAGAAAGATAATAATAATAAAAGAATAAATGGTGTAATGGTTAATTCTGGAGAATCCAGCGATCTGAGTTCGAGTCTCGGTTCTAAAAATCATATTAGAAAGATAATGAATAAAAGAAGAGACGGCGGTTCTATGGTGTAATGGTTAGCATTCTGGACTTTGAATCCAGCGATCTGAGTTCGAGTCTCGGTAGAACCTTTTCTTTGGTGTATCATATTAGAAAGATAATAATAATAAAAGAATAAAAGAAGAGACGCGTAATGCGGTTCTATGGTGTAATGGTTAGCATTCTGACTTTGAATCCAGCGATCTGAGTTCGAGTCTCGGTAGAACCTTTTAAAAATCATATTAGAAAGATAATAATAATAAAAGAATAAAAGAAGAGACGCGTAACGCGGTTCTATGGTGTAATGGTTAGCATTCTGGACTTTGAATCCAGCGATCTGAGTTCGAGTCTCGGTAGAACCTTTTAAAATCATATTAGAAAGATAATAATAATAAAAGAATAAAAGAAGAGACGCGTAATGCGGTTCTATGGTGTAATGGTTTGAATCCAGCATTCGAGTCTGGAGAACCTTTGAAAGATCCAACGCGATTCTGAGGTTTTCGACTTTGTCTCTGAGTTCGAGAAACCTTTTAAAATCATATTAGAAAGATAATAATAATAAAAGAATAAAAGAAGAGACGCGTAATGCGGTTCTATGGTGTAATGGTTAGCATTCTGGACTTTGAATCCAGCGATCTGAGTTCGAGTCTCGGTAGAACCTTTTAAAATCATATTAGAAAGATAATAATAATAAAAGAATAAAAGAAGAGACGCGTAACGCGGTTCTATGGTGTAATGGTTAGCATTCTGGACTTTGAATCCAGCGATCTGAGTTCGAGTCTCGGTAGAACCTTTTAAAATCATATTAGAAAGATAATAATAATATAAGAAATAAAAGAAGAGACGCGTAACGCGGTTCTATGGTGTAATGGTTAGCATTCTGGACTTTGAATCCAGCGATCTGAGTTCGAGTCTCGGTAGAACCTTTTAAAATCATATTAGAAAGATAATAATAATATAAGGAATAAAAGAAGAGACGCGTAACGCGGTTCTATGGTGTAATGGTTAGCATTCTGGACTTTGAATCCAGCGATCTGAGTTCGAGTCTCGGTAGAACATTTTAAAATCATATTAGAAAGATAATAATAATAAAAGAATAAAAGAAGAGACGAGTTACGCGGTTCTATGGTGTAATGGTTAGCATTCTGGACATTGAATCCAGCGATCTGAGTTCGAGTCTTAGTAGAACCTTTTAAAATCATATTAGAAAGATAATAATAATAAAAGAATAAAAAGAAGAGACGCGTAATGCGGTTCTTGGTAATGGTTAGCATTCTGGACTTTGAATCCAGCGATCTGAGTTCGAGTCTCGGTAGAACCTTTAAATCATATTAGAAAGATAATAATAATAAAAGAATAAAAGAAGAGACGCGTAATGCGGTTCTATGGTGTAATGGTTAGCATTCTGGACTTTGAATCCAGCGATCTGAGTTCGAGTCTCGGTAGAACCTTTTAAAATCATATTAGAAAGATAATAATAATAAAAGAATAAAAGAAGAGACGCGTAACGCGGTTCTATGGTGTAATGGTTAGCATTCTGGACTTTGAATCCAGCGATCTGAGTTCGAGTCTCGGTAGAACCTTTTAAAATCATATTAGAAAGATAATAATAATAAAAGAATAAAAGAAGAGACGCGTAACGCGGTTCTATGGTGTAATGGTTAGCATTCTGGACTTTGAATCCAGCGATCTGAGTTCGAGTCTCGGTAGAACCTTTTAAAATCATATTAGAAAGATAATAATAATAAAAGAAATAAAAGAAGGGACGCATCACGCGGTTCTATGGTGTAATGGCTAGCATTCTGGGCTTTGAATCCAACGATCTGAGTTCGAGTCTCTGTAGGACCTTTTAAAATCATAGAAGAAAAATAATAATAATAAAGAAATAAAAGAAGGGGTGAATGGTGCGGTTCTATGGTGTAATTGTTAGCATTCTGGACATTGAATCCAGCGATCTGAGTTCGAGTCTCGGTAGAACCTTTTAAAATCATAGTAGAAAGATAATAATAATAAAAAGAATAAAAAGAGACGCGTAATGCGGTTCTATGGTGTAATGGTTAGCATTCTGGACTTTAGCATTCTGAAATCCAGCGATCTGAGTTCGAGTCTCGGTAGAACCTTTTAAAATCATAGTAGAAAGATAATAATAATAAAAGAAATAAAAGAGGGGACCAATCATGCGGTTCTATGTTGTAATGGTTAGCATTCTGGACTTTGTATTCTGGGTTCGAGTCTCGGTAGAACCTTTTAAAATCATCTTAGAAAGATAATAATAATAAAAAGAAAAAAGAAGAGACGTAACGCGGTTCTATGGTGTAATGGTTAGCATTCTGGACTTTGAATCCAGCGATCTGAGTTCGAGTCTCGGTAGAACCTTTTAAAATCTTATTAGAAAGATAATAGTAATAAAAGAATAAAAGAAGTGACGCATTATGCGGTTATATGGTGTAATGGTTAGCATTGTGGAATTTGAATCCAGCGATCTGAGTTCGAGTCTCGGTAGAACCTTTTAAAAATCATATTAGAAAGATAATAATAATAAAAGAATAAAAAAAGAGACGCGTAACGCGGTTCTATGGTGTAATGGTTAGCATTCTGGACTTTGAATCCAGCGATCTGAGTTCGAGTCTCGGTAGAACCTTTTAAAATCATATTAGAAAGATAATAATAATAAAAGAATAAAAGAAGAGACGCGTAACGCGGTTCTATGGTGTAATGGTTAGCATTCTGGACTTTGAATCCAGCGATCTGAGTTCGAGTCTCGGTAGAACCTTTTAAAATCATATTAGAAAGATAATAATAATAAAAGAATAAAAGAAGAGAACGCGGTTCTATGGTGTAATGGTTAGCATTCTGGACTTTGGTCCAGCGATCTGAGTTCGAGTCTCAGTAGAACCTTTTAAAAATGGTAATAATAAGCATTTCTATGAATGGTTAGCATTCTGAAATCCAGCGATCTGAGTTCGAGTCTCGGTAGAACCTTTTAAAATCATATTAGAAAGATAATAATAATAAAAGAATAAAAGAAGAGGTGCGTAACGCGGTTCTATGGTGTAATGGTTAGCATTCCGGACTTTGAATCCAGCGATCTGAGTTCGAGTCTCGGTAGAACCTTTTAAAATCATATTAGAAAGATAATAATAATAAAAGAATAAAAGAAAACGAAATGGTTAGCATTCTGGACTTTGAATCCAGCGATCTGAGTTCGAGTCTCGGTAGAACCTTTTAAAAATCATATTAGAAAGATAATAATAAAAAGAATAAAAGAAGAGACGCGTAATTTCTATGGTGTAATGGTTAGCATTCTGGACTTTGAATCCAGCGATCTGAGTTCGAGTCTCGGTAGAACCTTTTAAAATCATATTAGAAAGATAATAATAATAAAAGAATAAAAGAAGAGACGCGTAACGCGGTTCTATGGTGTAATGGTTAGCATTCTGGACTTTGAATCCAGCGATCTGAGTTCGAGTCTCGGTAGAACCTTTTAAAATCATATTAGAAAGATAATAATAATAAAAGAATAAAAGAAGAGACGCGTAACGCGGTTCTATGGTGTAATGGTTAGCATTCTGGACTTTGAATCCAGCGATCTGAGTTCGAGTCTCGGTAGAACCTTTTAAAATCATATTAGAAAGATAATAATAATAAAAGAATAAAAAGAAGAGCGTAACGCGGTTCTATTGTAACCAGCGGTTCTAGTCTCGGTAGAACCTTTAAAAATGGTAATAGCATTTCTATGGTGTAATGGTTACATTTGAAATCCAGCGATCTGAGTTCGAGTCTCGGTAGAACCTTTTAAAATCATATTAGAAAGATAATAATAATATAAGAAATAAAAGAAGAGACGCGTAACGCGGTGTAATGGTTAGCATTCTGGACTTTGAATCAAGCGATCTGAGTTCGAGTCTCGGTAGAACATTTAAAATCATATTAGAAAGATAATAATAATAAAAGAATAAAAGAAGAGTCGCGTAACGCGGTTCTATGGTGTAATGGTTAGCATTCTGGACTTTGAATCCAGCGATCTGAGTTCGAGTCTCGGTAGAACCTTTTAAAATTATATTAGAAAGATAATAATAATAACAGAAATAAAAGACGGGACGCGTAATGCGATTCTATGGTGTAATGGTTAGCATTCTGGACTTTGAATCCGGCGGTCTGAGTTCGAGTTTCGGTAAAACCTTTTAAAATCATATTAGAAAGACAATAATAATAAAAGAAATAAAACACGGGATGCGTAATGCGGTTCTATGGTGTCATGGTTAGCATTCTGGACCTTTTAAAATCAATCCAAGAAGACGATCTGGTGTAGTTCGATTCTTTGAATCCAGCGAACCTTTTTAAAATCATATTAGAAAGATAATAATAATAAAAGAATAAAAAGAAGAGACGCGTAACGCGGTTCTATGGTGTAATGGTTAGCATTCTGGACTTTGAATCCAGCGATCTGAGTTCGAGTCTCGGTAGAACCTTTAAAAATCATATTAGAAAGATAATAATAAAAAAGAATAAAAGAGAAGAGCGGTGTAACGCGGTTCTATGGTGTAATGGTTAGCATTCTGGACTTTGAATCCAGCGATCTCTGAGTTCGAGTCTCGGTAGAACCTTTTTTGAATCATATTAGAAAGATAATAATAATATAAGAAATAAAAGAAGAGACGCGTAACGCGGTTCTATGGTGTAATGGTTAGCATTCTGGACTTTGAATCCAGCGATCTGAGTTCGAGTCTCGGTAGAACCTTTTAAAATCATATTAGAAAGATAATAATAATAAAAGAATAAAAGAAGAGACGCGTAACGCGGTTCTATGGTGTAATGGTTAGCATTCTGGACTTTGAATCCAGCGATCTGAGTTCGAGTCTCGGTAGAACCTTTTAAAATCATATTAGAAAGAATAATAATAAAAGAAATAAAAGAAGAGACGATTGTAACGCGGTTCTATGTGTAAATGGTTAGCATTCTGGACTTTGAATCCAGCGATCTGAGTTCGAGTCTCGGTAGAACCTTTTAAAATCATATTAGAAAGATAATAATAATAAGAGAATAAAAGAAGAGACGCGTCACGCGGTTCTATGGTGTAATGGTTAGCATTCTGGACTTTGAATCCAGCGATCTGAGTTCGAGTCTCGGTAGAACCTTTTAAAATCATATTAGAAAGATAATAATAATATAAGAAATAAAAGAAGAGACGCGTAATGCGGTTCTATGGTGTAATGGTTAGCATTCTGGACTTTGAATCCAGCGATCTGAGTTCGAGTCTCGGTAGAACCTTTTAAAATCATATTAGAAAGATAATAATAATAAAAGAATAAAAGAAGAGACGCGTAACGCGGTTCTATGGTTAGTACTTTGAATGGAGTTAGTCATTCATGGACTAATTGAATCCAGCGATCTGAGTTCGAGTCTCTCGGTTCGTAGAACCTTTTAAAATCATATTATAAAGATAATGATAATAAAAGATTAAAGAAGAGACGCGTAACGCGGTTCTATGGTGTAATGGTTAGCATTCTGGACTTTGAATCCAGCGATCTCAGTTCGAGTCTCGGTAGAACATTTTAAAATCATATTAGAAAGATAATAATAATAAAAGAATAAAAGAAGAGACGCGTAACGCGGTTCTATGGTGTAATGGTTAGCATTCTGGACTTTGAATCCAGCGATCTGAGTTCGAGTCTCGGTAGAACCTTTTAAAATCATATTAGAAAGATAATAATAATAAAAGAATAAAAGAAGAGACGCGTAATGCGGTTCTATGGTGTAATGGTTAGTTCTGGACTTTGAATCCAGCGATCTGAGTTCGAGTCTGGTACCTTTTAAAATCATTGAAAGATAATAATAATAAAAGAATAAAAGAAGAGACTGAGTTCGAGTCTCGGTAGATTCTGGACTTTGAATCCAGCGATCTTTCGAGTCTCGGTAGAACCAAAATATTAGAAAGATAATAATAATAAAAGAATAAAAGAAGAGATTCTGGACGTAACGCGGTTCTATGGTGTAATGGTTAGCATTCTGGACTTTTCTGTGAATCCAGCGATCTGAGTTCGAGTCTCGGTAGAACCTTTTAAAATCATATTAGAAAGATAATAATAATAAAAGAATAAAAGAAGAGACGCGTAATGCGGTTCTATGGTGTAATGGTTAGCATTCTGGACTTTGAATCCAGCGATCTGAGTTCGAGTCTCGGTAGAACCTTTTAAAATCATATTAGAAAGATAATAATAATAAAAGAATAAAAGAAGAGACGCGTAACGCGGTTCTATGGTGTAATGGTTAGCATTCTGGACTTTGAATCCAGCGATCTGAGTTCGAGTCTCGGTAGAACCTTTTAAAATCATATTAGAAAGATAATAATAATAAAAGAATAAAAGAAGAGACCCGTAATGCGGTTCTTCTGGACTTTGATGGTGTAATGGTTAAAATTCTGGACTTTGAATCCAAAGATCTGAGTTCGAGTCTCGGTTTTAGAACCTTTTAAAAAATCAGAATAAAAGAAGAGACGCGCGGTTCTATGGTGTAAATTCTGATAATAATAATAAAAGAATAAAAAGAAGAACCTTTAAATCATATTAGAAAGATAATAATAATAAAGAATAAAAGAAGAGACGCGGTTCTATGGTGTAATGGTTAGCATTCTGGACTTTGAATCCAGCGATCTGAGTTCGAGTCTCGGTAGAACCTTTTAAAATCATATTAGAAAGATAATAATAATAAAAGAATAAAAGAAGAGACGCGTAATGCGGTTCTATGGTGTAATGGTTAGCATTCTGGACTTTGAATCCAGCGATCTGAGTTCGAGTCTCGGTAGAACCTTTTAAAATCATATTAGAAAGATAATAATAATAAAAGAATAAAGAAGAGACGAACGCGGTTCTATGGTGTAATGGTTAGCATTCTGGACTTTGAATCCAGCGATCTGAGTTCGAGTCTCGGTAGAACCTTTTAAAATCATATTAGAAAGATAATAATAATAAAAGAATAAAAGAAGAGACGCGTAATGCGGTTCTATGGTGTAATGGTTAGCATTCTGGACTTTGAATCCTGTGATCTGAGTTCGAGTCTCGGTAGAACATTTAAAATCATATTAGAAAGATAATAATAATAAAAGAATAAAAGAAGAGACGCGTAACGCGGTTCTATGGTGTAATGGTTAGCATTCTGGACTTTGAATCCAGCGATCTGAGTTCGAGTCTCGGTAGAACCTTTTAAAATCATATTAGAAAGATAATAATAATAAAAAGAATAAAAGAAGAGACGCGTAACGCGGTTCTATGGTGTAATGGTTAGCATTCTGGACTTTGAATCCAGCGATCTGAGTTCGAGTCTCGGTAGAACCTTTTAAAATCATATTAGAAAGATAATAATAATAAAAGAATAAAAGAAGAGACGCGTAACGCGGTTCTATGGTGTAATGGTTAGCATTCTGGACTTTGAATCCAGCGATCTGAGTTCGAGTCTCGGTAGAACCTTTTAAAATCATATTAGAAAGATAATAATAAAAAAAAATAAAAAGAAGAGACGCGTAATGCGGTTCTATGGTGTAATGGTTAGCATTCTGGACTTTGAATCCAGCGATCTGAGTTCGAGTCTCGGTAGAACCTTTTAAAATCATATTAGAAAGATAATAATAATAAAAGAATAAAAGAAGAGACGCGTAACGCGGTTCTATGGTGTAATGGTTAGCATTCTGGACTTTGAATCCAGCGATCTGAGTTCGAGTCTCGGTAGAACCATATTAGAAAAATCATTCTATTAGAAAGATAATAGAACCTAAAATCAATTAGAAAGAAATAAAAGAAGAAGAGACGCGTAATGCGGTTCTATGGTGTAATGGTTAGCATTCTGGACTTTGAATCCAGCGATCTGAGTTCGAGTCTCGGTAGAACCTTTTAAAATCATATTAGAAAGATAATAATAATAAAAGAATAAAAGAAGAGACGCGTAATGCGGTTCTATGGTGTAATGGTTAGCATTCTGGACTTTGAATCCAGCGATCTGAGTTCGAGTCTCGGTAGAACCTTTTAAAATCATATTAGAAAGATAATAATAATAAAAAGAATAAAAGAAGAGACGCGTAATGCGGTTCTATGGTGTAATGGTTAGCATTCTGGACTTTGAATCCAGCGATCTGAGTTCGAGTCTCGGTAGAACCTTTTAAAATCATATTAGAAAGATAATAATAATAAAAGAATAAAAAGAAGAGGTTCGCGTAATGCGGTTCTATGGTGTAATGGTTAGTTCATTCTGGACTTTGAAAATCATAGCGATCTGAGTTCGAGTCTTCTATGGTAGAACCTTTTAAAATCATATTAGAAAGAATATATAAAAATAAAAAGAATAAAAGAAGAAAAGAAGACGCAACGCGGTTCTATGGTGTAATGGTTAGGTTCTCGGTAGAACCTGAAAGATAATAATAATAAAAGAATAAAAGAAGAGACGCGTAACGCGGTTCTATGGTGTAATGGTTAGCTTTCTGGACTAATGGTTAGCATTCTGGACTTTGAATCCAGCGATCTGAGTTCGAGTCTCGGTAGAACCTTTTAAAAATCATATTAGAAAGATAATAATAATAAAGAATAAAAGAAGAGACGACGCATGCGGTTCTATGGTGTAATGGTTAGCATTCTGGACTTTGAATCCAGCGATCTGAGTTCGAGTCTCGGTAGAACCTTTTAAAATCATATTAGAAAGATAATAATAATAAAAGAATAAAAGAAGAGACGCGTTACGCGGTTCTATGGTGTAATGGTTAGCATTCTGGACATTGAATCCAGCGATCTGAGTTCGAGTCTCGGTAGAACCTTTTAAAATCATATTAGAAAGATAATAATAATATAAGAAATAAAAGAAGAGACGCGTAATGCGGTTCTATGGTGTAATGGTTAGCATTCTGGACTTTGAATCCAGCGATCTGAGTTCGAGTCTCGGTAGAACCTTTTAAAATCATATTAGAAAGATAATAATAATAAAAGAATAAAAGAAGAGACGCGTAATGCGGTTCTATGGTGTAATGGTTAGCATTCTGGACTTTGAATCCAGCGATCTGAGTTCGAGTCTCGGTAGAACCTTTTAAAATCATATTAGAAAGATAATAATAATAAAAGAATAAAAAGAAGAGACGACGCGTTTCTGGTTCTGTGTAATGGTTAGCATTCTGGACTTTGAATCCAGCGATCTGAGTTCGAGTCTCGGTAGAACCTTTTAAAATCATATTAGAAAGATAATAATAATAAAAGAATAAAAAGAAGAGACGCGTAACGCGGTTCTATGGTGTAATGGTTAGCATTCTGGACTTTGAATCCAGCGATCTGAGTTCGAGTCTCGGTAGAACCTTTTAAAATCATATTAGAAAGATAATAATAATAAAAGAATAAAAGAAGAGACGCGTAACGCGGTTCTATGGTGTAATGGTTAGCATTCTGGACTTTGAATCCAGCGATCTGAGTTCGAGTCTCGGTAGAACCTTTTAAAATCATATTAGAAAGATAATAATAATAAAAGAATAAAAGAAAAGAAGAGACGTTCTATGGTGTAATGCGGTTCTACTTTGGTCCAGTAATTCGAGTTAGCATTCATGAAAGATTTAATAAAAATAAAAGAAGATCTGAGTTCTAGTCTAATGGTAGAACCTTTTAAAATCATTCGATTAGAAAGATTTAAAATAATTAGAAAGATAATAAAATAATAAAAGAAAAGAAGAGACGCGTAATGCGGTTCTATGGTGTAATGGTTAGCATTCTGGACTTTGAATCCAGCGATCTGAGTTCGAGTCTCGGTAGAACCTTTTAAAATCATATTAGAAAGATAATAATAATAAAAGAATAAAAGAAGAGACGCGTCATGCGGTTCTATGGTGTATTGGTTAGCATTCTGGACTTTGAATTCAGCGATCTGGGTTCGAGTCTCGGTAGAACCTTTTAAAATCATATTAGAAAGATAATAATAATAAAAGAATAAAAGAAGAGACGCGTAACGCGGTTCTTATGGACTAATCCAGGATCTGAGCATTCTGGACTTTAATAATCCAGCGGTTCTATGATTCTGAGTTCGAGTCTCGGTCTCGGTAGAACCTTTTAAAATCATATTAGAAAGATAATAAAAATCAATAAAAGAAATAAAATAAAAATAAAAGAAGAGCGTAATGCGGTTCTATGGTGTAATGGTTAGCATTCTGGACTTTGAATCCAGCGATCTGAGTTCGAGTCTCGGTAGAACCTTTTAAAATCATATTAGAAAGATAATAATAATAAAAGAATAAAAAGAAGAGACGCGTAACGCGGTTCTATGGTGTAATGGTTAGCATTCTGGACTTTGAATCCAGCGATCTGAGTTCGAGTCTCGGTAGAACCTTTTAAAAATCATATTAGAAAGATAATAATAATAAAAGAATAAAAAGAAGAGACGCGTAACGCGGTTCTATGGTGTAATGGTTAGCATTCTGGACTTTGAATCCAGCGATCTGAGTTCGAGTCTCGGTAGAACCTTTTAAAATCATATTAGAAAGATAATAATAATAAAAGAATAAAAGAAGAGACGCGTAACGCGGTTCTATGGTGTAATGGTTAGCATTCTGGACTTTGAATCCAGCGATCTGAGTTCGAGTCTCGGTAGAACCTTTTAAAATCATATTAGAAAGATAATAATAATAAAAGAATAAAAAGAAGAGACGCGAATAACGATCGGTTCTAGAACCTTTTAAAATCATATTAGAAAGATAATAATAATGTAATGGTTAGCATTCTGGACTTTGAATCCAGCGATCTGAGTTCGAGTCTCGGTAGAACCTTTTAAAATCATATTAGAAAGATAATAATAATAAAAGAATAAAAGAAGAGACGCGTAACGCGGTGTAATGGTTAGCATTCTGGACTTTGAATCCAGCGATCTGAGTTCGAGTCTCGGTAACCTTCTATGGTGTAATGGTTAGCATTCTGGACTTTGAATCCAGCGATCTGAGTTCGAGTCTCGGTAGAACCTTTTAAAATCATATTAGAAAGATAATAATAATATAAGAAATAAAAGAAGAGACGCGTAACGCGGTTCTATGGTGTAATGGTTAGCATTCTGGACTTTGAATCCAGCGATCTGAGTTCGAGTCTCGGTAGAACCTTTTAAAATCATATTAGAAAGATAATAATAATAAAAGAATAAAAGAAGAGTCGCGCAACGCGGTTTTATGGTGTAATGGTTAGCATTCTGGACTTTGAATCCAGCGATCTGAGTTCGAGTCTCGGTAAAACCTGTTAAAATCATATTAGAAAGATAATAAGAATAAAAGAATAAAAGAAGAGACGCGTAACGCGGTTCTATGGTGTAATGGTTAGCATTCTGGACTTTGAATCCAGCGATCTGAGTTCGAGTCTCGGTAGAACCTTTTAAAATCATATTAGAAAGATAATAATAATAAAAGAATAAAAGAAGAGACGCGTAACGCGGTTCTATGGTGTAATGGTTAGCATTCTGGACTTTGAATCCAGCGATCTGAGTTCGAGTCTCGGTAGAACCTTTTAAAATCATATTAGAAAGATAATAATAATAAAAGAATAAAAGAAGAGACGCGTAATGCGGTTCTATGGTGTAATGGTTAGTATTCTGGACTTTGAATCCAGCGAGTTCGAGTCCAGAACCTTTAAAAATCATATTAGAAAGATTAATAATAAAAGAAATAAAGAAGAGACGAGTCTGTAATGGTTAGCATTCTGACTTTGAATCCAGCGATCTGAGTTCGAGTCTCGGTAAAAAAAATCATATTAGAAAGATAATAATAATAAAAGAATAAAAAAAGAGACGCGTAACGCGGTTCTATGGTGTAATGGTTAGCATTCTGGACTTTGAATCCAGCGATCTGAGTTCGAGTCTCGGTAGAACCTTTTAAAATCATATTAGAAAGATAATAATAATAAAAGAATAAAAGAAGAGACGCGTAATGCGGTTCTATGGTGTAATGGTTAGCATTCTGGACTTTGAATCCAGCGATCTGAGTTCGAGTCTCGGTAGAACCTTTTAAAATCATATTAGAAAGATAATAATAATAAAAGAATAAAAGAAGAGACGCATAACGCGGTTCTATGGTGTAATGGTTAGCATTCTGGACTTTGAATCCAGCGATTTGATTCGAGTCGATCTGAGTTCGAGTCTCGGTAGAACCTTTAAAATCATTTAAAATCATATTAGAAAGATAATAATAATTCTGGAAAAAGAAAGAAAATAAGAAGAAAACGCGTAACGCGGTTCTATGGTGTAATGGTTAGCATTCTGGACTTTGAATCCAGCGATCTGAGTTCGAGTCTCGGTAGAACCTTTTAAAATCATATTAGAAAGATAATAATAATATAAAAAAGAAAAAACGCGTACGGTTCTATGGTGTAATGGTTAGCATTCGCTTTGAATCCAGCGATCTGAGTTCGAGTTCTTTAAAAATGGAAAGATAATAATAATAAAAAGAATAAAAGAAGAGACGCGTAACGCGGTTCTATTGTAATGGTTAGCATTCTGGACTTTGAATCCAGCGATCTGAGTTCGAGTCTCGGTAGAACCTTTTAAAATCATATTAGAAAGATAATAATAATAAAAGAATAAAAGAAGAAGAGACGCGTAACGCGGTTCTATGGTGTAATGGTTAGCATTCTGGACTTTGAATCCAGCGATCTGAGTTCGAGTCTCGGTAGAACCTTTTAAAATCATATTAGAAAGATAATAATAATAAAAAAAGAAGAGAAAAGAAGAGATTCTGACTTTGAATCGCGGTTCTATGGTGTAAAATGAAAGATAATAGAATTCTATTCTGGACTTTGAATCCAGCGATCTGAGTTCGAGTCTCGGTAGAACCTTTAAAATCATATTAGAAAGATAATAATAATAAAAGAAATAAAAGAAGAAAAAAGAAGAGACATAACGCGGTTCTATGGTGTAATGGTTAGCATTCTGGACTTTGAATCCAGCGATCTGAGTTCGAGTCTCGGTAGAACCTTTTAAAATCATATTAGAAAGATAATAATAATAAAAATAAAAGAAGACACGCGTAACGCGGTTCTATGGTGTAATGGTTAGCATTCTGGACTTTGAATCCAGCGATCTGAGTTCGAGTCTCGGTAGAACCTTTTAAAATCATATTAGAAAGATAATAATAATAAAAGAATAAAAGAAGAGACGCGTTATGCGGTTCTGTGGTGTAATGGTTAGCATTCTGGACTTTGAATCCAGCGATCTGAGTTCGAGTCTCGGTAGAACCTTTTAAAATCATATTAGAAAGATAATAATAATAAAAGAATAAAAGAAGAGTCGCGTAACGCGGTTCTATGGTGTAATGGTTAGCATTCTGGACTTTGAATCCAGCGATCTGAGTTCGAGTCTCGGTAAAACCTGTTAAAATCATATTAGAAAGATAATAATAAATAAGAAATAAAAGAAGAGACGCGTAATGCGGTTCTATGGTGTAATGGTTAGCATTCTGGACTTTGAATCAAGCGATCTGAGTTCGAGTCTCGGTCGAACCTTTAAAATCATATTAGAAAGATAATAATAATAAAAGAATAAAAGAAGAGACGCGTAATGCGGTTCTATGGTGTAATGGTTAGTATTCTGGACTTTGAATCCAGCGATCTGAGTTCGAGTCTCGGTAGAACCTTTTAAAATCATATTAGAAAGATAATAATAATAAAAAGAATAAAAGAAGAGACGCGTAACGCGGTTCTATGGTGTAATGGTTAGCATTCTGGACTTTGAATCCAGCGATCTGAGTTCGAGTCTCGGTAGAACCTTTTAAAATCATATTAGAAAGATAATAATAATAAAAGAATAAAAGAAGAGACGCGTAACGCGGTTCTATGGTGTAATGGTTAGCATTCTGGACTTTGAATCCAGCGATCTGAGTTCGAGTCTCGGTAGAACCTTTTAAAATCATATTAGAAAGATAATAATAAAGAAAAGAATAAAATGGTGTAATGAAGAGACGCGTTTTAAATCGCGGTTCTATGGTGTAATGGTTAGCATTCTGGACTTTGAATCCAGCGATCTGAGTTCGAGTCTCGGTAGAACCTTTTAAAATCATTAATAAAATCATATTATGAAAGATAATAAGAAAAAAATCAAAGAAAGATAATAAAAGAAGAGAATAAAGAAGAGACGTAACGCGGTTCTATGGTGTAATGGTTAGCATTCTGGACTTTGAATCCAGCGATCTGAGTTCGAGTCTCGGTAGAACCTTTTAAAATCATATTAGAAAGATAATAATAATAAAAGAATAAAAAGAAGAGACGCGTAACTCGGTTCTATGGTGTAATGGTTAGCATTCTGGACTTTGAATCCAGCGATCTGAGTTCGAGTCTCGGTAGAACCTTTTAAAATCATATTAGAAAGATAATAATAATAAAAGAATAAAAGAAGAGACGCGTAACGCGGTTCTATGGTGTAATGGTTAGCATTCTGGTCTTTGAATCCAGCGATCTCAGTTCGAGTCTCGGTAGAACCTTTTAAAATCATATTAGAAAGATAATAATAATAAAAGAATAAAAGAAGAGACGCGTAACGCGGTTCTATGGTGTAATGGTGAGCATTCTCGTCTTTGAATCCAGCGATCTCCGTTCGAGTCTCGGTAGGACCTTTTAAAATCATATTAGAAAGATAATAATAATAAAAGAATAAAAGAAGAGACCCGTAATGCGGTTCTGTTGTATAATGGTTAGCATTCTGGACTTTGAATCCAGCGATCTGAGTTCGAGTCTCGGTAGAACCTTTTAAAATCATATTATAAAGATAATGATAATAAAAGATTAAAGAAGAGACGCGTAACGCGGTTCTATGGTGTAATGGTTAGCATTCTGGACTTTGTATCCCGCGATCTGAATCTCAGAACGATCTGAAAGTTCGAATAAAAGAAGTCTCGGTAGAATTCCTTTGAAAATCAGTTCGATCTAGAAAAATCATATTAAAGATAATAAAAGAAAAAAAAAAAGAGACGCGTAACGCGGTTCTATGGTGTAATGGTTAGCATTCTGGACTTTGAATCCAGCGATCTGAGTTCGAGTCTCGGTAGAACCTTTTAAAATCATATTAGAAAAGATAATAATAATAAAAATAAAAAAAGAAAAAGAAGAGACGCGTAACGCGGTTCTATGGTGTAATGGTTAGCATTCTGGACTTTGAATCCAGCGATCTGAGTTCGAGTCTCGGTAGAACCTTTTAAAATCATATTAGAAAGATAATAATAATAAAAGAATAAAAGAAGAGACGCGTAACGCGGTTCTATGGTGTAATGGTTAGCATTCTGGACTTTGAATCCAGCGATCTGAGTTCGAGTCTCGGTAGAACCTTTTAAAATCATATTAGAAAGATAATAATAATAAAAGAATAAAAGAAGAGACGCGTAACGCGGTTCTATGGTGTAATGGTTAGCATTCTGGACTTTGAATCCAGCGATCTGAGTTCGAGTCTCGGTAGAACCTTTTAAAATCATATTAGAAAGATAATAATAATAAAAGAATAAAAGAAGAGACGCGTAACGCGGTTCTATGGTGTAATGGTTAGCATTCTGGACTTTGAATCCAGCGATCTGAGTTCGAGTCTCGGTAGAACATTTAAAATCATATTAGAAAGATAATAATAAAAGAATAAAAGAGAGACGCGTAACGCGGTTCTATGGTGTAATGGTTAGCATTCTGGACTTTGAATCCAGCGATCTGAGTTCGAGTCTCGGTAGAACCTTTTAAAAATCATATTAGAAAGATAATAATAATATAAGAAATAAAAGAAGAGACGCGTAACGCGGTTCTATGGTGTAATGGTTAGCATTCTGGACTTTGAATCCAGCGATCTGAGTTCGAGTCTCGGTAGAACCTTTTAAAATCATATTAGAAAGATAATAATAATAAAAGAATAAAAGAAGAGACGCGTTACGCGGTTCTATGGTGTAATGGTTAGCATTCTGGACTTTGAATCCAGCGATCTGAGTTCGAGTCTCGGTAGAACCTTTTAAAATCATATTAGAAAGATAATAATAATATAAGAAAAAAAAAGAGAGACGCGCGTTCTATGGCGGTTCTATGGTGTAATGGTTAGCATTCTGGACTTTTTAAATCCAGCGATCTGAGTTCGAGTCTCGGTAGAACCTTTTAAAATCATATTAGAAAGATAATAATAATAAAAGAAATAAAGAAGAGAGACGCGTAACGCGGTTCTATGGTGTAATGGTTAGCATTCTGGACTTTGAATCCAGCGATCTGAGTTCGAGTCTCGGTAGAACCTTTTAAAATCATATTAGAAAGATAATAATAATATAAGAAATAAAAGAAGAGACGCGTAACGCGGTTCTATGGTGTAATGGTTAGCATTCTGGACTTTGAATCAAGCGATCTGAGTTCGAGTCTCGGTAGAACCTTTTTAAAATCATATTAGAAAGATAATAATAATAAAAAGAATAAAAAGAGACGCGTAACGCGGTTCTATGGTGTAATGGTTAGCATTCTGGACTTTGAATCCAGCGATCTGAGTTCGAGTCTCGGTAGAACCTTTTAAAATCATATTAGAAAGATAATAATAATAAAAGAATAAAAGAAGAGACGCGTAACGCGGTTCTATGGTGTAATGGTTAGCATTCTGGACTTTGAATCCAGCGATCTGAGTTCGAGTCTTCGGTAGAACCTTTTAAAATCATATTAGAAAGATAATAATAATAAAAGAATAAAAAGAAGAGACGCGTTACGCGGTTCTATGGTGTAATGGTTAGCATTCTGGACTTTGAATCCAGCGATCTGAGTTCGAGTCTCGGTAGAACCTTTTAAAATCATATTAGAAAGATAATAATAATAAAAGAATAAAAGAAGAGACGCGTAACGCGGTTCTATGGTGTAATGGTTAGCATTCTGGACTTTGAATCCAGCGATCTGAGTTCGAGTCTCGGTAGAACCTTTTAAAATCATATTAGAAAGATAATAATAATAAAAGAATAAAGAAGAAGACGCGTAACGCGGTTCTATGGTGTAATGGTTAGCATTCTGGACTTTGAATCCAGCGATCTGAGTTCGAGTCTCGGTAGAACCTTTTAAAATCATATTAGAAAGATAATAATAATAAAAGAATAAAAGAAGAGACGCGTAACGCGGTTCTATGGTGTAATGGTTAGCATTCTGGACTTTGAATCCAGCGATCTGAGTTCGAGTCTCGGTAGAACCTTTTAAAATCATATTAGAAAGATAATAATAATAAAAGAATAAAAGAAGAGACGCGTAACGCGGTTCTATGGTGTAATGGTTAGCATTCTGGACTTTGAATCCAGCGATCTGAGTTCGAGTCTCGGTAGAACCTTTTAAAATCATATTAGAAAGATAATAATAAAGAAAAGAATAAAAAAGAATGAGCATTCTGGACTTTGTAACGCGGTTCTATGGTGTAATGGTTAGCATTCTTCTGGACTTTGAATCCAGCGATCTGAGTTCGAGTCTCGGTAGAACCTTTAAAATCATATTAGAAAGATAATAATAATAAAAAAATAAAAGAAGAGACGCGTAACGCGGTTCTATGGTGTAATGGTTAGCATTCTGGACTTTGAATCCAGCGATCTGAGTTCGAGTCTCGGTAGAACCTTTTAAAAATCATATTAGAAAGATAATAATAATAAAAGAATAAAAGAAGAGACGCGTAACGCGGTTCTATGGTGTAATGGTTAGCATTCTGGACTTTGAATCCAGCGATCTGAGTTCGAGTCTCGGTAGAACCTTTTAAAATCATATTAGAAAGAATAATAATAAAAGAAAAAGAAGAGACGCGTAAATGAATGAGATTCGGACTTTGAATCCAGCGATCTGAGTTCGAGTCTCGGTAGAACCTTTTAAAAATCATATTAGAAAGTAATAATAATAAAAGAATAAAAGAAGAGAGCGTAACGCGGTTCATATTTGAAGATATGGTGTAATGGTTAGCATTCTGGACTTTGAATCCAGCGATCTGAGTTCGAATCTCGGTAGAACCTTTTAAAATCATATTAGAAAGATAATAATAATAAAAGAATAAAAGAAGAGACAACTTCCGCGGTTCTATGGTGTAATGGTTAGCATTCTGGACTTTGAATCCAGCGATCTGAGTTCGAGTCTCGGTAGAACCTTTTAAAATCATATTAGAAAGATAATAATAATATAAGAAATAAAAGAAGAGACGCGTAATGCGGTTCTATGGTGTAATGGTTAGCATTCTGGACTTTGAATCCAGCGATCTGAGTTCGAGTCTCGGTAGAACCTTTTAAAATCATATTAGAAAGATAATAATAATAAAAGAATAAAAGAAGAGACGCGTAACGCGGTTCTATGGTGTAATGGTTAGCATTCTGGACTTTGAATCCAGCGATCTGAGTTCGAGTCTCGGTAGAACCTTTAAAAATCATATTAGAAAGATAATAATAATAAAAGAATAAAAGAAGAGACGCGTAATGCGGTTCTATGGTGTAATGGTTAGCATTCTGGACTTTGAATCCAGCGATCTGAGTTCGAGTCTCGGTAGAACCTTTTAAAATCATATTAGAAAGATAATAATAATAAAAGAATAAAAGAAGAGATTCGCGTAATGCGGTTCTATGGTGTAATGGTTAATGCATTCTGGACTTTGAATCCAGCGATCTGAGTTCGAGTCTCGGTAGAACCTTTTAAAATCATATTAGAAAGATAATAATAATAAAAAGAATAAAAGAAGAGACGCGTAACGCGGTTCTATGGTGTAATGGTTAGCATTCTGGACTTTGAATCCAGCGATCTGAGTTCGAGTCTCGGTAGAACCTTTTAAAATCATATTAGAAAGATAATAATAATAAAAGAATAAAAGAAGAGACGCGTAACGCGGTTCTATGGTGTAATGGTTAGCATTCTGGACTTTGAATCCAGCGATCTGAGTTCGAGTCTCGGTAGAACCTTTTAAAATCATATTAGAAAGATAATAATAATAAAAGAATAAAAGAAGAGACGCGTAACGCGGTTCTATGGTGTAATGGTTAGCATTCTGGACTTTGAATCCAGCGATCTGAGTTCGAGTCTCGGTAGAACCTTTAAAAATCATATTAGAAAGATAATAATAATAAAAGAATAAAAGAAGAGACGCGTAACGCGGTTCTATGGTGTAATGGTTAGCATTCTGGACTTTGAATCCAGCGATCTGAGTTCGAGTCTCGGTAGAACCTTTTAAAATCATATTAGAAAGATAATAATAATAAAAGAATAAAAGAAAGAACGCGTATTGCGGTTCTATGGTGTAATGGTTAGCATTCTGGACTTTGAATCCAGCGATCAGAGTTCGAGTCTCGGTAGAACCTTTTAAAATCATATTAGAAAGATAATAATAATATAAGAAATAAAAGAAGAGACGCGTAATGCGGTTCTATGGTGTAATGGTTAGCATTCTGGACTTTGAATCCAGCGATCTGAGTTCGAGTCTCGGTAAACCTTTAAAATCATATTAGAAAGATAATAATAATAAAAAGAATAAAAGAAGAGACGCGTAACGCGGTTCTGAATGTTCGGACTTTGAATCCAGCGATCTGAGTTCGAGTCTCGGTAAACCTTTTAAAATCATATTAGAAAGATAATAATAATAAAAGAATAAAAGAAGAGACGCGTAACGCGGTTCTATGGTGTAATGGTTAGCATTCTGGACTTTGAATCCAGCGATCTGAGTTCGAGTCTCGGTAGAACCTTTTAAAATCATATTAGAAAGATAATAATAATAAAAGAATAAAAGAAGAGACGCGTAACGCGGTTCTATGGTGTAATGGTTAGCATTCTGGACTTTGAATCCAGCGATCTGAGTTCGAGTCTCGGTAGAACCTTTTAAAATCATATTAGAAAGATAATAATAATAAAAAAGAAAGAAAAGAAGAGATTCTGGACTTTGTAATCGCGGTTCTATGGTAATAATAATAAAAAATAAAAGAAGTTAGCATTCTGGACTTTGAATCCAGCGATCTGAGTTCGAGTCTCGGTAGAACCTTTTAAAATCATATTAGAAAGATAATAATAAAAGAAAAAAGAATAAAAGAAGAGACGCGTAACGCGGTTCTATGGTAAAAAAGAATGGTTCTATGGTGTAATGGTTAGCATTCTGGACTTTGAATCCAGCGATCTGAGTTCGAGTCTCGGTAGAACCTTTTAAAATCATATTAGAAAGATAATAATAATAAGAAGAATAAAAGAAGAGACGCGTAACGCGGTTCTATGGTGTAATGGTTAGCATTCTGGACTTTGAATCCAGCGATCTGAGTTCGAGTCTCGGTAGAACCTTTTAAAATCATATTAGAAAGATAATAATAATAAAAGAATAAAAAGAGAGACGCGTAACGCGGTTCTATGGTGTAATGGTTAGCATTCTGGACTTTGAATCCAGCGATCTGAGTTCGAGTCTCGGTAGAACCTTTAAAATCATATTAGAGTCTCGGTTCTAGAACCTTTTTTGAAATCATATTAGAAAGATAAAATAATAAAAGATAAAAGAATAAAAGAAGAAAGAAAGAGACGCGTAACGCGGTTCTATGGTGTAATGGTTAGCATTCTGGACTTTGAATCCAGCGATCTGAGTTCGAGTCTCGGTAGAACCTTTTAAAATCATATTAGAAAGATAATAATAATAAAAGAATAAAAGAAGAGACGCGTAACGCGGTGTAATGGTTAGCATTCTGGACTTTGAATCCAGCGATCTGAGTTCGAGTCTCGGTAGAACTTTTAAAATCATATTAGAAAGATAATAATAATAAAAGAATAAAAGAAGAGACGCGTAACGCGGTTCTATGGTGTAATGGTTAGCATTCTGGACTTTGAATCCAGCGATCTGAGTTCGAGTCTCGGTAGAACCTTTTAAAATCATATTAGAAAGATAATAATAATAAAAGAATAAAAGAAGAGACGCGTAACGCGGTTCTATGGTGTAATGGTTAGCATTCTGGACTTTGAATCCAGCGATCTGAGTTCGAGTCTCGGTAAAACCTTTTAAAAATCATATTAGAAAGATAATAATAATAAAAGAAATAAAAGAAGAGACGGACTTTGAAACGCGGTTCTATGGTGTAATGGTTAGCATTCTGGACTTTGAATCCAGCGATCTGAGTTCGAGTCTCGGTAAAACCTGTTAAAATCATATTAGAAAGATAATAAGAATAAAAGAAGAGACGCGTCATGCGGTTCTCTGGTGTATTGGTTAGCATGCTGGACTTTGAATTCAGCGATCTGGGTTCGAGTCTCGGTAGAACCTTTTAAAATCATATTAGAAAGATAATAATAATAAAAAAGAATAAAAGAAGAGACGCTTTGAATAACGCGGTTCTAATCATGTAATGGTTAGCATTCTGGACTTTGAATTCAGCGATCTGGGTTCGAGTCTCGGTAGAACCTTTTAAAATCATATTAGAAAGATAATAATAATAAAAGAATAAAAGAAGAGACGCGTTACGCGGTTCTATGGTGTAATGGTTAGCATTCTGGACTTTGAATCCAGCGATCTGAGTTCGAGTCTCGGTAGAACCTTTTAAAATCATATTAGAAAGATAATAATAATAAAAGAATAAAAAGAAGAGACGCGTAACGCGGTTCTATGGTGTAATGGTTAGCATTCTGGACTTTGAATCCAGCGATCTGAGTTCGAGTCTCGGTAGAACCTTTTAAAAAAATCATATTAGAAAGATAATAATAATAAAAAAAATAAAAGAAGAGACGCGTAACGCGGTTCTATGGTGTAATGGTTAGCATTCTGGACTTTGAATCCAGCGATCTGAGTTCGAGTCTCGGTAGAACCTTTTAAAATCATATTAGAAAGATAATAATAATAAAAGAATAAAAGAAGAGACGCGTAACGCGGTTCTATGGTGTAATGGTTAGCATTCTGGACTTTGAATCCAGCGATCTGAGTTCGAGTCTCGGTAGAACCTTTTAAAATCATATTAGAAAGATAATAATAATAAAAGAATAAAAGAAGAGACGCGTAACGCGGTTCTATGGTGTAATGGTTAGCATTCTGGACTTTGAATCCAGCGATCTGAGTTCGAGTCTCGGTAGAACCTTTTAAAATCATATTAGAAAGATAATAATAATAAAAGAATAAAAGAAGAGACGCGTAACGCGGTTCTATGGTGTAATGGTTAGCATTCTGGACTTTGAATCCAGCGATCTGAGTTCGAGTCTCGGTAGAACCTTTTAAAATCATATTAGAAAGATAATAATAATATAAGAAATAAAAGAAGAGACGCGTAACGCGGTTCTATGGTGTAATGGTTAGCATTCTGGACTTTGAATCCAGCGATCTGAGTTCGAGTCTCGGTAGAACCTTTTAAAATCATATTAGAAAGATAATAATAATAAAAGAAGAGACGCGTAAAAATGAAGATTCTGACGCGATCTGAGTTCGCGGTTCTATTAGAAAGATAATAATAATAAAAGAATAAAGAAGAGATGGTTCTAATGGTTAGCATTCTGGACTTTGAATCCAGCGATCTGAGTTCGAGTCTCAGTAGAACCTTTTAAAATCATATTAGAAAGATAATAATAATAAAAGAATAAAAGAAGAGACGCGTAACGCGGTTCTATGGTGTAATGGTTAGCATTCTGGACTTTGAATCCAGCGATCTGAGTTCGAGTCTCGGTAGAACCTTTTAAAATCATATTAGAAAGATAATAAGAATAAAAGAAGAGACGCGTAACGCGGTTCTATGGTGTAATGGTTAGCATTCTGGACTTTGAATCCAGCGATCTGAGTTCGAGTCTCGGTAGAACCTTTTAAAATCATATTAGAAAGATAATAATAATAAAAGAATAAAAGAAGAGACGCGTAATGCGGTTCTATGGTGTAATGGTTAGCATTCTGGACTTTGAATCCAGCGATCTGAGTTCGAGTCTCGGTAGAACCTTTTAAAATCATATTAGAAAGATAATAATAATAAAAGAATAAAAGAAGAGACGCGTAACGCGGTTCTATGGTGTAATGGTTAGCATTCGGGATTTGAATCCAGCGATCTGAGTTCGAGTCTCGGTAGAACCTTTTAAAATCATATTAGAAAGATAATAATAATAAAAGAATAAAAGAAGAGACGCGTTATGCGTTTGAACGCGGTTCTATGGTGTAATGGTTAGCATTCTGGACTTTGAATCCAGCGATCTGAGTTCGAGTCTCGGTAGAACCTTTTAAAATCATATTAGAAAGATAATAATAATAAAAGAATAAAAGAAGAGACGCGTAACGCGGTTCTATGGTGTAATGGTTAGCATTCTGGACTTTGAATCCAGCGATCTGAGTTCGAGTCTCGGTAGAACCTTTAAAATCATATTAGAAAGATAATAATAATAAAAATAAAAGAAGAGACGCGTAACGCGGTTCTATGGTGTAATGGTTAGCATTCTGGACTTTGAATCCAGCGATCTGAGTTCGAGTCTCGGTAGAACCTTTTAAAATCATATTAGAAAGATAATAATAATAAAAAGAATAAAAGAAGAGACGCGTCTGACGCGGTTCTATGGTGTAATGGTTAGCATTCTGGACTTTGAATCCAGCGATCTGAGTTCGAGAGTCTCGGTAGAAACCTTTTAAAATCATATTAGAAAGATAATAATAATAAAAGAAAAAAGAAGAGACGCGTAATGCGGTTCTATGGTGTAATGGTTAGCATTCTGGACTTTGAATCCAGCGATCTGAGTTCGAGTCTCGGTAGAACCTTTTAAAATCATATTAGAAAGATAATAATAATAAGAATAAAAAGAAGAGACGCGTAACGCGGTTCTATGGAGTAATGGTTAGCATTCTGGACTTTGAATCCAGCGATCTGAGTTCGAGTCTCGGTAGAACCTTTTAAAATCATATTAGAAAGATAATAATAATAAAAGAATAAAAGAAGAGACGTTACGCGGTTCTATGGTGTAATGGTTAGCATTCTGGACTTTGAATCCAGCGATCTGAGTTCGAGTCTCGGTAGAACCTTTTAAAATCATATTAGAAAGATAATAATAATAAAAGAATAAAAGAAGAGACGCGTAATGCGGTTCTATTTGGTCTGAGTTCGAATGGTTAGAATAAAAGAAGAGTATTCTGGACTTTGAATCCAGCGATCTGAGTTCGAGTCTCGGTAGAACCTTTTAAAATCATATTAGAAAGATAATAATAATAAAAGAATAAAAGAAGAGACGCGTAACGCGGTTCTATGGTGTAATGGTTAGCATTCTGGACTTTGAATCCAGCGATCTGAGTTCGAGTCTCGGTAGAACCTTTAAAATCATATTAGAAAGATAATAATAATAAAAATAAAAGAAGAGACGCGTAACGCGGTTCTATGGTGTAATGGTTAGCATTCTTGACTTTGAATCCAGCGATCTGAGTTCGAGTCTCGGTAGAACCTTTTAAAATCATATTAGAAAGATAATAATAATAAAAGAATAAAAGAAGAGACGCGTAACGAGGTTCTATGGTGTAATGGTTAGCATTCTGGACTTTGAATCCAGCGATCTGAGTTTGAGTCTCGGGAGAACCTTTTAAAATCATATTAGAAAGATAATAATAATAAACGAATAAAAGAAAACCGCGTAACGCGGTTCTGTGGTGTAATGGTTAGCATTCTGGACTTTGAATCCAGCGATCTGATTTCGAGTCTCGGTAGAACCTTTTAAAATCATATTAGAAAGATAATAATAATAAAAGAATAAAAGAAGAGACGCGTAACGCGGTTCTATGGTGTAATGGTTAGCATTCTGGACTTTGAATCCAGCGTTCTGAGTTCGAGTCTCGGTAGAACCTTTTAAAATCATATTAGAAAGATAATAATAATAAAAGAATAAAAGAAGAGCCGCGTAACGCGGTTCTATGGTGTAATGGTTAGCATTCTGGACTTTGAATCCAGCGATCTGAGTTCGAGTCTCGGTAGAACCTTTTAAAATCATATTAGAAAGATAATAATAATAAAAGAAATAAAAGAGACGAACGCGTTCTATGGTGTAATGGTTAGCGGTTTGAATCCAGCGATCTGAGTTCGAGTCTCGGTAGAACCTTTTAAAATCATATTAGGATAATAATAATAAAAGAATAAAAGAAGAGACATTTCTATGGACTTTCTGGACTTTGAATCCAGCGATCTGAGTTCGAGTCTCGGTAGAACCTTTTAAAATCATATTAGAAAGATAATAATAATAAAAGAAATAAAAAGAAGAGACGCGTAATGCGGTTCTATGGTGTAATGGTTAGCATTCTGGACTTTGAATCCAGCGATCTGAGTTCGAGTCTCGGTAGAACCTTTTAAAATCATATTAGAAAGATAATAATAATAAAAAGAATAAAAGAAGAGACGCGTAACGCGGTTCTATGGTGTAATGGTTAGCATTCTGGACTTTGAATCCAGCGATCTGAGTTCGAGTCTCATCAGAACCTTTTAAAAATCATATTAGAAAGATAATAATAATAAAGAAAAGAAATAAAAGAAGAGACGCGTAACGCGGTTCTATGGTGTAATGGTTAGCATTCTGGACTTTGAATCCAGCGATCTGAGTTCGAGTCTCGGTAGAACCTTTTAAAATCATATTATAAAGATAATGATAATAAAAGATTAAAGAAGAGACGCGTAACGCGGTTCTATGGTGTAATGGTTAGCATTCTGGACTTTGTATCCCGCGATCTTAGTTCGAGTCTCGGTAGAACCTTTTAAAATCATATTAGAAAGATAATAATAATAAAAGAATAAAAGAAGAGACGCGTAACGCGGTTCTATGGTGTAATGGTTAGCATTCTGGACTTTGAATCCAGCGATCTGAGTTCGAGTCTCGGTAGAACCTTTTAAAATCATATTAGAAAGATAATAATAATAAAAGAATAAAAAGAAAGATGCATGTTGATAATAATAATAAAAGAATAAAAATATTAGAAGAGACGCGTAAAAAGAAGCGGTTCTATGGTGTAATGGTTAGCATTCTGGACTTTGAATCCAGCGATCTGAGTTCGAGTCTCGGTAGAACCTTTTAAAATCATATTAGAAAGATAATAATAATAAAAGAATAAAAGAAGAGACACGTTACGCTGTTCTATGGTGTAATGGTTAGCATTCTGGATTTGAATCCAGCGATCTGAGTTCGAGTCTCGGTAGAACCTTTTAAAATCATATTAGAAAGATAATAATAATAAAAGAAATAAAAAGAAGACGCGCGTAATGCGGTTCTATGGTGTAATGGTTAGCATTCTGGACTTTGAATCCAGCGATCTGAGTTCGAGTCTCGGTAGAACCTTTTAAAATCATATTAGAAAGATAATAATAATAAAAGAATAAAAGAAGAGACGAAAAATGGTTAGCATTCTGGACTTTGAATCCAGCGATCTGAGTTCGAGTCTCGGTAGAACCTTTAAAATCATATTAGAAAGATAATAATAATAAAAGAATAAAAGAAGAGACGCGTAACGCGGTTCTATGGTGTAATGGTTAGCATTCTGGACTTTGAATCCAGCGATCTGAGTTCGAGTCTCGGTAGAACCTTTAAAATCATATTAGAAAGATAATAATAATAAAAGAATAAAAAGAAGAGACGCGTAACGCGGTTCTATGGTGTAATGGTTAGCATTCTGGACTTTGAATCCAGCGATCTGAGTTCGAGTCTCGGTAGAACCTTTAAAATCATATTAGAAAGATAATAATAATAAAAAAAGAAAACGCGTACGCGCGGTTCTAAAAGAGACTTTGCGTCTGAGTTCGCGGTTCTATGGTGTAATGGTTAAAAGCATTCTGGACTTTGAATCCAGCGATCTGAGTTCGAGTCTCGGTAGAACCTTTTAAAATCATATTAGAAAGATAATAATAATAAAAGAATAAAAGAAGAGACGCGTAACGCGGTTCTATGGTGTAATGGTTAGCATTCTGGACTTTGAATCCAGCGATCTGAGTTCGAGTCTCGGTAGAGAACCTTTTAAAATCATATTAGAAAGATAATAATAATAAAAGAATAAAAAAAGAAGAGACGCGTAATGCGGTTCTATGGTGTAATGGTTAGCATTCTGGACTTTGAATCCAGCGATCTGAGTTCGAGTCTCGGTAGAACCTTTTAAAATCATATTAGAAAGATAATAATAATAAAAGAATAAAAGAAGAGACGCGTAACGCGGTTCTATGGTGTAATGGTTAGCATTCTGGACTTTGAATCCAGCGATCTGAGTTCGAGTCTCGGTAGAACCTTTTAAAATCATATTAGAAAGATAATAATAATAAAAGAATAAAAAGAAGAGACGCGTAACGCGGTTCTATGGTGTAATGGTTAGCATTCTGGACTTTGAATCCAACGATCTGAGTTCGAGTCTCGGTAGAACCTTTTAAAATCATATTAGAAAGATAATAATAATAAAAAAGAATAAAAGAAGAGATTCGCGTAACGCGGTTCTATGGTGTAATGGTTAGCATTCTGGACTTTGAATCCAGCGATCTGAGTTCGAGTCTCGGTAGAACCTTTAAAATTCATATTAGAAAGATAATAATAATAAAAAGAATAAAAAGAAGAGACGCGTAATGCGGTTCTATGGTGTAATGGTTAGCATTCTGGACTTTGAATCCAGCGATCTGAGTTCGAGTCTAAATAGAACCTTTTAAAATCATATTAGAAAGATAATAATAATATAAGAAATAAAAGAAGAGACGCGTTACGCGGTTCTATGGTGTAGTGGTTAGCATTCGTGACTTTGAATCCAGCGATCTGAGTTCGAGTCTCGGTAGAACCTTTTAAAATCATATTAGAAAGATAATAATAATAAAAAAATAAAAGAAGAGACGCGTAACGCGGTTCTATGGTGTAATGGTTAGCATTCTGGACTTTGAATCCAGAACGAAATCTGAGTTCGAGTCTTCGGGTTAGAACCTTTTAAAATCATATTAGAAAAAATAATAATAATAAAATAAAAAGAATAAAAGAAGAGACGCGTAACGCGGTTCTATGGTGTAATGGTTAGCATTCTGGACTTTGAATCCAGCGATCTGAGTTCGAGTCTCGGTAGAACCTTTTAAAATCATATTAGAAAGATAATAATAATATAAGAAATAAAAGAAGAGACGCGTAACGCGGTTCTATGGTGTAATGGTTAGCATTCTGGACTTTGAATCCAGCGATCTGAGTTCGAGTCTCGGTAGAACATTTAAAATCATATTAGAAAGATAATAATAAAGAATAAAAAAGAAAAAAAAAGAAGAGACTTTGAATCCGGTTCTATGGTTCGAGTAATGGTTAATAATAAAAAAGAATAAAGAAGAGACGCGTAAAATGGTGTAATGGTTAGCGATTCTGGACTTTGTTCCAGCGATCTGAGTTCGAGTCTCAGTAGAACCTTTTAAAAATCATATTAGAAAGATAATAATAATAAAAGAATAAAAGAAGAGACGCGTAATGCGGTTCTATGGTGTAATGGTTAGCATTCTGGACTTTGAATCCAGCGATCTGAGTTCGAGTCTCGGTAGAACCTTTTAAAATCATATTAGAAAGATAATAATAATAAAAAGAATAAAAGAAGAGACGCGTAACGCGGTTCTATGGTGTAATGGTTAGCATTCTGGACTTTGAATCCAGCGATCTGAGTTCGAGTCTCGGTAGAACCTTTTAAAATCATATTAGAAAGATAATAATAATAAAAGAATAAAAGAAGAGACGCGTAACGCGGTTCTATGGTGTAATGGTTAGCATTCTGGACTTTGAATCCAGCGATCTGAGTTCGAGTCTCGGTAGAACCTTTTAAAATCATATTAGAAAGATAATAATAATAAAAGAATAAAAATCCAGAAGAGACGCGTTAACGCGGTTCTATGGTGTAATGGTTAGCATTCTGTAAATCCAGCGATCTGAGTTCGAGTCATTCTAAACATTTAGAATCCAATAAAAGAATAAAAGAAGAGACGATCTTCTATGAGTTCGGACTTTGAATCCAGTCTGAGTTCGAGTCTCGGTAGAACCTTTAAAATCATATTAGAAAGATAATAATAATAAAAGAATAAAAAAGAGACGCGTAATGCGGTTCTATGGTGTAATGGTTAGCATTCTGGACTTTGAATCCAGCGATCTGAGTTCGAGTCTCGGTAGAACCTTTTAAAATCATATTAGAAAGATAATAATAATATAAGAAATAAAAGAAGAAGCGCGTAACGCGGTTCTATGGTGTAATGGTTAGCATTCTGGACTTTGAATCCAGCGATCTGAGTTCGAGTCTCGGTAGATCCTTTTAAAATCATATTAGAAAGATAATAATAATAAAAGAATAAAAGAAGAGACGCGTAATGCGGTTCTATGGTGTAATGGTTAGCATTCTGGACTTTGATTCCAGCGATCTGAGTTCGAGTCTCAGTAGAACCTTTTAAAATCATATTAGAAAGATAATAATAATAAAAAAAATAAAAAGAAGAGACGCGTAACGCGGTTCTATGGTGTAATGGTTAGCATTCTGGACTTTGAATCCAGCGATCTGAGTTCGAGTCTCGGTAGAACCTTTTAAAATCATATTAGAAAGATAATAATAATAAAAAGAATAAAAGAAGAGACGCGTTACGTTCTATGCGGTTCTATGGACTTTAATGGATCTGAGTTCATTCTGGACTTTGAATCCATTAGAAAGATCTGAGTTCGAGTCTCGGTTCTAGAACCTTTCTGGAAAATCATAGTTAGAAAGATAATAAACCTTTTAAAATCAATAAAAGAAGATAATAAAGAATAAAAGAAGAGACGCGGTTCTATGGTGTAATGGTTAGCATTCTGGACTTTGAATCCAGCGATCTGAGTTCGAGTCTCGGTAGAACCTTTTAAAATCATATTAGAAAGATAATAATAATAAAAAATAAAAAAGAAAGAGACGTAACGCGGTTCTATGGTGTAATGGTTAGCATTCTGGACTTTGAATCCAGCGATCTGAGTTCGAGTCTCGGTAGAACCTTTTAAAATCATATTAGAAAGATAATAATAATAAAAGAATAAAAGAAGAGACGCGTAATGCGGTTCTATGGTGTAATGGTTAGCATTCTGGACTTTGAATCCAGCGATCTGAGTTCGAGTCTCGGTAGAACCTTTTAAAATCATATTAGAAAGATAATAATAATAAAAGAAAAAAAAAAAAGAGAAAAGAAAGAATCGTAACGCTGAGAAAGATAGTTCGAGTTCTGCAGAATCTTTCAAATCATATTAGTTCTATGGTGTAATGGTTAGCATTCTGGACTTTGAATCCAGCGATCTGAGTTCGAGTCTCGGTAGAACCTTTTAAAATCATATTAGAAAGATAATAATAATAAAAGAATAAAAGAAGAGACGCGTAACGCGGTTCTATGGTGTAATGGTTAGCATTCTGGACTTTGAATCCAGCGATCTGAGTTCGAGTCTCGGTAGAACCTTTTAAAATCATATTAGAAAGATAATAATAATAAAAGAATAAAAGAAGAGACGCGTAACGCGGTTCTATGGTGTAATGGTTAGCATTCTGGACTTTGAATCCAGCGATCTGAGTTCGAGTCTCGGTAGAACCTTTTAAAATCATATTAGAAAGATAATAAGAATAAAAGAAGAGACGCGTAAAAGAAGAGACGGACTTTGAATCCAGCGGTTCGAGTCTCAGTGTAGAACCTTTTTAAAATCATTCTTAGAAAGATAATTGAAAAAGAATAAAGAAGAGATCTGAGTTCGAGTCTCGGTTAGAACCTTTTAAAATCATCTGAGTTCGAAAGATAACCTTTTAAAATCAATTAAAAAATAAAATAAAGAATAAAGAAGAGACGCGTAACGCGGTTCTATGGTGTAATGGTTAGCATTCTGGACTTTGAATCCAGCGATCTGAGTTCGAGTCTCAAGTAGAACCTTTTAAAATCATATTAGAAAGATAATAATAATAAAAGAAATAAAAAGAAGAGACGCGTAATGCGGTTCTATGGTGTAATGGTTAGCATTCTGGACTTTGAATCCAGCGATCTGAGTTCGAGTCTCGGTAGAACCTTTTAAAATCATATTAGAAAGATAATAATAATAAAAGAATAAAAGAAGAGACGCGTTAGACGGTTCTATGGTGTAATGGTCTATTCTGGACTTTGAATCCAGCGATCTGAGTTCGAGTCTCGGTAGAACCTTTTAAAATCATATTAGAAAGATAATAATAATAAAGAAATAAAAGAAGAGACCAGCGATTCTATGAATGGTTAGCATTCTGGACTTTGAATCCAGCGATCTGAGTTCGAGTCTCTTTTAAAATCATATTAGAAAGATAATAATAATAAAAGAATAAAAGAAGAGACGCGTAATGCGGTTCTATTCTGTAATGGTTAGCATTCTGGACTTTGAATCCAGCGATCTGAGTTCGAGTCTTCGGTAGAACCTTTGAATAAAATCATATTAGAAAAAATAATTAAAAATAAAAAATAAAAAAAAGAAGAGATGCATCATGCGGTTCTATGGTGTAATGGTTAGCATTCTGGACTTTGAATTCTGCGATCTGAGTTCGCGTCTCAGTAGAACCTTTTAAAATCATATTAGAAAGATAATAATAATAAAAGAATAAAAGAAGAGACAGGTAACGCGGTTCTATGGTGTAATGGTTAGCATTCTGGACCTTGAATCCAGTGATCTGAGTTCGAGTCTCGGTAGAACCTTTTAAAATCATATTAGAAAGATAATAATAATAAAAGAATAAAAGAAGAGACGCGTTACGCGGTTCTATGGTGTAATGGTTAGCATTCTTGACATTGAATCCAGCGATCTGAGTTCGAGTCTCGGTAGAACCTTTTAAAATCATATTAGAAAGATAATAATAATAAAAGAATAAAAGAAGAGACGCGTAACGCGGTTCTATGGTGTAATGGTTAGCATTCTGGACTTTGAATCCAGCGATCTGAGTTCGAGTCTCGGTAGAACCTTTTAAAATCATATTAGAAAGATAATAAAAAATAAAAGAAAATAAAAGAAATGAGACGACTTTTGAATCAGCGGTTCTATGGTGAACCTTTTAAATCATATTAGAAAGTTAGCATTCTGGACATTTGAATCCAGCGATCTGAGTTCGAGTCTCGGTAGAACCTTTTAAAATCATATTAGAAAGATAATAATAATAAAAGAATAAAAGAAGAGACGCGTTACGCGGTTCTATGGTGTAATGGTTAGCATTCTGGACATTGAATCCAGCGATCTGAGTTCGAGTCTCGGTAGAACCTTTTAAAATCATATTAGAAAGATAATAATAATATAAGAAATAAAAATAAAAGAAGAGACGCGTTACGCGGTTCTATGGTGTAATGGTTAGCATTCTGGACTTTGAATCCAGCGATCTGAGTTCGAGTCTCAGTAGAACCTTTTAAAAATCATATTAGAAAGATAATAATAATAAAAGAATAAAAGAAGGACGTTAACGCGGTTCTATGGTGTAATGGTTAGCATTCTGGACTTTGAATCCAGCGATCTGAGTTCGAGTCTCGGTAGAACGCTTTTCTATGGTGTAATGGTTAGCATTCTGGAATTGATATCTGAGTTCGAAAGAACCTAAAATAATAATAAAATAAAGAATAAAAAAGAGACGCGTAATGCGGTTCTATGGTGTAATGGTTAGCATTCTGGACTTTGAATCCAGCGATCTGAGTTCGAGTCTCGGTAGAACCTTTTAAAATCATATTAGAAAGATAATAATAATAAAAAATAAAAGAAGAGACGCGTAATGCGGTTCTATGGTGTAATGGTTAGCATTCTGGACTTTGAATCCAGCGATCTGAGTTCGAGTCTCAGGTAGAACCTTTAAAAATCATATTAGAAAAAAGATAATAATAATAAAAGAAATAAAATCATAAAAGATAATAATAATAAAAGAAAAAAGAAGAGACGCGGTTCTATGGTGTAATGGTTAGCATTCTGGACTTTGAATCCAGCGATCTGAGTTCGAGTCTCGGTAGAACCTTTTAAAATCATATTAGAAAGATAATAATAATAAAAGAATAAAAAAGAAGAGACGCGTTACGCGGTTCTATGGTGTAATGGTTAGCATTCTGGACTTTGAATCCAGCGATCTGAGTTCGAGTCTCAGTAGAACCTTTTAAAATCATATTAGAAAGATAATAAGAATAAAAAGAAAGAAGAGCGTAATGCGGTTCTATGGTGTAATGGTTAGCATTCTGGACTTTGAATCCAGCGATCTGAGTTCGAGTCTCAGTAGAACCTTTTTTAAAATCATATTAGAAAGATAATAATAATAAAGAATAAAAGAAGAGACGCGTAATGCGGTTCTATGGTGTAATGGTTAGCATTCTGGACTTTGAATCCAGCGATCTGAGTTCGAGTCTCAGTAGAACCTTTTAAAAATCATATTAGAAAGATAATAATAATAAAAGAATAAAAGAAGAGACGCGTAATGCGATTCTATGTTGTAATGGTTAGAATTCTGGACATTGAATCCAGCGATTTGAGTCTCGGTAGAAACTTTTAAAATCATATTAGAATGATAATAATAATAAAAGAAATAAAAAAAGGACGCGAAATGCGGTTCTTTGGTGTAATGGTTAGCATTCTGGACTTTGAATCCAGCGATCTGAGTTCGAGTCTCAGTAGAACCTTTTAAAATCATATTAGAAAGATAATAATAATAAAAATAAAAATAAAATGGAAGAGCATTCTGGACTTTGAATCCACTGCGAGTTCTATTTTAAAATCATATTAGAAAGATAATAATAATAAAAGAATAAAAAAGAAGAGACGCGTACGCGGTTCTGGACATTCTGGAATCCAGCGATCTGAGTTCGAGTCTCGGTAGAACCTTTTAAAATCATATTAGAAAGATAATAATAATAATAAAAGAAGTATTTGAATCTCCAGCGATCTGAGTTCGAGTATAAAATCATAATAGAAATAAAATTCTGGAAATCCAGCGATCTGAGTTCGACTCGTAACCTTTTAAAATCATATTAGGTTCTATGGTTCTATGGTGTAATGGTTAGCATTCTGGACTTTGAATCCAGCGATCTGAGTTCGAGTCTCGGTAGAACCTTTTAAAATCATATTAGAAAGATAATAATAATAAAAGAATAAAAGAAGAGACGCGTAACGCGGTTCTATGGTGTAATGGTTAGCATTCTGGACTTTGAATCCAGCGATCTGAGTTCGAGTCTCGGTAGAACCTTTTAAAATCATATTAGAAAGATAATAATAATAAAAGAAGAGACGCGTTACGCGGTTCTATGGTGTAATGGTTAGCATTCTGGACTTTGAATCCAGCGATCTGAGTTCGAGTCTCGGTAGAACCTTTTAAAATCATATTAGAAAGATAATAATAATAAAAGAAATAAAAGAAGACGATTGTAATGCGGTTCTATATGGTGTAATGGTTAGCATTCTGGACTTTGAATCCAGCGATCTGAGTTCGAGTCTCAGTAGAACCTTTTAAAATCATATTAGAAAGATAATAATAATAAAAAAATTAAAAGAAGAGACGCGTAATGCGATTCTATGTTGTAATGGTTAGAATTCTGGACATTGAATCCAGCGATTTGAGTTCGAGTCTCGGTAGAAACTTTTAAAATCATATTAGAAAGATAATAATAATAAAAAAAAAAAAATTCTGAGACGCGATAAGTCTCGCGTTCTATGGTGTAATGGAAAATAGCATTCTGGACTTTGAATCCAGCGATCTGAGTTCGAGTCTCGGTAGAACCTTTTAAATCATATTAGAAAGATAATAATAATAAAAAAAAAAAGAAGAGACGCGTAATGCGGTTCTATGGTGTAATGGTTAGCATTCTGGACTTTGAATCCAGCGATCTGAGTTCGAGTCTCAGTAGAACCTTTTAAAATCATATTAGAAAGATAATAATAATAAAAGAATAAAAGAAAGAGACGCGTAATGCGGTTCTATGGTGTAATGGTTAGCATTCTGGACTTTGAATCCAGCGATCTGAGTTCGAGTCTCATATTAGAAAGTAGAACCTTTTGGTGTAAAATTCATATTTGAAAGATCTGAGTTCGAGTAAACCTTTAAAAAAAAATAAAAAAAAAAGAAAGAGACGCGTAATGCGTAATGCGGTTCTATGGTGTAATGGTTAGCATTCTGGACTTTGAATCCAGCGATCTGAGTTCGAGTCTCCGTAGAACCTATTAAAATCATATTAGAAAGATAATAATAATAAAAAAATTAAAAGAAGAGACGCGTAATGCGATTCTATGTTGTAATGGTTAGAATTCTGGACTTTGAATCCAGCGATCTGAGTTCGAGTCTCAGTAGAACCTTTAAAAATCATATTAGAAAGATAATAATAATAAAAAAATAAAAGAAGAGACGCGTAATGCGGTTCTATGGTGTAATGGTTAGCATTCTGGACTTTGAATCCAGCGATCTGAGTTCGAGTCTCGGTAGAACCTTTTAAAATCATATTAGAAAGATAATAATAATAAAAGAATAAAAAAGAAGAGACGTTACGCGGTTCTATGGTGTAATGGTTAGCATTCTGGACTTTGAATCCAGCGATCTGAGTTCGAGTCTCGGTAGAACCTTTTAAAATCATATTAGAAAGATAATAATAATAAAAGAATAAAAATCAAGAGACGCGTAATGCGGTTCTATGGGTGTAATGGTTAGCATTCTGGACTTTGAATCCAGCGATCTGAGTTCGAGTCTCGGTAGAACCTTTTAAAATCATATTAGAAAGATAATAATAATAAAAAAAAATAAAAGAAAGAACGCGTAAAAATGGTTAGCATTCTGGACTTTGAATCCAGCGATCTGAGTTCGCTCGGTTCTATTAGAAAGATAATAATAATAAAAGAAAAAAGCATTCTAATGCGGTTCTATTGAATCCAGTTAGATCTGACTTTGAATCCAGCGATCTGAGTTCGAATCTCGGTAGAACTTTTAAAATCATATTAGAAAGATAATAATAATAAAAGAAAAAAAAAGAGACGCGTTATGCGGTTCTATGGTGTAATGGTTAGCATTCTGGACTTTGAATCCGGCGATCTGAGTTCGAGTCACGGTAGAACCTTTTAAAATCATATTAGAAAGATAATAATAATAAAAGAAATAAAACACGGGACGCGTAATCCGGTTCTATGGTGTAACGGTTAGCATTCTGGACTTTGAATCCAGCGATCTGAGTTCGAGTCTCGATAGAAACTTTTAAAATCATATTAGAAAGATAATAATAATAAAAGAAATAAAAGAAGAGACGCGTAATGCGGTTCTATGGTGTAATGGTTAGCATTCTGGACTTTGAATCCAGCGATCTGAGTTCGAGTCTCGGTAGAACCTTTTAAAATCATATTAGAAAGATAATAATAATAAAAGAAATAAAAGAAATGCCGCGTAATGCGGTTCTATGGTGTAATGGTTAGCATTCTGGACTTTGAATCCAGCGATCTGAGTTCGAGTCTCGGTAGAACCTTTGAAAATCATATTAGAAAGATAATAATAATAAAAGTAAAAAAGAAAGAGACGAGTAATTCGGTTCTATGGTGTAATGAACCATTCTGGAAATCCAGCGATCTGAGTTCGAAAGATAGAACCTTTTAAAATCATAAAAAGATAATAATAATAAAAAAATAAAGAAGAGACGCGTAATGCGGTTCTATGGTGTAATGGTTAGCATTCTGGACTTTGAATCCAGCGATCTGAGTTCGAGTCTCAGTAGAACCTTTTAAAATCATATTAGAAAGATAATAATAATAAAAAATAAAAGAAGAGACGCGTAACGCGGTTCTATGGTGTAATGGTTAGCATTCTGGACTTTGAATCCAGCGATCTGAGTTCGAGTCTCAGTAGAACCTTTTAAAATCATATTAGAAAGATAATAATAATAAAAGAATAAAAGAAGAGACGCGTAATGCGGTTCTATGGTGTAATGGTTAGCATTCTGGACTTTGAATCCAGCGATCTGAGTTCGAGTCTCAGTAGAACCTTTTAAAATCATATTAAAGAAAAAAAGATAATAATAATAAAAGAAATAAAAGAAGAGAATAATAAAAAAGAATAAAAGAAGCGTAATGCGGTTCTATGGTGTAATGGTTTAGCATTCTGGACTTTGAATCCAGCGATCTGAGTTCGAGTCTCAGTAGAACCTTTTAAAATCATATTAGAAAGATAATAATAATAAAAATAAAAAAGAAGAGACGCGTAACGCGGTTCTATGGTGTAATGGTTAGCATTCTGGACTTTGAATCCAGCGATCTGAGTTCGAGTCTCAGTAGAACCTTTTAAAATCATATTAGAAAGATAATAATAATAAAAAATAAAAAGAGACGCGTAATGCGGTTCTATGGTGTAATGGTTAGCATTCTGGACTTTGAATCCAGCGATCTGAGTTCGAGTCTCAGTAGAACCTTTTAAAATATTAGAAAGATAATAATAATAAAAAATAAAAAAAAGAGACGCGTAATGCGGTTCTATGGTGTAATGGTTAGCATTCTGGACTTTGAATCCAGCGATCTGAGTTCGAGTCTCAGTAGAACCTTTTAAAATCATATTAGAAAGATAATAATAATAAAATAAAATAAAAGAAGAGACGCGTAATTTCTATGGTGTAATGGTTAGCATTCTGGACTTTGAATCCAGCGATCTGAGTTCGAGTCTTCTATGGTAGAACCTTTTTAAAAAATCATCTGAGTTAGAAAGATAATAAAAATAATAAAAGAAATAAAGAAAAGAAAAAAGAAAGAGATAATGCGGTTCTATGGTGTAATGGTTAGCATTCTGGACTTTGAATCCAGCGATCTGAGTTCGAGTCTCAGTAGAACCTTTTAAAATCATATTAGAAAGATAATAATAATAAAAGAAATAAAAAGAAGAATGCGGTGTAACTGGACGGTTCTATGGTGTAATGGTTAGCATTCTGGACTTTGAATCCAGCGATCTGAGTTCGAGTCTCAGTAGAACCTTTTAAAATCATATTAGAAAGATAATAATAATAAAAGAATAAAAAGAAAGAAGACGCGTAATGCGGTTCTATGGTGTAATGGTTAGCATTCTGGACTTTGAATCCAGCGATCTGAGTTCGAGTCTCGGTAGAACCTTTTTTAAAAATCATATTAGAAAGATAATAATAATAAAATAAATAAAAAGAAGACGCGTAACGCGGTTCTATGGTGTAATGGTTAGCATTCTGGACTTTGAATCCAGCGATCTGAGTTCGAGTCTCGGTAGAACCTTTTAAAATCATATTTTAAAATCATAAAAGAAAAAAAAAAGATAATAATAATTTGAAAAGTTCGAAGAACCTTTTAAAAATATTAGAAGATAATAATAATAAAAAAAATAAAAGAAGAGACGTTCTATTCTATGTAAATGGTTAGCATTCTGGACTTTGAATCCAGCGATCTGAGTTCGAGTCTCAGTAGAACCTTTTAAAATCATATTAGAAAGATAATAATAATAAAAAAAATAAAAAGAAGAGACGCGTTATGCGGTTCTATGGTGTAATGGTTAGCATTCTGGACTTTGAATCCAGCGATCTGAGTTCGAGTCTCAGTAGAACCTTTAAAATCATATTAGAAAGATAATAATAATAAAATAAAAAAAGAAAAAGAGACGCGTAATTTGGTTCTATGGTGTAATGGTTAGCATTCTGGACTTTGAATCCAGCGATCTGAGTTCGAGTCTCAGTAGAACCTTTTAAAATCATATTAGAAAGATAATAATAATAAAAGAATTAGAAGAACCGCGTAATGCGGTTCTATGGTGTAATGGTTAGCATTCTGGACTTTGAATCCAGCGATCTGAGTTCGAGTCTCGGTAGAACCTTTTAAAATCATATTAGAAAGATAATAATAATAAAAAATAAAAAGAAGAGACGCGTAATGCGGTTCTATGGTGTAATGGTTAGCATTCTGGACATTGAATCCAGCGATCTGAGTTCGAGTCTCGGTAGAACCTTTTAAAATCATATTAGAAAAATAATAATAATAAAAGAAGGGACGTATCATGCGGTTCTATGATGTAATGGTTAGCATTCTGGACTTTGAATCCAGCGATCTGAGTTCGAGTCTCGGTAGAACCTTTTAAAATCATATTAGAAAGATAATAATAATAAAAGAAATAAAAGAAGAGCCGCGTAATGCGGTTCTATGGTGTAATGGTTAGCATTCTGGACTTTGAATCCAGCGATCTGAGTTCGAGTCTCAGTAGTACCTTTTAAAACCTTTTAAAATCATATTAAAGAAAAAAGATAATAATAATAAAAAATAAAAGTTCGAGAAAAAGATAATAATAATAAAAAAAATAAAAGACGCGGTTCTATGGTGTAATGGTTAGCATTCTGGACTTTGAATCCAGCGATCTGAGTTCGAGTCTCAGTAGAACCTTTTAAAATCATATTAGAAAGATAATAATAATAAAAGAAATAAAAGAAAGAGACGCGTAATGCGGTTCTATGGTGTAATGGTTAGCATTCTGGACTTTGAATCCAGCGATCTGAGTTCGAGTCTCAGTAGAACCTTTTAAAATCATATTAGAAGATAGATAATAATAATAAAGAATAAAAGAAAGAGACGCGTTATGCGGTTCTATGGTGTAATGGTTAGCATTCTGGACTTTGAATCCAGCGATCTGAGTTCGAGTCTCAGTAGAACCTTTTAAAATCATATTAGAAAGATAATAATAATAAAAAATAAAAAAGAAGACGCGTAATGCGGTTCTATGGTGTAATGGTTAGCATTCTGGACTTTGAATCCAGCGATCTGAGTTCGAGTCTCAGTAGAACCTTTTAAAATCATATTAGAAAGATAATAATAATAAAAATAAAAGAAAGAAGAGCGTAACGCGGTTCTATGGTGTAATGGTTAGCATTCTGGACTTTGAATCCAGCGATCTGAGTTCGAGTCTCAGTAGAACCTTTTAAAATCATATTAGAAAGATAATAATAATAAAAAAATAAAAGAAGAGACGCGTAATGCGGTTCTATGGTGTAATGGTTAGCATTCTGGACTTTGAATCCAGCGATCTGAGTTCGAGTCTCAGTAGAACCTTTTAAAATCATATTAGAAATATAATAATAATAAAAGAATAAAAGAAATGGACGCGTGGACGCGGTTCTATGGTGTAATGGTTAAAAAAAGCATTCTGGACTTTGAATCCAGCGATCTGAGTTCGAGTCTCGAGGTAGAACCTTTTAAAATCATATTAGAAAGATAATAATAATAAAAGAAATAAAAAATGAAGAGACGCGTAACGCGGTTCTATGGTGTAATGGTTAGCATTCTGGACTTTGAATCCAGCGATCTGAGTTCGAGTCTCAGTAGAACCTTTTAAAATCATATTAGAAAGATAATAATAATAAAAGAAATAAAAAGAAGAGACGCGTTACGCGGTTCTATGGTGTAATGGTTAGCATTCTGGACTTTGAATCCAGCGATCTGAGTTCGAGTCTCAGTAGAACCTTTTAAAATCATATTAGAAAGATAATAATAATAAAAAATAAAAAGACGCGTCACGCGTTCTATGGTTAATGGTTAGCATTCTGGACTTTGAATCCAGCGATCTGAGTTCGAGTCTCGGTAGAACCTTTTAAAATCATATTAGAAAGATAATAATAATAAAAGAAATAAAAAGAAGAGACGCGTAATGCGGTTCTATGGTGTAATGGTTAGCATTCTGGACTTTGAATCCAGCGATCTGAGTTCGAGTCTCGGTAGAACCTTTTAAAATCATATTAGAAAGATAATAATAATAAAAGAATAAAAGAAGAGACGCGTCCAGCGGTTCTATGGTGTAATGGTTAGCATTCTTGACTTTGAATCCAGCGGTCTGAGTTCGAGTCTCGGTAGAACCTTTTAAAATTATATTAGAAAGATAATAATAATAAAAAAATAAAAAGAAGAACGCGGTTCTATGGTTAATGGTTAGCATTCTGGACTTTGAATCCAGCGATCTGAGTTCGAGTCTCAGTAGAACCTTTTAAAATCATATTAGAAAGATAATAATAATAAAAAATAAAGAAGAGACGAGTAATGCGGTTCTATGCGGTTCTATGAATCCCGTTCTGTAATGGTTAGCATTCTGGACTTTGAATCCAGCGATCTGAACTTTCTGAGTTCGAGTCAGTAGAACCTTTTAAAATCATATTAGAAAGATAATAATAATAAAAGAAATAAAAGAAGAGATGCGTTACGCGGTTCTATGGTGTAATGGTTAGCATTCTGGACTTTGAATCCAGCGATCTGAGTTCGAGTCTCGGTAGAACCTTTTAAAATCATCTTAGAAAGATAATAATAATAAAAGAAATAAAAGAAAAGCCGCGTAATGCGGTTCTATGGTGTAATGGTTAGCATTCTGGACTTTGAATCCAGCGATCTGAGTTCGAGTCTCGGTAGAACCTTTTAAAATCATATTAGAAAGATAATAATAATAAAAAATAAAAAAGAAGAGACGCGTAATGCGGTTCTATGGTGTAATGGTTAGCATTCTGGACTTTGAATCCAGCGATCTGAGTTCGAGTCTCAGTAGAACCTTTTAAAATCATATTAGAAAGATAATAATAATAAAAGAATAAAAGAAGACGCGTTACGCGGTTCTATGGTGTAATGGTTAGCATTCTGGACTTTGAATCCAGCGATCTGAGTTCGAATGTCTCAGTAAAATCATTTTAAAAGATCATATTAGAAAAATAATAATAATACAAGAAATAAAAGAAGAGCCGCGTTATGCGGTTCTATGGTGTAATGGTTAGCATTCTGGACTTTGAATCCAGCGATCTGAGTTCGAGTCTCGGTGGAACCTTTTAAAATCATATTAGAAAGATAATAATTATGCAAGAAATAAAAGGAGTCCCGCGTAAAGCGGTTCTATGGTGTAATGGTTTGCATTCTGGACTTTGAATCCAGCGATATGAGTTCAAGTCTCGGTAGAACCTTTTAAAATCATATTAGAAAGATAATAATAATAAAATAAATAAAAGAAACGCGTAATGCGGTTCTATGGTGTAATGGTTAGCATTCTGGACTTTGAATCCAGCGATCTGAGTTCGAGTCTCAGTAGAACCTTTAAAATCATATTAGAAGATAATAATAATAAAAAAAATAAAGAAGACATTCTATGGTGTAATGGTTAGCATTCTGGACTTTTGAATCCAGCGATCTGAGTTCGAGTCTCAGTAGAACCTTTTAAAATCATATTAGAAATATAATAATAAAAAAAGAAATAAAAAGCAAGAGACGCGTAATGCGGTTCTATGGTGTAATGGTTAAGGCATTCTGGACTTTGAATCCAGCGATCTGAGTTCGAGTCTCGGTAGAACCTTTAAAATCATATTAGAAAGATAATAATAATAAAAAAATAAAAAGAAGGACGCGTAATGCGGTTCTATGGTGTAATGGTTAGCATTCTGGACTTTGAATCCAGCGATCTGAGTTCGAGTCTCAGTAGAACCTTTTAAAATCATATTAGAAAGATAATAATAATAAAAGAATAAAAGAAGAGACGCGTAATGCGGTTCTATGGTGTAATGGTTAGCATTCTGGACTTTGAATCCAGCGATCTGAGTTCGAGTCTCGGTAGAACCTTTTAAAATCATATTAGAAATCCGGCGATTCGAGTCTCGGTAATAATAATAAAAAGAATAAAAGAAGAGACGCGTAATGCGGTTCTATGGTGTAATGGTTAGCATTCTGGACTTTGAATCCAGCGATCTGAGTTCGAGTCTCAGTAGAACCTTTTAAAATCATATTAGAAAGATAATAATAATAAAAAAAATAAAAGAAGAGACGCGTCATGCGGCTCTATGGTGTAATGGTTAGCATTCTGGACTTTGAATCCAGCGATCTGCGTTCGAGTCTCCGGTAGAACCTTTTAAAATCATATTAGAAAGATAATAATAATAAAAGAAATAAAAAGAAAAGACGCGTCATGCGGTTCTATGGTTCAGTAATAGTTTTAAAATCATCTGGACTTTGAATCCAGGACGATCTGAGTTCGAGTCTCAGTAGAACCTTTTAAAATCATATTAGAAAGATAATAATAATAAAAGAAATAAAGAAGACGCGTAACGCGGTTCTATGGTGTAATGGTTAGCATTCTGGACTTTGAATCCAGCGATCTGAGTTCGAGTCTCGGTAGAACCTTTTAAAATCATATTAGAAAGATAATAATAATAAAAATAAAAATAAAAGATGGTGTAATAGTTAGCATTCTGGACTTTGAATCCAGCGATCTGGTTCTAGTCTCGGTAGAACCTTTTAAAATCATATTAGAAAGTAATAATAATAAAAGAATAAAAGAGAAAATGGACTCTTGAATCCACTTTGCGATCTGAGTTCGAGTCTCGGTAGAACCTTTTAAAATCATATTAGAAAGATAATAATAATAAAAGAAATAAAAAAGAGACGCATGCGGCGGTTCTATGGTGTAATGGTTAGCATTCTGGACTTTGAATCCAGCGATCTGAGTTCGAGTCTCAGTAGAACCTTTTAAAATCATATTAGAAAGATAATAATAATAAAAAAAATAAAAGAAGCGTAACGCGGTTCTATGGTGTAATGGTTAGCATTCTGGACTTTGAATCCAGCGATCTGAGTTCGAGTCTCAGTAGAACCTTTCTGAAAATCATATTAGAAAAATCATAATAATAATAAAAAGAATAAAAGAAGAGACGCGTAATGCGGTTCTATGGTGTAATGTTTAGCATTCTGGACTTTGAATCCAGCGATCTGAGTTCGAGTCTCAGTAGAACCTTTTTAATCATATTAGAAAAGATAATAATAATAAAAAATAAAAAAGAGACGTCGCGGTTCTATGGTGTAATGGTTAGCATTCTGGACTTTGAATCCAGCGATCTGAGTTCGAGTCTCAGTAGAACCTTTTAAAATCATATTAGAAAGATAATAATAATAAAAGAATAAAAGAAGAGACGCGTAATGCGGTTCTATGGTGTAATGGTTAGCATTCTGGACTTTGAATCCAGCGATCTGAGTTCGAGTCTCAGTAGAACCTTTAAAATCATATTAGAAAGATAATAATAATAAAAGAATAAAAAAAGAGACAGCGTAACGCGGTTCTATGGTGTAATGGTTAGCATTCTGGACTTTGAATCCAGCGATCTGAGTTCGAGTCTCAGTAGAACCTTTTAAAATCATATTAGAAAGATAATAATAATAAAAATAAAAAAAATGAAGAGCATTCTGGACTTTGAATCCAACGCTGAGTTCTATGGTGTAATAATAAAAGGTTAACGCATTCTGGACTTTAGAATTCCAGCGATCTGAGTTCGAGTCTCAGTAGAACCTTTTAAAATCATATTAGAAAGATAATAATAATAAAAAATAAAAGAAGAGACGCGTAATGCGGTTCTATGGTGTAATGGTTAGCATTCTGGACTTTGAATCCAGCGATCTGAGTTCGAGTCTCAGTAGAACCTTTAAAATCATATTAGAAAGATAATAATAATAAAAGAATAAAAATAAGAGACGCGTAACGCGGTTCTATGGTGTAATGGTTAGCATTCTGGACTTTGAATCCAGCGATCTGAGTTCGAGTCTCAGTAGAACCTTTTAAAATCATATTAGAAAGATAATAATAATAAAAAAATAAAAGAAATAAAAAGTTATCGGTTCTATGGTGTAATGGTTAGCATTCTGGACTTTGAATCCAGCGATCTGAGTTCGAGTCTCAGTAGAACCTTTTAAAATCATATTAGAAAGATAATAATAATAAAAGAATAAAAGAAGAGACGCGTAATGCGGTTCTATGGTGTAATGGTTAGCATTCTGGACTTTGAATCCAGCGATCTGAGTTCGAGTCTCAGTAGAACCTTTTAAAATCATATTAGAAAGATAATAATAATAAAAATAAAAAAAGAAGGACGCGTAATGCGGTTCTATGGTGTAATGGTTAATGGTCTGGACTTTGGATCTTTTGAATCTGAGTTCAGTCTCAGTATTTAAAATCATCTTAGAAAGATAATAATAATAAAATAAATAAAAAGTAATGCGGTTCTGTGGTGTAATGAATTCCTTTTAAAATCCAGCGATCTGAGTTCGAGTCTCAGTAGAACCTTTTAAAATCATATTAGAAGATAATAATAAAAGAATAAAAAAGAAAGACGCGTAACGCGGTTCTATCTATGGTTCGTAATGGTTAGCATTCTGGACTTTGAATCCAGCGATCTGAGTTCGAGTCTCAGTAGAACCTTTTAAAATCATATTAGAAAGATAATAATAATAAAAGAAATAAAAAGAAGAGACGCGTAATGCGGTTCTATGGTGTAATGGTTAGCATTCTGGACTTTGAATCCAGCGATCTGAGTTCGAGTCTCAGTAGAACCTTTTAAAATCATATTAGAAAGATAATAATAATAAAATAATAAAAAGAAGAGACATGTAACGCGGTTCTATGGTGTAATGGTTAGCATTCTGGACTTTGAATCCAGCGATCTGAGTTCGAGTCTCTAGGTAGAACCTTTTAAAATCATATTAGAAAGATAATAATAAAAAATAAAAGAAGAGACGCGTTACGCGGTTCTATGGTGTAATGGTTAGCATTCTGGACTTTGAATCAGCGATCTGAGTTCGAGTCTCAGTAGAACCTTTTAAAATCATATTAGAAAGATAATAATAATAAAAAGAAAAAAAGAAGAGACGCGTCATGCGGTTCTATGGTGTAATGGTTAGCATTCTGGACTTTGAATCCAGCGATCTGAGTTCGAGTCTCAGTAGAACCTTTTAAAAATCATATTAGAAATATAATAATAAAACTTTGAATAAAAAAAGGACGCGTCATGCGGTTCTATGTAATGGTTAGCATTCTGGACTTTCTGGAATCCAGCGATCTGAGTTCGAGTCTCAGTAGAACCTTTTAAAATCATATTAAAAGATAATAATAATAAAAGAATAAAAAGAAGAGGACGTAACGGTTCTATGGTGTAATGGTTAGCATTCTGGACTTTGAATCCAGCGATCTGAGTTCGAGTCTCGGTAGAACCTTTTAAAATCATATTAGAAAGATAATAATAATAAAAGAATAAAAAAAGACGCGTTACGCAGTTCTGCGGTTCTATGGTATAATGGTTAGCATTCTGGACTTTGAATCCAGCGATCTGAGTTCGAGTCTCAGTAGAACCTTTTAAAATCATATTAGAAAGATAATAATAATAAAAGAAAATAAAAATAAAAGACGCGTAATGCGGTTCTATGGTGTAATGGTTAGCATTCTGGACTTTGAATCCAGCGATCTGAGTTCGAGTCTCAGTAGAACCTTTTAAAATCATATTAGAAAGATAATAATAAAAAAAAATAAAAAAAGAGACGCGTAACGCGGTTCTATGGTGTAATTCTGGTTAGCGATCATTCTGGACTTTGAATCCAGCGATCTGAGTTCGAGTTCTCTCGTAGAACCTTTTTAAAATCATATTAGAAAGATAATAATAATAAAAGAAAAAAAAAGAAAAGACGCGTAATGCGGTTCTATGGTGTAATGGTTAGCATTCTGGACTTTGAATCCAGCGATCTGAGTTCGAGTCTCGAAAGAACCTTTTAAAATCATATTAGAAGATAATAATAATAAAAAGAATAAAAAGAAGACGCGTAAATGCGGTTCTTTAATTGTAATGGTTAGCATTCTGGACTTTGAGATCCAAAGATCTGTGTTCAGTCTCAAGAACTTTTTAAATCATATTAGAAAGATAATAATAATAAAAGAAATAAAAAGAAGACGCGTAATGCGGTTCTATGGTGTAATGGTTAGCATTCTGGACTTTGAATCCAGCGATCTGAGTTCGAGTCTCGGTAGAACCTTTTAAAATCATATTAGAAAGATAATAATAATAAAAGAATAAAAGAAGAGACGCGTAATGCGGTTCTGTTGTGTAATGGTTAGCATTCTGGACTTTGAATCCAGCGATCTGAGTTCGAGTCTCGGTAGAACCTTTTAAAATCATATTAGAAAGATAATAATAATAAAAGAATAAAAGAAGAGACGCGTAACGCGGTTCTATGGTGTAATGGTTAGCATTCTGGACTTTGAATCCAGCGATCTGAGTTCGAGTCTCGGTAGAACCTTTTAAAATCATATTAAGAAAGATAATAATAATAAAGAAATAAAAGAAGAGACGCGTAATGCGGTTCTATGGTGTTAAGAATAATGGTTAGCATTCTGGACTTTGAATCCAGCGATCTGAGTTCGAGTCTCAGTAGAACCTTTTAAAATCATATTAGAAAGATAATAATAATAAAAGAATAAAAAGAAAGACGCGTAATGCGGTTCTATGGTGTAATGGTTAGCATTCTGGACTTTGAATCCAGCGATCTGAGTTTCGAGTCTCGGTAGAACCTTTTAAAATCATATTAGAAAGATAATAATAATAAAAAAAATAAAAAAGAGACGCGTAATGCGGTTCTATGGTGTAATGGTTAGCATTCTGGACTTTGAATCCAGCGATCTGAGTTCGAGTCTCAGTAGAACCTTTTAAAATCATATTAGAAAGATAATAATAATAAAGAATAAAAAAAGACGCGTAATGCGGTTCTATGGTGGTAATGGTTAGCATTCTGGACTTTGAATCCAGCGATCTGAGTTCGAGTCTCAGTAGAACCTTTTAAAATCATATTAGAAAGATAATAATAATAAAATAAAAAAAAAGAGATCAATCGGTTCTATGGTGTAATGGTTTAGCATTCTGGACTTTGAATCCAGCGATCTGAGTTCGAGTCTCAGTAGAACCTTTTAAAAATCATATTAGAAAGATAATAATAATAAAAAATAAAAGAAGAGACGCGTAACGCGGTTCTATGGTGTAATGGTTAGCATTCTGGACTTTGAATCCAGCGATCTGAGTTCGAGTCTCAGTAGAACCTTTTTAAAATCATATTAGAAAGATAATAATAATAAAGAATAAAAGAAGAGACGCGTTATGCGGTTCTATGGTGTAATGGTTAGCATTCTGGACTTTGAATCCAGCGATCTGAGTTCGAGTCTCAGTAGAACCTTTTAAAATCATATTAGAAAGATAATAATAATAAAAGAAATAAAAGAAAAACGCGTAACGCGGTTCTATGGTGTAATGGTTAGCATTCTGGACTTTGAATCCAGCGATCTGAGTTCGAGTCTCAGGTAGAACCTTTTAAAATCATATAATAAAAGAAAAGAGAAGACGCAACAGGCGGTTCTATGTAATGTAAAAGTTAGCAACTTCGAATCCAATCTGAGTTCGAGTCTCAGTAGAACCTTTTAAAAATCATAATAGAAAGATAATAATAATAAAGAAGGACGCGTAACGCGGTTCTATGGTGTAATGGTTAGCATTCTGGACTTTGAATCCAGCGATCTGAGTTCGAGTCTCGGTAGAACCTTTTAAAATCATATTAGAAAGATAATAATAATAAAAGAATAAAAGAAGAGATGCGTTACGCGGTTCTATGGTGTAATGGTTAGCATTCTGGACTTTGAATCCAGCGATCTGAGTTCGAGTCTCGGTAGAACCTTTTAAAATCATATTAGAAAGATAATAATAATAAAAGAATAAAAGAAGAGACGCGTAATGCGGTTCTATGGTGTAATGGTTAGCATTCTGGACATTGAATCCAGCGATCTGAGTTCGAGTCTCAGTAGAACCTTTAAAATCATATTAGAAAAGATAATAATAATAAAAGAATAAAAGAAGAGACGCGTGACGCGGTTCTGTATGGTGTAATGGTTAGCATTCTGGACTTTGAATCCAGCGATCTGAGTTCGAGTCTCAGTAGAACCTTTTAAAATCATATTAAAGATAATAATAATAAAAGAATAAAAAAGACTCGTAAAAGTGTAATGGTTAGCATTCTGGACTTTGAATCCAGCGATCAGGTTCGAGTCTCAGTAGAACCTTTAAAAATCATATTGAAGATAATAATAATAAAAGAATAAAAAAAGACGTGTAACGCGGTTCTATGGTGTAATGGTTGGCATTCTGGACTTTGAATCCAGCGATCTGAGTTCGAGTCTCAGTAGAACCTTTTAAAATCATATTAGAAAGATAATAATAATAAAAATAAAAAAGAATCGCGTTACGCGGTTCTATGGTGTAATGGTTAGCATTCTGGACTTTGAATCCAGCGATCTGAGTTCGAGAGTCTCAGTAGAACCTTTTTAAAATCATATTAGAAGATAATAATAATAAAAGAATAAAAGAAGAGACGCGTAACGCGGTTCTATGGTGTAATTCTGGACTTTGAATCCAGCGATCTGAGTTCGAGTCTCGGTAGAATAAATCCATCATATTAGTTCGAAGTCTCAAAGACCCTAAAATCATATTAGAAAAATAATAATAATAAAAATAAAGAGAGACGCGTAACGCGGTTCTATGGTGTAATGGTTAGCATTCTGGACTTTGAATCCAGCGATTCTGAGTTTTAAAATCATATTGAAAATAATAATAATAAAAGAATAAAAGAAGATACCTTTCTAAAATCATACTTTGAATCCAGCGATCTGAGTTCGAAGAACCTTTTAAAATAAAAAAATAAATAAAGAAGAAGAGACGCGTAACGCGGTTCTATGGTGTAATGGTTAGCATTCTGGACTTTGAATCCAGCGATCTGAGTTCAGTCTCAGTAGAACCTTTTAAAATCATATTAGAAAGATAATAATAATAAAAAAATAAAAGAAGAGACGCGTAATGCGGTTCTATGGTGTAATGGTTAGCATTCTGGACTTTGAATCCAGCGATCTGAGTTCGAGTCTCAGTAGAACCTTTTAAAATCATATTAGAAAGATAATAATAAAAATATAAAAGAAGAGACGCATCATGCGGTTCTATAAATGTAATGGTTAGCATTCTGGACTTTGAATCCAGCGATCTGAGTTCGAGTCTCAGTAGAACCTTTCAAAATCATATTAGAAAAATAATAATAAAAGAATAAAAAAGAGACGCGTAATGCGGTTCTATGGTGTAATGGTTAGCATTCTGGACTTTGAATCCAGCGATCTGAGTTCGAGTCTCAGTAGAACCTTTTAAAATCATATTAAAAGATAATAATAATAAAAAAATAAAAGAAAGGACGCGTAATGCGGTTCTATGGTGTAATGGTTAGCATTCTGGACTTTGAATCCAGCGATCTGAGTTCAAGTCTCAGTAGAACCTTTTAAAATCATATTAGAAGATAATAATAATAATAAAATAAAAGAAAGACGCGTAACGCGGTTCTATGGTGTAATGGTTAGCATTCTGGACTTTGAATCCAGCGATCTGAGTTCGAGTCTCAGTAGAACCTTTTAAAATCATATTAGAAAGATAATAATAATAAAAAAAATAAAAGAAAATACGCGTTATGCGGTTCTATGGTGTAATGGTTAGCATTCTGGACTTTGAATCCAGCGATCTGAGTTCGAGTCTCAGTAGAACCTTTTAAAATCATATTAGAAAGATAATAATAATAAAAATAAAAAAAAGAGACGCGTAACGCGGTTCTATGGTGTAATGGTTAGCATTCTGGACTTTGAATCAAGCGATCTGGAACCTTTTAAAAATTCGAGTAATCATAATAAAACCTTTTAAAATTCATATCCAGCGATCTGAAGTCTCGGCAGATAAAATAATAATAAAAGAATAAAGAAAGAAGACGTAACGCAGTTCTATGGTGTAATGGTTAGCATTCTGGACTTTGAATCCAGCGATCTGAGTTCAGTCTCAGTAGAACCTTTTAAATCATATTAGAAAGATAATAATAATAAAAAAAATAAAAGAGATGCGTAACGCGGTTCTATGGTGTAATGGTTAGCATTCTGGACTTTGAATCCAGCGATCTGAGTTCAGTCTCAGTAGAACCTTTTAAAATCATATTAGAAAAGATAATAATAATAAAAAATAAAAAGAAAAGACGCGTCACGCGGTTCTATGGTGTAATGGTTAGCATTCTGGACTTTGAATCCAGCGATCTGAGTTCGAGTCTCAGTAGAACCTTTTAAAATCATATTAGAAAGATAATAATAATAAAAGAATAAAAAAAAGAGACGCGTAACGCGGTTCTATGGTGTAATGGTTAGCATTCTGGACTTTGAATCCAGCGATCTGAGTTCGAGTCTCAGTAGAACCTTTTAAAATCATATTAGAAAGATAATAATAATAAAAGAATAAAAAGAAAAACGCGTACTATGAATAACGCGGTTCTTCTGGACTTTAGTCAATCTGAGTTCGAGTCTCAGTATTTAAAATCATATATGAAAGATAATAATAATAAAGAATAAAGAATTGACGCGTAATGCGGTTCTATATAGTGTATTCTGACTTTGTTCTGAGTTCGAGTCGGTAGAACCTTTTAAAATCATATTAAAAGATAATAATAATAAAAGAAATAAAGAAAAGACGCGTAACGCGGTTCTATGGTGTAATGGTTAGCATTCTGGACTTTGAATCCAGCGATCTGAGTTCGAGTCTCAGTAGAACCTTTTAAAATCATATTAGAAAGATAATAATAATAAAAAATAAAAGAAGAGACGCGTAACGCGGTTCTATGGTGTAATGGTTAGCATTCTGGACTTTGAATCCAGCGATCTGAGTTCAAGTCTCAGTAGAACCTTTTTTAAATCATATTAGAAAGATAATAATAATAAAAGAATAAAAAGAAAAGACGCGTAACGCGGTTCTATGGTGTAATGGTTAGCATTCTGGACTTTGAATCCAGCGATCTGAGTTCGAGTCTCAGTAGAACCTTTAAAATCATATTAGAAAGATAATAATAATAAAAGAAAAAAAAAGAGACGCAAGACGGTTCTATGCGGTTCTTCTGGACTTTAAATCCAGCATTCTGAGTTCAGTCTCGGTATCCAGGAAGATCTGATAAAGAATAAAGAAGAGACGCGTCACGCGGTTCTATGGTAATGAACCATTCTGGAAAATCCAGCGATCTGAGTTCGAGTCTCAATAAACATTTAAAATCATAATAAAATAATAATAAATAAAGAATAAAAGAAGAGACGCGTAATACGGTTCTATGGTGTAATGGTTAGCATTCTGGACTTTGAATCCAGCGATCTGAGTTCGAGTCTCAGTAGAACCTTTTAAAATCATATTAGAAAAGATAATAATAATAAAAGAAAAAGAAAATAAAAGAATGGTTAGCATTCTGACTTTGAATCCAGCGATCTGAGTTCGAGTCTCGGAACCTTTTTAAAATCATATGAAAGATAATAATAATAAAAAAGAATTACGCATTCTGGACTATGGTGTAATGGTTAGCATTCTGGACCTTTGAAATCCAGCGATCTGAGTTCGAGTCTCAGTTCTAGAACCTTTTAAAATCATATTAGAAAGATAATAATAATAAAAAGAATAAAAAAAAGAAAAACGTTACGCGGTTCTATGGTGTAATGGTTAGCATTCTGGACTTTGAATCCAGCGATCTGAGTTCGAGTCTCAGTAGAACCTTTTAAATCATATTAGAAAGATAATAATAATAAAAGAATAAAAGAAGAAGACGCGTAATGCGTTCTATGGTGTAATGGTTAGCATTCTGGACTTTGAATCCAGCGATCTGAGTTCAAGTCTCAGTAGAACCTTTTAAAATCATATTAGAAAGATAATAATAATAAAAGAATAAAAAAGAAGAGACGCGTAACGCGGTTCTATGGTGTAATGGTTAGCATTCTGGACTTTGAATCCAGCGATCTGAGTTCGAGTCTCAGTAGAACCTTTTAAAATCATATTAGAAAGATAATAATAATAAAAGAATAAAAAAAAGACGCGTAACGCGGTTCTATGGTGTAATGGTTAGCATTCTGGACTTTAAATCCAGCGATCTGAGTTCGAGTCTCAGTAGAACCTTTTAAAATCATATTAAAAGATAATAATAATAAAAGAATAAAAAGAAAATGATTTTGCGTTTCTATGAATGCATTCTGGACTTTGAATCCAGCGATCTGTTCGAGTCTCAGTAGAACCTTTTAAAATCATATTATGTAAGATAATAATAAAAAAAATAAAGAAGAGACGCGTTCACGCGTTCTGGACATTGGTTAGCATTCTGGACTGAATCCAGCGATCTGAGTTCAGTCTCAGTAGAACCTTTTAAAATCATATTAGAAATAATATAATAATAATAAAAAGAAATAAAAAAAATCATATTAAAAGGACGTTAACGCGGTTCTAATGCGTGTAATGGTTAGCATTCTGGACTTTGAATCCAGCGATCTGAGTTCGAGTCTCAGTAGAACCTTTTTAAAATCATATTAGAAGATAATAATAATAAAAAGAATAAAAGAAGAGACAAATAATGCGGTTCTATGGTGTAATGGTTAGCATTCTGGACTTTGAATCAAGCGATCTGAGTTCGAGTCTCAGTAGAACCTTTTAAAATCATATTAGAAAGATAATAATAATAAAAGAATAAAAGAAGCAAATAATGCGGTTCTATGGTGTAATAAGTTAGCATTCTGGACTTTGAATCCCGCGATCTGAGTTCGAGTCTCAGTAGAACCTTTTAAAATCATATTAGAAATAATAATAATAAAAAAATAAAGAAGAGAATGCGTAACGCGGTTCTATGCACTAGTTCATTCTGGACTTTGAATCCAGGATCTGAGTTCTAATAGTTTAAAATTCTGGATAATTAATAAAGAATAAAAGAGTGATCTGAGTTCTATGGTCTCGAGTTAGCATTCTGGACTTTGAAATTCACCTAGAACCTTTTAAAATCATATTAGAAATAATAAAAAATAATAAAGAAGAGATGTAATGCGGTTCTATGGTTGTAATGGTTAGCATTCTGGACTTTGAATCCAGCGATCTGAGTTCGAGTCTCAGTAGAACCTTTTAATATCATATTAGAAAGATAATAATAATAAAAGAATAAAAGAAGAGACGCGTAACGCGGTTCTATGGTGTAATGGTTAGCATTCTGGACATTGAATCCAGCGATCTGAGTTCGAGTCTCGGTAGAACCTTTTAAAATCATATTAGAAAGATAATAATAATAATGGTTAGCATTCTGATTTGAAAAGCGAAAGTCTCGGAGAACCATATTACAAAGTAACGCGGTTCTATGGTGTAATGGTTAGCATTCTGGACTTTGAATCCAGCGATCTGAGTTCGAGTCTCGGTAGAACCTTTAAAATCATATTAGAAAGATAATAATAATAAAAAAAATAAAATAAAGAGACGCGTTACGCGGTTCTATGGTGTAATGGTTAGCATTCTGGACTTTGAATCCAGCGATCTGAGTTCAGTCTCAGTAGAACCTTTAAAATCATATTAAAAGATAATAATAATAAAAAATAAAAAAAGACGCGTTATGCAGTTCTATGGTGTAATAGTTAGCATTCTGGACTTTGAATCCAGCGATCTGAGTTCGAGTCTCAGTAGAACCTTTTAAAATCATATTAGAAAGATAATAATAAATAAAAGAAAGGGACGCGTAACGCGGTTCTATGGTGTAATGGTTAGCATTCTGGACTTTTTGAATCCAGCGATCTGAGTTCAGTCTCAGTAGAACCTTTTTAAAATCATATTAGAAATAATAATAATAAAAAATAAAAAGAAGAGACGTTTTGGGTTCTATGGTGTAATGGTTAGCATTCTGGACTTGAATCAGTGATCTGAGTTCGAGTCTCAGTGAACCTTTTAAAATCATATTAGAAAGATAATAATAATAAAAAAATAAAAGAAGAGAGACGCGTAATGCGGTTCTATGGTTGTAATGGTTAGCATTCTGGACTTTGAATTCTGAGTTCAAGTCTCAGTAGAACCTTTTAAAATCATATTAGAAAGATAATAATAATAAAAGAAATAAAAAAGAGACGTATTGCGGTTCTATGGTGTAATGGTTAGCATTCTGGACTTTGAATCCAGATCTGGTTCGAGTCTCAGTAGAACCTTTTAAAAATCATATTAGAAATATAATAATAATAAAAAAATAAAGAAGAGACGCATTATGCGTTCTATTCTATGGTGTTAATGGTTAGCATTCTGGACTTTGAATCAACAGTGATCTGAATAAAAGTTCGAGTCTATGGTGTCAGTAGAGATTCTTTTAAAATCATATTCAAAGAAATTAAAATAATAAAAAAAAAATAAAGAAGAGACGCGTCATGCGGTTCTATGGTGTAATGGTTTGCATTCTGGACATTGAATCCAGCGATCTGAGTTCGAGTCTCAGTAGAACCTTTTAAAAATCATATTTTAGAAATATAATAATAATAAAAAAAAATAAAAGAAAGAAGAGTTTCGTTCTATGGTGTAATGGTTAGCATTCTGGACTTTGAATCCAGCGATCTGAGTTCGAGTCTCAGTAGAACCTTTAAAAATCATATTAGAAAGATAATAATAATAAAAGAATAAAAAAGAGACGCGTTATCATTAGCATTGGACTTTAACTATGGATCTGAGTTCGAGTGTCAATAGTTAAATTCTGGATAATAATAATATAAGATCTGAATGTTCTATGTCTCAGTTAACCTTCTGGACTTTGAATCATATCTGGTTCGATCTCGGTAGATAGTAATAAAAAAGATAATAAATAAAAGAAAAAAAGAGAGCGCGTTTGGTTCTATGGTGTAATGGTTAGCATTCTGGACATTAGATCCAGCGATCTGAGTTCGAGTCTCGGTAGAACCTTTTTAAAATCATATTAGAAAGATAATAATAATAAAAAAATAAAAAAAGGACGCGTAACGCGGTTCTATGGTGTAATGGTTAGCATTCTGGACTTTGAATCCAGCGATCTGAGTTCGAGTCTCAGTAGAACCTTTAAAATCATATTAGAAAGATAATAATAATAAAAAAAAAAGAAGACGCGTTACGCGGTTCTATGGTGTAATGGTTAGCATTCTGGACATTAGATCCAGCGATCTGAGTTCATATTAGAAAGATCTCAATATAAAGAAGAGAAAAAATGAAGAGACCTTTCTGAACTAAAATCATATTCTGGACTTTGAAAGATAATCTCAATAACCTTTTAAAATCATATTAGAAATAAAAAAAATAAAAGAAGACGCGTTATGCGGTTCTATGGTGTAATGGTTAGCATTCTGGACTTTGAATCCAGCGATCTGAGTTCGAGTCTCGGTAGAACCTTTTAAAATCATATTAGAAAGATAATAATAATAAAAAAAATAAAAAGAAGAGACGCGTTACGCGGTTCTATGGTGTAATGGTTAGCATTCTGGACTTTGAATCCAGTGATCTGAGTTCGAGTCTCAGTAGAACCTTTTAAAATCATATTAGAAAGATAATAATAAAATAAAAAAAGACGCGTAACGCGGTTCTATGGTGTAATGGTTAGCATTCTGGACTTTGAATCCAGCGATCTGAGTTTCGAGTCTCGGTAGAACCTTTAAAAATCATATTAGAAAGATAATAATAATAAAAAGAAATAAAAAAAGAGACGCGTAACGCAGTTCTATGGTGTAATAATTAGCATTCTGGACTTTGAATCAGCGATCTGAGTTCAAAGAGTCTCAGTAGAACCTTTTAAAATCATATTAGAAATAATAATAATAAAAAGAAATAAAAGAAGAGCCGCGTCCAGCGGTTCTATGGTGTAATGGTTAGTATTCTGGACTTTGAATCCAGGATCTGAGTTCGAGTCTCGTAGAACCTTTTTAAAATCATATTAGAAAGATAATAATAATAAAAAAATAAAAAAAAGGTTAGCATTCGCGTAATGCTGAGTTCTATGGTGTAATGCTTAGCATTCTGGACTTTGAATCCAGCGATCTGAGTTCAAGTCTCGTTCGTAGAACCTTTTAAAATCATATTAAATTATAATAGATAAAAAAAAAAAAGAAGAGACGCGTAAGGCGGTTTATGGTGTAATGGTTAGCATTCTGGACTTTGAAAGATGAAGAGCGATCTGAGTTCGAGTCTCAGTAGAACCTTTTAAAATCATATTAGAAAGAAATAATAATAAAAAATAAAAAGAAAGACAGTTACGCGGTTCTATTTGTAGTGGTTAGCATTCTACATTGAATAAGACGATCTGAATTCGAGGTCTCCGGGAGAAAATTTAAAATCTTCTTAGAAAAAGATAATAATAAAACTAAAAAAAGAGACCCGTAACGCACGTTCATTTATCATGGACAGCATTCTGGACTTTGAATCAGTGATCTGAGTTTCGAGTCTCGGTAGAAAAATTTAAAAATCATCTTAGAATAAAGATAATAAAAAAAAAAGAAACGACCCGTTATATACGGTTCTGTTTATAATGGTAAGTATTCCTGGATTTGAATCCAAAGGACTGAGTTCGAGTCTCCGGTAGAAAATTTTAAAATCCATATTAGAAGGAAAGATAATAATAAAAGGTAAGAAACTCCCCGTTCTACGAACATTTATCATAATAATTACACTGATGAATTAAAGCGCGATACAAGATCTCCGTAGAAAAATTTAAAATCCGTGCGGAAGGAAAGATATTAATAAAACTAAGAAACTCTGTCTTACGAACATTTATCATAATAATAATATCTGATGAAGACCACCGCAATACAAGATTTCGGTAGAAACAAAATCCAGTGAAGGAAAGACAATACAAAAAACTTAAGAAAACTCCCCGTTCACGAACATTTATCATAATAATACTACCAAAGAAGACCGCCTATAATAATAAGATCTCCGGAGTAGAACCTTTTAAAATCATATTAGAAAGATAATAATAATAAAAGAATAAAAGAAGGACGCGTAACGCGGTTCTATGGTGTAATGGTTAGCATTCTGGACTTTAAATCCAGCGATCTGAGTTCGAGTCTCAGGTAGAACCTTTTAAAATCATATTAGAAAGATAATAATAATAAAAAATAAAAGAAGAATAAAGTGTTGTAATGGTTAGACTGGACATTGAATCCGGCGATCTGAGTTCGTTCTATGGTGTAATGGTTAGCATTCTGGACTTTGAATCCAGCGATCTGAGTTCGAGTCTCAGTAGAACCTTTTAAAATCATATTAGAAAGATAATAATAATAAAAGAAAATAAAAGAAGAGACGCGTCATGCGGTTCTATGGTGTAATGGTTAGCATTCTGGACTTTGAATCCAGCGATCTGAGTTCGAGTCTCGGTAGAACCTTTTAAAATCATATTAGAAAGATAATAATAATAAAAGAATAAAAGAAGAGACGCGTAATGCGGTTCTGTTGTGTAATGGTTAGCATTCTGGACTTTGAATCCAGCGATCTGAGTTCGAGTCTCGGTAGAACCTTTTAAAATCATATTAGAAAGATAATAATAAAAGAAATAAAAAAGAGACGCGTAATGCGGTTCTATGTTGTAATGGTTAGCATTCTGGACTTTGAATCCAGCGATCTGAGTTCGAGTCTCAGTAGAACCTTTTAAAATCATATTAGAAAGATAATAATAATAAAAGAATAAAAAGAAGAGACGCGTAATGCGGTTCTATGGTGTAATGGTTAGCATTCTGGACTTTGAATCCAGCGATCTGAGTTCGAGTCTCGGTAGAACCTTTTAAAATCATATTAGAAAGATAATAATAATAAAAAAAAAAGCAAAAAAAAGATTACGCGTAATGCGGTTCTATGGTGTAATGGTTAGCATTCTGGACTTTGAATCCAGCGATCTGAGTTCGAGTCTCGGTAGAACCTTTTAAAATCATTCTATGGTGTAATGTTTAGTTCTGGAAAGATAATAAAAATAAAAGAAATAAAATAAAAGAAGATAATAATGCGGTTCTATGGTGTAATGGTTAGCATTCTGGACTTTGAATCCAGCGATCTGAGTTCGAGTCTCAGTAGAACCTTTTAAAATCATATTAGAAAGATAATAATAATAAAAAGAATAAAAGAAAAGACGCGTAATGCGGTTCTGTGGTGTAATGGTTAGCATTCTGGACTTTGAATCCAGCGATCTGAGTTCGAGTCTCAGTAGAACCTTTTAAATCATATTAGAAAGATAATAATAATAAAAGAAATAAAAAGGGATGCGTAATGCGGTTCTATGGTGTCATGGTTAGCATTCTGGACTTTGAATCCAGCGATCTGAGTTCGAGTCTCAGTTGAACCTTTTAAAATCATATTAGAAAGATAATAATAAAAAAGAAATAAAAAAAAGAAGATCCGCGTCATACGGTTCTATGGGTGTAATGGTTAGCATTCTGGACTTTGAATCCAGCGATCTGAGTTCGAGTCTCAGTAGAAACTTTTAAAATCATATTAGAAAGATATAATAATATAAAAAAAAAGAAGAGACGCGTAATGCGGTTCTATGGTGTAATGGTTAGCATTCTGGACATTGAATCCAGCGATCTGAGTTCGAGTCTCGGTAGAACCTTTTAAAATCATATTAGAAAGATAATAATAATATAAGAAATAAAAGAAGAGACGCGTAATGCGGTTCTATGGTGTAATGGTTAGCATTCTGGACATTGAATCCAGCGATCTGAGTTCGAGTCTCGGTAGAACCTTTTAAAATCATATTAGAAAGATAATAATAAAAGAGAATAAAAAAAGAGACGAGTCATGCGGTTCTATGGTGTAATGGTTAGCATTCTGGACTTTTGAATCCAGCGATCTGAGTTCGAGTCTCGGTAGAACCTTTAAAAATCATATTAGAAAGATAATAATAATAAAAGAATAAAAGAAGAGCTTCGTAATGCGGTTCCATAAGGGTAATGGTTAGCATTCTGGACTTTAACCAGCGGATCTGAGTTCGAGTCTCGGTAGAACATTTTAAAAACTGTATTAGAAAGATAATAATAAAAGAAATAAAGAAGAGACGCATCACGCGGTTCTATGATGTAATGGTTAGCATTCTGGACTTTGAATCCAGTGATCTGAGTTCGAGTCTCAGTAGGACCTTTTAAAATCATATTAGAAAAATAATAATAATAAAATAAATAAAAGAAGGTGAATGGTAATTCTGGACTTTGAGATGTGATCTGGTTCTATGGTGTAATCAGGTTAGCATTCTGGACATTGAATCCAGCGATCTGAGTTCGAGTCTCGGTAGAACCTTTTAAAATCATAGAAAGATAATAATAAAAGAAATAAAAAAATAAAGAAAGCCGTGGTTCTATGTTGTAATGGTTAACATTCTGGACTTTGAATCCAGTATTCTGGGTTCAGTCTCAGTAGAACCTTTTAAAATCATCTTAGAAAGATAATAATAATAAAAATTAAAGAAAGAGACGCGTATTGCGGCTCTATGGTGTAATGCTTAGAATTCTGGACTTTGAATCCAGCGATTTGAGTTCAGTAGAAACACTAAAATCTTATTAGAAAGATAATAGTAATAAAAAATAAAGAAGACGCAATGGCGTTATATGTTGTGTAATGGTTAGCATTCTGAATTTAGATCCAAAGGATCTGAGTTCGAGACCGGTAGAACCTTTTTAAAATCATATTAGAAAGATAATAATAATAAAAATAATAAAGAAAGGGACGCATAATGCCATTCTGTTGTGTAATGGTTAGCATTCTGACCTTTGAATCCAGCGATCTGATTTCGAGTCCGGTTGAACCTTTAAAAATCATATTAGAAAGATAATAATAATAAAAAAAATAAAAAAAGACACGCGTAATACGGTTCTGTGGTGTAATGGTTAGCATTCTGGACTTTGAATCCAGCGGTCTGAGTTCGAGTCTCAGTAGAACCTTTAAAATCATATTAGAAAGATAATAATAATAAAAAATAAAAGAAGACATATGTGGTTTTATTTTAATGGTTGTAATGAATTCAGCGATCATTCTGGACTTTAGAATCCCGCGATCGTAATAAAAGAAATAAAAGTTCGGTGCAGTCTCGGTAGAACCTTTTCTCGGCGGATATAAAATCATATTAGAAAGATATAATAATAAAATAAATAAAAGAAGGACGCGTAATGCGATTTCTATGGTGTAATAGTTGGCATTCTGGACTTTGAATCCAGAGGTCTGAGTTCGAGTCTCCATTAAAACCTTTTAAAAATCATATTAGAAAGATAATAATAATAAAAGAAATAAAGAAGGACTCATGCGGTTCTATGGTGTAATGGTTAGCATTCTGGACATTGAATCCAGCGATCTGAGTTCAAGAGTTCCCAGTAGAACCTTTTAAAATCATATTAGAAATATAATAATAATAAAAGAAATAAATAAAAACGCGTCCGCGGTTCTATGGTGTAATGGTTAGCATTCTGGACTTGAATCCAGCGATCTGAGTTCGAGTCTCGGTAGAACCTTTTAAAATCATATTAGAAAGATAATAATAATAAAAGAAATAAAAGAAGAGACGCACGATGCGGTTCTATGGTGTAATGTTTAGCATTCTGGACTTTGAATCCAGCGATCTGAGTTCGAGTCTCCGGTAGAACCTTTAAAATCATATTAGAAAAAATAATAATAAAAAAAGAAATGAAGAGACCGAATGCGATTTTATGCGTTTAGCATTCGGTTTTGAGTCCAGCGATCTGAGTTCGTGTTAGTAGATCCCTTTTGAAAAAGATTTTAGAAAAGACTTTATGTGTAATGAATTCTTGGAAGCGATCAATGGTTCGAGTCTCAGTAGAACCTGGACGGTAAAAATCGATTTTTAGAAAAATAATAATCAATAAAAGAAGAAAAAGAAGAAAAGGACACGAAATGCGGTTCTTTGGAGTGTAATAGTTAGCATTCTGGACTTTGAATCCAGCGATCTGAGTTCGAGTCTCGGTAGTACCTTTTTAAAATCATATTAGAAGATAATAATAATAAAAAAAAAAAGAAGACACGCATAATACGGTTCTATGGTGTAATAGTTGTATTCGGACTTTTGAATCCAGCGGTCTGAGTTCGAGTCTCAGTAGAACCTTTTAAAATCATATTAGGAAAGATAATAATAATAAAAGAAAAATGTGCGGTTCTGTGGTGTAAAAGGACGAGATCTGATGTGGTTCTATTAGAAGATGTAATCATACGTTCTATAGCATTCTGGACTTTGAATCCAGCGATCTGATTTCGAGTCTCGGTAGAACCTTTAAAAATATATTAGAAAGATAATAATAATAAAAGAAAATAAAAAACGGGACGCGTAATGCAATCTATGTGGTGTAATGGTTGCGCATTCTGGACTTTGAATCCGCGGATCTGAGTTCGAGTCTCAGTAAAACCTTTTAAAATCATATTAAGAAAGATAATAATAAAATAAATAAAACAAGGGATGCGTAACGCGGTTTCTGTATGTAATGGTTGCATTCTGGACCTTGAATTCAGAGGTCTGAGTTCGTGTCTCGGTAGAACCGTTTAAAAATTATATTAGAAAGATAATAATAAAAAAAGAAATAAATAAAGGGAAGCATCATGCAGTTCTATGGTAATGGTTAGCATTCTGTTTAGCATTCTGGACTCTTGAATTTTAGCGATCTAATAATTAAAAGGAGTTCGGAGTGTAATGCAGAACCTTTAGAATCCAGCGATCTGGTTCAGTCTCAATAGGAACCTTTAAAAGAAATAGAAAAATAATAAACGCGGACGCATCATGCGGTTCTATGGTGTAATGGTTAGCATTCTGGACTTTGAATCCAGCGGTCTGAGTTCGAGGTCTCGGTAGAACCTTTTAAAATTATATTGAAAAATAATAATAATAAAAAAATAAAAAGAATTCTGGAACGCGATCGATGTCAGGTCTCGGAACAACTTTAAAAATCATATAGTGTTAATAATAAAAGAAATAAAGAATGGGCATCAGGCGGTCCCTGTCGATGTAAATAGTTAGCATTCTGAACTTTGAAGCGATCTGAGTTCGAGTCTCGGTAGATCAACACCAAAAAATCATATTTTAAAAATAACTATAAAAAGTAATAAAACATTCCATGCATCCTGCGGTTCTGTATGGTGTAATATGTTGGCATTCTGGACTTTGTATCCAGCGATCTGAGTCTGAGTCTGCAGATCCTTTAAAATCATTTGGAAAGATAATAATAATAAAAAGAATAAAGAAGAGACTTCATGCGGTTCTATGGGTGTAATCATAAATTAGTATTCTGGACTTTGAATCCAGCGATTGGGTTCGAGTCTCGGTAGAACCTTTTAAAATCATATTAGAAAGATAATAATAATAAAAATAAAAAAAAGAGATAACATAACGCGGTTCTATGGTGTAATGGTTAGTATTCTGGACTTTGAATCCAGCGATCTGAGTTCGAGTCTAGGTAGAAGCTTTTAAAATCAGATTAGAAAGATAATAAGAATAAAAGAAGAATCGCGTAATGCGGTTCTGTGGTGTAATGGTTAGCATTCTTGACTTTGAATCCAGCGATCTGAGTTCGAGTCTCGGTAGAACCTTTTAAAATCATATTAGAAAGATAATAATAATAAAAGAATAAAAGAAGAGACATGAACGCGGTTCTATGGTGTAATGGTTAGTTCTGATTCTGAATCCAATCTGAGTTAGCATTCTGGACTCTTAAAATCATAATGAAAGATAAAAGAATAAAAGAAGGACAAATAATGCGGTCCTATGGTGTAATGGGTTTAGCATTCTGGACTTTGAATCCAGCGATCTGTGTTGGGTCTCGGTAGAACCTTTTAAAACTGGGTATTAGAAAAGATAAATAATAATAAAAAGAATAAAAAGAAAAGGCCAAATAATTGCTGTTTCAGTGGTGTAATGGTAACCATCCTGGACTTTAGAATCCAGTGATCTGAGTTCGAGCTCAGTAGAACGTTTTAAATTCATAGAAGATAATAAATAATAAAAGAAATAAAAGAATGGATAAATCATACGGTTCTGTGGGTGTAATAGTTAGCATCCTGATTTGAATCCAGCGATCTGAGTTCGAGTCCCAGTAGAACCTTTTAAAATCATAATAGAGATAATAACAATAAAAGAATAAAAAGAAGAGATTCATAACGCGGTTCTATGGTGTAATGGGTTAGCATTCTGGACTTTGAATCCAAAGGATCTCAGTTCGAGTCTCAGTAGAACTTTAAAATCATATTAGAAAGATAATAATGATATAAAAATAAAATAAAGAGAATAAATGTTTCTGTAACGCGGTTCTATAATGGTTAGCATTCTGGACATTGAATCCAGCGGATCTGAGTTCAAGTCTCGGTAGAACCTTTTAAAATCATATTAAAAGATAATAATAATATAAGAAATAAAAGAAGAGACGAGTAATGGTTCTATGGTGTAATGGTTAGCATTCATGACTTTGAATCAGCGATCTAGGTTCGAGTCTCAGTAGAACCTTTTAAAATCATATTAGAAAGATAATAATAAAAGAAAATGAAATAAAAGAGACAAAGTAACGCGGTTCTGTGGTAATGGTTAGCATTCTGGACTTTGAATCAGCGATCTGAGTTCGGAGTCCTGCAGAACCTTAAAAACTCATGATTAGTAAGATAATAAAAAAAGAATAAAAGAAGAGCCGCGTAATGCGGTTCTATGGTGTAATGGGTTAGCACTCTGGACTTTAACAGGATCTGAGTTCAGAGTCTAGGTAGAGCTTTTAAAATCATATTAGAAGATACAATAATAATAAAGGCAATAAAAGAAAGAGACGCATCGCAATGCGGTGTAATGGCTAGCATTCTGGGCTTTGAATCAACGATCTGAGTTCGAGTCTTGCAGAACCTTTAAAATCATATTAGAAAGATAATAAGAAATAAAAGAAGAGACGTTATTCTATGGTGTAATGGTTAGCATTCTGGACTTTGAATCCAGCGATCTGAGTTCGAAATCTCGTAGAACCTTTTAAAATCATATTAGAAAGATAATAATAATAAAAGAAAAAGAAAAGACGCGTAATGCGGTTCTGTTGTGTAATGGTTAGCATTCTGGACTTTGAATCCAGCGATCTGAGTTCGAGTCTCGGTAGAACCTTTTAAAAATATTAGAAAGATAATAATAATAAAAGAAGAAAGAAGAGACGTTAACGCGGTTCTATGGTAATGGTTTAATGGACTTTGAATCCAGCGATCTGAGTTCGAGTCTCGGTAGAACCTTTTAAAAATCATATTAGAAAGATAATAATAATAAAGAATAAAAGAAGACACATATGTAACGCGGTTTTATGGGTAATGGTTTCAGCATTCTGACTTTGAATCCAGCGATCTGATTTCGAGTTTCGCAGAACCTTTTTTAAAATCATATTAGAAAAGATAATAGTAATATAAAGAATAAATGAAGGACGCCTAATGTTCTTCTGTAATGGTTAGCATTCTGACTTTGAATCAAGCGATCTGAGTTCGAGTCTCAGTAGAACCTTTAAAAATTATATTAGAAAGATAATAGTAATAAAAGAAGAAAGAAGAGACGCATCATGTGGTTTATGGTGTAATGGTTGGCATTCTGGACATTGAATCCAGCGATCTGCCCGAGTCTCAGTGGAACCTTTAAAAACATATAAGAAGATACAACAATAAAAGAATAAAAGCAGAATCATGCGGTGCCATTGTGTAAGTTAGCATTATGGACTTTGAATCCAACGATTTGAGTTTCAGTCTCGGCGGATACTTTCAAAATCATATTAGAAAGATAATAATAATAAAATGAAAAAAAGAGGGACGCGCATGCGGTTCAATGGTGTAAATTGTAGCATTCTGGACTTTGAATTCAGGACTGAGTTCGAGTCTCGGTAGAACCTTTAAAATTATATTAGAAAAGATAATAATAATAAAAGAATAAAAAGAAGAGACGCATCATGCAGTTCTATGGTGTAATGGTTTAGCATTCTGACATTGAATCCAGCGATCTGAGTTCGAGTCTCTGCAGAACCTTTTAAAATCATAATATTAATATAATAGTAATAAAAGAAATAAAAAAGACGCGTCCAGTTCTATGGTGTAAATGGTTGGCATTCTTGACTTTGAATCAGCGGTCTGAGTTCGAGTCTCAAGAGAACCTTTTAAAATATATTAAAAGATAATAATAATAAAAGAAATAAAAGAAGAACGCATCCGGCAGTTATAAGTGTAATGTTTAGCATTCGTGACTTTGAATCCAGCGATCTTAGTTTGAGTCCCGGTAGAACCTTTTAAAATCATATTTGAAAAATAATAGTAATAAAAGAATAAATTAGAGACACATCCTGCGGTTTGCATGAGTAATGGTTAGTATTCTGGTTTGAACCAGCGATCTGAGCTCGTGTCTCATTACAGCCTTTAAAAATCATTTAGAAGATTTTAATAATAAAAGAATTAAAGAAGAACATGTAACGCGGTCTGTGGTGTAATGGTTATTCTGACTTTGAATCCAGCGATCTGAGTTCGAGTCTAGAAACCTTTCAAAATCATATTAGAAAGATACATAATGAATAAAGAAGAATCGCAATGCGGTTCTATGGTGTAATGGTTAGCATTCTGGACTTTGAATCCAGCGATCTGAGTTCGAGTCTCGGTAGAACCTTTTAAAATCATATTAGAAGATAATAATAATAAAAATAAAAGAAGAGACGCGTCATGGTTCTAAAGTTCTATGGTGTAATGCGATCTAGTTCATTCTGGAGAACCTTTTAAAATCATATTAGAAAGATAATAACCAACGCGGTTTCTCCTGAGTTCTGGACTTTGAACCAAAGGATCTGAGTTCGAATCTCGGTAGTTAGAAAAGAATAATAATAAAAGAATAAAAAGAGACGTGCGTTACGCGGTTCTGGTAATGGTTAGCATTCTGACTTTTGAATCCAGCGATCTGAGTTCGAGTCTCAGAACCTTTTAAAATCATATTAAAAAGATAATAATAAAAGAATAAAAAGAAAAGACGCGTAATGCGGTTAAGGGTGTAATGGTTATATTCTGGACTTTGAATCCAGCGACTGAGTTCGAGTCTCGGCAGAACTTTTAAAATCATATTAGAAAGATACTAATAATAAAAAGAATAAAGAAGAGACGGTGTAACGCGGTTCTATGGTAATGGTACATTCTGGACTCTTTGAATCCAGCGATCTGAGTTCGAGTCCCGGTAGAACCTTTTAAATCATATTAGAAAGATAATAATAATAAAAGAATAAAGAAGAGATGTAACGCGGTTCTAAGGTGTAATGGTTAGCATTCTGACTTTGAATCCAAAGGATCTGAGTTCGAGTCCAGGTAACCTTAAAATCAGATTAGGAAGATAATAATAAGAATAAAAGAAGATGCGTTATGCGGTGTAATGGTTGTATTCTGGGACTTTGAATCCAGCGATCTGAGTTCGAGTCTCGGTAGAACCTTTAAAATCATATTAGAAAGATAATAATAAAAAGAATAAACGAAAAGACGCAACGTGGTTCTATGGTGTAATGGTTGCATTCTGAATTTGAATCTGGAAACCGATCTGAGTTCGAGTCTCGGTAAAACCTTTTAAAATCATACAGAAAGATAATAATAATAAAAAAGAAAATTGCTTAGCATGTTGACTTGAATTCAGCGATCTGGGTTCGAGTCTGCAGAACCTTTAAAAAATCATATGGAAAGATAATAATAATAAAAGAATAAAAGAAGAGATCTGGAACGCGGTTCTATGGTGTAATGGTTAGTATTCTGGACTTTGAATCAGCGATCTGAGTTGAGTCTCGCAGAACCTTTTAAAATCATATTAGAAAAGATAATAATAATAAAAGAATAAAAGAAGAGACGAGCAATGCGGTTCTATGGTGTAATGGTTAGCATTCTGGACTTTGAATCCAGCGATCTGAGTTCGAGTCTCGGTAGAACCTTTAACTTATTAAAATCATATTAAAAAGATAAAGAAGAACGCGTAACGCGGTAATGAATAAAAGAAGTTCGACGCGAACCTAAAAATCATATGTTCTAAAAGAATAAAAGAAGTGGTTCTATATGGTTAGCATTCTGACTTTTGAATCCAACGATCTGAGTTCGAGTCTCGGTAGAACCTTTTAAAATCATAATAGAAAGATAATAATAATAAAAGAATAAAAAAGAAGAGGACGCGTCAGGCGGTTCTATGGTAATGGTTAGCATTCTGGACTTTGAATCCAGCGATCTGAGTTCGAGTCTCGGTAGAACCTTTAAAAATCATATTAGAAAATATAATAATAAAAAAGAAGAAAAAGAGAGACGTTTCGCGGTTCTATAATTATGTAATGGTTAGTATTCTGGACTTTGAATCCAGGGATCTGAGTTCGAGTCTTTTAAAATCATATGTAGAACCTAATTAAATAATATTAGAAAAAAATCATATAATAATAAAGAATAAAAGAAGAGACGTATGCACGCGGTTCTATAGTGTAACGGTTAGCATTCTGGACTTGAATCAACGATCTGAGTTCGAGTCTCGTAGAACCTTTTAAATCATATTAGAAAGATAATAATAAAAGAATAAAAGAAAAAAGAGTGGTGTAATGAGCGTAACGAATCTAGCGATCTGATGGTCACGGTTAGAACTTTAAATTCATGACATTGAGAATAAAAGAAGAGATAAAATACCATGGTGTAATGAGTTTCGGACTTGAATCCAAAGGGATCGAGTCGAAAACCTTAGAATCATATTAGAAAAAGATAATACACAAAAAGAAAAGAAGAGAACAGTAACGCGGTTTATGGTGTAATGGTTAGCATTCTGACTTTGAATCCAGCGATCTGAGTTCGAGTCTCGGTAGAACCTTAAATCATATTAGAAAGACAATAATAAAAGAATAAAATGAAGAGGACGAGGTAACGCGGTTCTAAGGGTGCAATGGCTAGCATTCTGACATTGAATCCAGCGATCTGAGTTCGAGTCTCAGTAGAACCTTTTAAAATCATATTAGAAAGATAATAATAAATAAGAAATAAAAAGAAGACGCGTAACGCGGTTCTATGAGTGTAATGGTTAGCATTCTGGACTTTGAATCCATGATCTGAGTTCGAGTCTCGGTAGAACCTTTAAAATCATATTAGAAAGATAATAATAAAAAAAGAATAAAGAAGAGACGTTACGCGGTTCTATGGTGTAATGGTTGGTATTCTGGACTTTGAATCCAGCGATCTGAGTTCGAGTCTTGCAGAACCTTTTTAAATCATATTAGAAGATAATAAGAATAAAAGAAGAATCGTTACGCGGTTCTATGGTGTAATGGTTAGCATTCTGGATTGAATCCAGCGATCGAGTTCGAGTCCCGGAGAACCTTTTTAATCATATTAGAAAGATAATAATAATATAAGAATAAAAGAAGACGCGTAAATGCGGTGTAATGGTTAGCATTCTGGACTTTGAATCCAGCGATCTGAGTTCGAGTCTGCAGAACCTTTTAAAATCATATTAAAGAAAAAAGAAAGAGTCAGGCAACGCGGTTTTATGGTGTACGGTTAGCATTCTGACTTGGAATCCAGCGATCTGAGTTCATTCGGTAAAACCTGTTAAAATCATATTAGAAAGATAATAGAATAAAAGAAGAGACGCGTCATGCGGTCCCGGTGTATTGGTTAAGTATGCTGGACTCAATTCAGCGATCTGGGTTCGAGTCTCGAACCTTAAATCATATTAGAAAGATAATAATAATAAAAGAATAAAGAAGAGACGGGTAACGCGGTTCTATGGTGTAATGGTTGGCATTCTGGACTTGAATCCAGCGATCTGAGTTCGAGTCTCAGTGGAACCTTTTAAAATCATATTAAAAGATAATAATAAAAGAATAAAAGAAGAGAAATGGTTTGTGGTGTAAGAGACGCGACTTTAACCAGCGATCTGAGTTCGAGTGGAACCCAAAATCATATTAGAAAGATAATGGAATAAAAGAAGAGACATGCGGTCTCGTCTTTGAATTTGAATTCAGCGATCTCCGTTCGAGTCTCGGTAGAACCTTTTAAAATCATATTAGAAAGATAATAATAAAAGAATAAAAGAAGAGACCCATAATGCGGTTCTGTTGTGTAATGGCAGCATTCTGGACTTTGAATCCAAGGATCTGAGTTCGAAGTCTCAGCAGAACCTTTAAAAATCATATTATAAAGATAATAATAATATAAGAAAAAAAGAAGAGACGCGTGATGCGGTTCAATGGGTGTAATGGTTTAGCATTCTGGACTTTTGAATCCCAGCGATCTGAGTTCGAGTCTCAGTAGAACCTTTTAAAATCCCATATTAGAAAGATAATAATAATAAAGAATAAAAGAAGAGACGTAACGCAGTTTCTATGGTGTAATGGTTAGCATTTGGACTTTAGATCCAGTGATCTCGAGTTCAGTGTCAGTAGAACATTTTTAAAATCATATTAGAAAGATAAACCCATTAGTTAGGTCTGGGAATTTAAAATTAATTGAAAGATTTTTTTAAAAGTAAAAGAACCAAAATTTCTTGAAGAAAATTTTGGTTTTAAAAAAAGGGGGTCTGTGAATTTTAAAATTATTAAAAAAAATTTAAAAAATGAAAGAAAAAAATTTGGGGGGGTAATTTAAAAGTTTTAAAGGTTTTGGTCTGGTGAATTTAAAATTTAAAAAAAAAAAAAAAAAAAAAAGGAAAAACCCAAAAATTTTTAGGTAATTTTTGGGTTTTTAAAGGGGGATTGGTCTTTTAAATTAAAAATTTTTTAAAATAAAAATTTAAAAAATAAAAGAAGGGGGTTTTCATGGTTAAAAAGTTTTGGATTATAGCTTTTTTTGGGGGGCCCTTTAAAAAAATTTTAAAAAAAGTATGAAAAAAAAAAAAGGGGTTTTTAAGGGATTGGACAACCGGAAAGGTTATCTGGAACCTTTTAAAACATTGAAAAAAAAAAATAAAAAAAAGGAAAGATTTTAATTTTAAAGTTTAAAGAACAACTGGGGGTTTTTTAAAAATTTTAAAAAATTATTGAAAAAAAAAAAAAATAAAAAAAAAAAACCAAAAAACTAGGGAAAATTTAATTTGTTTTAAAGCGCGATTCCTCGGTGAATTTAAAAAATTATTGAAAGATTAATAATAAAAAAAAAAACTTTGGGGAAAATTTTTTAAAGCCGGTTTTATTTGGGTTAAATTTTAAAAAACCTTTTTTAAAATTTTAAAAAAAAAATTTAAAAAAAAAGGGGGTTTAAAAAAAATTTTTTTGGGGTTTTAAATTTAACCAAAAGGAAAAAAAAAAAAAATAATTTAAAAATAAAATGAATAAAGGGGGGTTTTTTTAAAAATTAAAAAAAAAAATTTTAAAGAATTTAAAAATTTTTGAAAAAAAAAAAAACCCAAAGGGTTTGGGGGAATTTAGCCTAAATTTAATAAAGGATTTTTTTGGGAAACCAAAACTTTAAAGTTTTTAAAAATGGGAGAAGCGTTCAAAATTTAATTTTAAATTTTTGAAAATCTATTGAATTTAAAAAAAAATAAAAAAGAAAAAAAGTGGGAAAAGGGCTTTTTGGGTTGTAGCTTTCGGGACTTTGAACCAATTATTAAAGGTAAATTTTTAAAAAATTTAAAAAAAAAAAAAAAAAGGAAAACCTTTTAAATTTTTCCGGATTAACCGGTCGAGCTTTTAAATTTTAAAATATTTTAAAAGAATAAAAAAAAAAAGGGACCTTTTGGGTTTGGTTAAATTTTTTAGGATTGGGGTTCGGAAACCTTAAAAATTTTAAAAAGAAAATAAAAAAAGAATAAAGAAGAAGTAACGCGGTTTGGGTAATGGTTACATTCTGTTTTTAATCCGGTTGGTTCATCTCGGAACCTTTAAAAAAAAAAAATAAAAAAAAAAAAAAAGAACCGCTAGGGAATTTTGTTTTTTTTGGAAAAAACGGGGGGAAGCCATAAAAAACTAAAAAAAAAATAAAATAAAGGAAAAGAGGGCCCGGATTTGGTTTGGTACTTTATTTTAAAAAGGATTATTAAAAAGAATTTTTAAAAATTTTGGGGAAAAAATTTAAAAATAAAAAAAAAACCCGGGGTTTTTTTGGGGGGGAAAATTTAAAACTTTTTTAAAAAAAATTTTTTTTAAAAAAAAAAAATTAAAAAATTTAAAAGTAAAAAAAAAAAGAAGGGCTTTGGGTTGGTTGGGTTTTAATCAAAAAAAATTTTATTTTAAAGAAAAAAATATTTTGGGTTTTAATAAAAGAATGAAAAAACCCCGGGGTTCGGGGTTGGGTTTGTTTTAAAATTGAAAATTAAAATTAAAAAAAAAAAGGAAAGTTAAAAAAAAAAAAATTTAAAAAAAAACCTTTGGTTCTTTTGATTTTAAATTTAAATTAAATTTTTTTTAAAAAAAAATTTTAAAAAAGGAATTTTAAATTTAAAAAAAAAAAAAAGGGAAAAAAATTTGGTTGGGGTTTTTTATTAAAAATTTGAATTAGAAAATTTAAAAAAAAAGTAGGGAAAAATTTGGGAAAATTTTAAAATTAAAAAAAAACCCCCTTTTTTAGAAAAAATTTTTAAAAAAAAAAAAAAAAAAAGGGGGTTTTTGGGCCCCAATAATTGAAATTAAAAAAAGTTAAAATTTTAAAAATTTAAAAATAAAAAAAAAAAAAATTTTAAAAAACAACGCGGTTATTTGTTAAATTTTCTTTGGGATTAAATGGTAAAAACCAAAAACCCAAATTAAAAAAATAAAATAAAAAAAAAGATTGGTTTAAGGGAAGGTTATTTTTTAAACCAAAAATCTTTTGATTTAAAAAAAAAAAAAAATAAAAAAAAAAAAGGGAAGGTTTCGGCTTTGTAAGGGTTCGGTTTTTTCCGATTTTAAACCCCAAAAAAAAAAATTTAAAAAAAATAAAAAAAAAAAAAAAAAGTTTAAAGGGGCTGGGTTTTGGGTTTTTAAAATTTTAAACTTA